>JAPEIP010000010.1:226364343-226374437 GCA_026120095.1 Capsicum chinense
TTATATATGTTTATGATGTAAAGCTTGAATCTTGATAAGTTTTAATGTGATATTGAGACATGAGTTTTGAACTCTATTTGAGATTGTTGTTTTTGAGAAATCATGTGTTATAAATACCTTGAGTTTGAATGATTTGAGATGATGAAGATGCTTTGACCTTTCGGTCGTAAAAATGGGTTTTTTGAACCCGGGATGAGAAAGGAAATCAACTTTTATTGATTATTATGAAAAGGGTAGCTAGATGGATCCCATTGTGAATTGTTGAACTGTTTATTAGTGGATATTCTTTTGAAAAGATCTGAGCTAAGCTTGGGAGTAGTCTTTAGCACCGAGCAGGATGTATAGCTGTTTTGGTACTTCCCTAGAGCTACGTGCTCCCATAGGATGTGAGCCCTGAGGCTGATTTATATAGTGATCACTAGTGTTTGTGTTAATGACTTAAGGTCCTATTCTGATGGCAATAAATAGGGAGAATCTCCCCAACGTGGGTAGAAAGTTGGACTCTATGTTGCTCACATAGTTTATGTCGGTTGTAAGAGACTCCCAATGTGTGTGTGTGTATTCTCCTATCTAATATGAAAAGTCTTATTCTTTTATCTAAGATGAAAACATATTTGTTTGAAACACTGAGTTTGAGAAAGTCATTATTTTCGAAAGATTGAATAAACATGAATTCCAAAGAGAATTATTATGAGATTTGATTGCTTTGATGATTTGGAATCGAGATGGAAGTGAATTGAGATTTATTATGATGACTCAGTTGTTTCACCCAATATATTTTACTATCTTATGATTATGATGATTTTATTTCGAGCTAAGTGAGTTATTTATATCAGCATGCATAATTTTTGTAAACTGTAATGATATTAAGATATTATTTTATACATGCATTGTGCCCCCATATGCTCAGTACGTTTCCATGGTACTGACCTACATATTTGTATGTGGGATATCTTTTCTCGGAATATAGGTACAAGGTATAGTATACATCTTCAGATCCAGTCAGTTCGTGGAATCCACTCAGCAGGTGATGAGTTCTTTTGATCAAGGACTTGGGTAAGTTATGCAGAACTAATAGTATTGTATTTTATTTATTCAATCGAATTGAGTTGGGATAGTCGAAAGTCATGACACAGCTACTTCAGTCAGTACTAGTAGAGGCTTTATAGAAAGTCAGTACAAGTTGATGTATTTTGTTTCAGTTTTGGTTGTAAAAGCAGATTATAATATTGTAAATTCTGTATTGTATTATTCAAATTCAAAAACAGTAATTTTCCACAGATTTGAATATATATTTGTACTTCTTATTCAGTTGCTTATGAGATATACCAGTAGAAAGGTTAGCTTGGTGTCACTTGTGACCCTAAGCATCGTGTGATGTCTTGGGACCCGATTTCAGGGCGTTACAAACTTGGTATCAAAGCATAGAGTTCAAGTGTCCTAGGGTGTCTATGAAGCAATGTCTAGTAGAGTCTTGCGAAACAGTATGGAAACATCTATACTATTCTTTGAGAGGCTATAGGGCATTTAGGAAATGTTTCCCTTCTTTCAAGTCTAGGACCGTGTCATGTAAAGGTTCTCCAAGAATCTTATATAAATTCTTATCTTACTCTATTTTGCCCAACTCTGCCTCATTTCCAAGGTATTAGAAATAGTTGAGTTTATTCTCCATAGATAGTTATGGGACTGTAAGAGAGCTAGAAAGTATCTTGTCAGTACTTTTGAGTTCCAAAAACTGAAGGGCTTTATCAGGCCTGTAGAAATCTTACACAAAGCCTGAGTCAGATATGCTTTCAAATTTCTCCTCATGATCCATAATGATAACCTATACTTCTCTATCTATGTTTTTAAAGTAACATCTTCAGCAAGTTCCAGTTCGTCCTCAGATAATGCTTTTATAATTACTAGCTGAAGTTTCAGAAGTTTCATAAAGCGGCTTGAGAAGAGCCTTATAGTATTTTATAAGCCTATCAGATTTGAAGTTATACCCTTGTTCTTATGAGTTATTTAATTAAGACATAGTAAGGTGTATTCTTAGATCGTTGAATTTTATGTGTCAAGTTTCTATCTCTTGTATTATGTAAGCTTGTTATCATTATGTTTGTGAAAAATCAAAGTCTAGTGAAGCAGTGTAAGTCCTATTTCAATTCACTAGCAACTTGTTGTTTATCTTGTTGTTATGGTGTTAGTTAAAAGTGTGGGTTTCTATGTAATGATAGAAGTAGTAATGTTTAGTTAAAAGTCTTGTGTTAGTTGAACTTGTGGGTTTAGAAGTGTAGTGGCTAAAATGGTGGTAAGGGCGATTTATTGAATATGTATAGCTGAATTTTTACTTATGATTGAATTAGTAATGAAGTGATATAACTTTGTTTGAGATGAGTCCGTTAGTTATTCAGAGTGGATTAATCCTAGTGTAAATTTTAGTTTTGATGAAATCATATTTTTTAGCCTGCGGTATTACGGGTATACAGTCCTTTTTAAAATTTTATGTTTCAGATGTTATGATTAAGAGGGAATAAGGTGTAGCAGAATGTTGGAACTATATTTCCATCCGAGTAGTAGTATAAGTTAAAGTGTCGGTGTCAGGATCTATTGGTAGTGAGATTAGACCAAGAAGCTGGTGATATGAAGTCACAAATTTAGAAGTCTTAGTGAGGGTGACTTTTGTTTGAAAAAATAATTTAGTTGAATAAATGATATTTGAGAATGATTTACCATTTTATAGTAATAAACGAATTTTGTAGCTAGTAGCATGTGTGGATTGTATGGTAGTCTACGGGGGGAAGTGTTTGACTCAAATTTTTATTTATACAGGGTAAGATGTGTATTCATAGATCATTAAATATTGTGTGTCAAGTTTCTGTCTCTTGTAATCTTGTTATCATTGTGTTGTTGAAATTGAAAGTCTAGTGAAGCCGTGTGAGGCTCTTTTGGTTCACTAGCATAGATGCCTTATCCTTCATCTCATTTTCTTGTTCAAAACAAAAATAAATTCTAGTGAAGCTGTGTGGGACCTATTTCAATTCACTAGCAACTTATTGTTCATTTTGTTGTTCCTGTGTTGGTTAGGAGTGGGGATTTAGTGGGGTAATGGAAAAAAAGTGGTAAGGGTGATTTATTAAATATATGTATGGCCGAATCTTTTTGCATGAGATTGAGTTGGTAATGAAGTGATACATCCCTGTGTATTAGTTTAGTAGAAGGCAAGGTAGAGAAGGAGTTATTAGTTAAGGCGAATTATTGTTTACATGAAGTATGAAAAGAGTTGTTGGTGGTATTTGTCATGCAAGAAAATTATAGGTTATTGATGAAAGTACTTAGTGGATGATTGTTTGTAATTTAATTGCCCCTGAAGTTGAAAGAGGGAGTTTAGTTTTGACTTATAGAGCTATGAACTAAGTTTAGTTCTACAAAAGGGTAGATAATAATGTTGTGTAGTAGGAGGTTGTGTTAATGGATTTTAAATAAGATAGATCATAGGATTATGATTGATCGTTACTATTATAAAGTTTTGGCGGAATAATGTTTTTAGATGTTTGGTATGTAACGAAATTGTGTGAAGTTGTAGTTCATCATAGGTAGAAGTAGAAAATAAGTTGGAATAGTAGATGGTCATCAAGGTTGATATAATGATTGTTTTGGTGGGTGTTAGTTGTGTGAAATTGATCTAGTAGGCTTGAACAGTATATACAAAATCTTAAGTTTATTTGATTCGTAATCAAGTCTAATGTTGTAAGTATGATATAAAAGTATGGCCAAGGTGCTATGGGGCTTCATTATTTTTAAGGATCATTGCATGTTGTGTTGCTAGTAGTACTGAGTTGCTAGGGGGAGAAAAAATAGTTAGATAATATGTGATGTTCTTAATAACTAAGTTATGAAGTTATGATTGATAGCTAAGTTATGGAGTTATGATTAATGATGTTGAGCCTTTTTTTGCATAATCTTGATTCTCATGGTTTAGAAATATAAGTTTGCAGGCATGATGCTGGTGGACTATGACAGAAGTGGTATGGTCCATCAAAGGTTTGGAGATATCCATGTTTAGTGTTAGAAGAATCTAAGTTGGTGAATGTTTAAGCTGTTATATGATGACTTTTGGGGCTATAGAAACCTAAGGTTGGAAACTTAGAAGGAGATATTAGCATTGGTTGTTATACATAAAGATACTGCCTTAAAGGGTAAGTTTAGTTTTATATGTATTGTTATATCCTCGAATCTAGAGTAAAGTGATTTTAGTTTACACCAGAGTGTATATAGTGGTTCACAGACTTAAGAGTAATGGCTTAAATCCAAGGGGGAGATGATAGAACAAGTAACCAAGTCAAGTTTTCAGATGCTAATAGATGTGCCAGTAAGTTATGGAATTGGCCGTAAGAAAGAACGATGCTCAATCTATTCTTATTTCAGTAGTTTACTTCAGTTATTCCAATACATACTTAGGCTTTATGTTTCATCTTCATGATCATAGTCTGTGTTCATGCATATGATAAAGAATCATGTACTCTCCTAGTTACTAGAGTGATGTGTTCCCAGTTTGTTTAGAAGTCAGAATCACTTTCCGTACGTTATGAATTCCAACAAAATTCAGGTCATGCAGTTCATGACTCTTTTGCACATGTGATACACTTAAAGATTAGTGAAAATTCAGATTTATATCAAGTACGCCCTCAGATTAGATCTTTTGAATGAGTCCATGTTGTGAGTACTCTATTCCTCACACCTTAGTAGGGTATCAAGTTATGATTAGTACTCCCCTCATGTTCTAGATTTTGGTATTCCAATTTTTCAGTGACCTTTTACCCTTAGGTCGATATAGTGATGATGAATATTTGTCTAGATGGAAAAGAGTAAACATTTCTTGTTGATGAAATTTGGTTGTCTGCTTATTTGAGTTAAGTTAGTAATTATGGAGTAAGATTAAGGCTATGTTTTTGATACATGTCAAGGTTAGTTGATGTTTTATGTGTTATATTTGGGTAAAATTATTGTGTGATTATTTTATGTAAGTCCATAAGTTGAAAGAATTTTGAGGTGAAGTTTCATGTATGGCTTGGTTAGTTGAGAATATTTTATGTGTATCATCTGAATAGTCTTGTGAAGTTGTTACGGATAGAAGTATTAGAGAATTTGAAAAAGATTTTTTATGTGTGTTTGTTTAGAAGTGCATATGTGGGTATGAAGATAGGATTGAATGTCATGTTTGTAGACATACGAATGGATGATTTAAGTAGTTGTGAATGTTTAGTGCGAAGTTGAAGGTGATCGCTTTAGTGGCAATAAGAATTATGCATGAGATAAGGAATTATGATATACAGGGTGTACTAAATTCATGATTCAAACTAGTACTACATTATTATGTGGTACGTCTTCTGATTTTAAGTTAGTCTTGAAGATGGTGAGGGGATTTAGTTTAGTTTTAACATTAGTAGATGGAAATATCAGCGGCCATGTAAGAAAAATAAGTGGAATCAATGAGCATGGTGTTTAAGCGGAAAGTACAGTTGAGAGAGTATTTTTGAAGTGTGGCTAACCTTGAAAGTAAGAAGTTGCATTGCCTAAGGTTTGGTAATTCTATCCTAGTTTATGAGTTACTTGTTTATATTCCATGCTAGAGAGTAGTTTCAATATTTTGACTCCATAGTTGGATACCTGGTGTAATTTGTACCCAAATCCGTTGCTCCCTAATGCTACTGGAACTTCTTTAGAAAGAGTGTTGAGCGATAATCTATTCTATCCATGTAAATTGTGAATCCAGTTCAGTCCAAGCATCATTTTTTAGATTCAGCTATTTAGTCATGACTCAGTTCATAAGAGCTTAGCGCATAATCCAAAATTTTCACTAGTATTTTAGCTCAGATAGTGTAATACCCTGATCCAATCTAAGTTCAGTTTTCTCATGATTCATACTTGCATAAGTTATCACTCCTCTATTTAAGATGTTGATTAGACCATGAACACTCTAAGGAAATTCTAAACTCTCAGCATGAATCAGCTTCTTGAAGCATGTAGAGTCAAGTCAACTCAGAATTCAATTACATGATAGAAGTTCAAATGTTTTAGATCAGTTATATCCTTTCTTAGAAGACACATTATGTATGCATTATTCCATACCTTTAAGCTTAAACGTTCCTACCCATCATTCGGGGACGAATAATCCCAAGGAGGAGATAATATAACACCCCACATTTTGGGCTAGAACGAAAATCGTCATTCCTTCACGTAGATGTTATAAAAGCCATAAATTCGATGTACATATAGTGTTTTAATCAATTATGTAGTGTGTGAATTTAGTTGAGCATGACTCGAGATCATAGAGGTCCCTTAACTCAAGGACTAGTTGAAAGCTTTAATATCGTTTGAGTTTTAGTGAGCATCGAAACTTCGGTCAATTTCAATCGGCCATAACTCCTTGTTTTTGACGAACTGGGTGGCCTACTATATATCAAATGAAATTTATTTGAGTCCTCTTTCCAATTTCACCAATTTTTCCAAAATCGGATATCGGAGCAAAAACTTATGCCCATTCCCTCACTCCAAAAACCTTTTACACGACTTAAATCACCCCTTAAGTGTTATTAATCAATCATTATCAGTTTTACAACATCAAAAACTTCCTCTTCACTCTCAAAATAACATCAAATTAAGGTTTCTCCAAGAACAATATATTCAAGAAAATCAAGCCTTAAGTTCAGTATCTTGAAGAAACAATTCAAGATCCGGGTATCATCTATCAAAATCTAGTTTCCATCTTTCAGATATTATAATTTACGGTACATGGGGTTTATCCTAAATAGTACATGGGCTTGGAAACACTAGAACATGATTAAAAGATTTTCAAGCATGATTTTAGATAAGGGGTTTTGAAATAAATGAGTTTATTATGCATTATGAATGTTTAAATGCATTGTTGATTAGGCCCTTAGGCCTTTCCCCTAAGTTAATTTACATGAATACATATATGTATAAAATTTGAGGTATAAGATTATTTGAGAGCATAAATTATGGACTCCCTCTCTTGTGATAAATTAAAGATTTTGATTTTGTTGGAAAAGAGTTGAAATGTATGTCTGTGATTTGATTTAGAATTATTGAGAGGGTGTCTTGAGATAACTATGTTTTGTGTTAAAGAGAAGAAATGCGTGAATTAAAGACTTTGGACATGACCACCATTGTTTGTTAAATTTTTGATAAAGAGAATTACTTACATGGTTTATATGAATTTTAAAGCATGAGTTCCTTGAACGAATTATTGTTATGGTGGTCTTGAATTTCATGATTTGAAAACATAGATATAAATTACTATAAATGGCTCAGAGAATGTAACTTGGAATTCAATGGTATGACGATACCATATATGTTTATATGCTATGACAGAGTTAAAGATTTCAGAGCATGCATGTTTAAAGAACTAAAAATGGGCGTGTAGTGGCTTAGGTGGTTACCCGAAGAAGGCATGAGTTCAAGTAACTCTTAGCCTGAAACCGCATTTGCCGATATGGGTAGATTATTATTGTACGCTGACGACGTCCGTGTGGCATAGTAGATTCGGAGACTCCGACCCTTGCGGCACACTTGGGTTGGGGGCTTGGTTACCGAGTTAATGGCAGATCTCATATAGCCCATGTCATTACATATTGTATGGTACACTATCTAGATCAAAAGTAAGACAAAGAGTGTCACTAATTTTAGATGTTTTCAAAGAATCTTTTAAAATGCCCATGTGATTTCTTACTATATGCTATGTTTATGAACTTCTTTAAATTGCTCTCATATATGTTGAATATAAATGAATATTTTGGATTTTCACTATGCACCAGTACATCTGTATTCAGCCCCTTCCCCTACCTATCAGGTTTTGAAACTCAGTCTAGGGGTCCAGATAAGCAGTAGATAATTTAGCCAACAGATCAGATTGTGCAGTGCTAAGCCTTCTCTATTCCAGAAGGCCTTTTCTTTCAGATTATGTCATCTATTACAGTTTTCGTCTACTGGGGGCCTTGTTCATGTTTTCAGATAGCTGTCAGATTTTCCTATAGTAGAGATTTTGCAGATTATTCCAGATGTTGTTTGTGATTATTTGATTTCATTCCTTATTGTTAAACTTAATCCAGAGTATGACCATGTTTCCGTATTAGATCATAATTCCATAATTTCTTTTCTTATATGAATGTTGTGAATGACTACCAGATAGAGTAAGACATACGGGCCTTCATGGTTTGGGATGTCTGTCACGGCCAGGCCCTAGTTCGGGTCATGACATAAAATTTAAGATAATTTGGGGCTAAAATTAAGCATCCAAGGTTTTGGGATTTTTGAACAAGAAATGGGAAATTCTACCATAAAAAGGATGAAATCTTACCACAAATCAAAGGAGAATCACAAAAATAAGTGTTAGCCAAGCTCTCAAATCACCCAAAAGCTTCAATTTCAAGTTATCTCACTATTTAGGGTTTTAGTTTTTAGAAAATGGATAAAGGAATGGGAAAATTAGGGTAAAAGGGGGTATTTATACCCATACACCAGGTTTTTGAGTGTCGCTATCGCGATCGTGGTATTCTAAAGTTTCACATAGGATTCTCGATCATGACAACTAACCCCACAATCATTGCATTTGTTACCTACTCAAGGGAGCCACGATTGATGCCCAAAATGTCACTATTGTGATGCACCAAATACAGTTGAGACTTTAAATTTTGCCAAGCCCTCGAGATTCATCCAAAAACTCTTATATCTAAATAGACTATGTATACCTATGAAATTTGATGTTTTAAACTAAATGTTACAGCCAAAATTTCCATTTGAGGTCATTTCGATAAAAAGTGTGTCCTATACTCCAATTACCATTTACTTAACATTTTGGCCAATAGGTCAAAATGAGCTTGGGTACCTTGGGACCCAAACTAAGAGTCCACCTACCCTAAAATTGATAGAGTGGAGCTGGTGGAATAGTCAAAATTTAAATTTGAGGTCATTTAATTTAAGTTGTCAACTATTGGCCATTTGGAACCAAGAAAGACTTCAAAACAGGTAAATTGGCACTTAAAACCCAGTGAACTGCCTAGTAACCATACTGTCAGTTCCCAGCGAGTCATAAATGGCTTTGGTAAGTTATAGAAAATCTCTAATGGTGAAAATAAATGGAAATATGGAAAATAACTTGAAGGGTCATTGCACCTATAATAACTGTTCAAGAATAGTTTGGTATATGTACTTATTAAAGGAAAAAAAAGAAATAGCCTAGGAGAAAAAGATGGATTAAGAGTTGTCAAAGCCACTGCTTCACCTTTGCAGTCATTTTCCATATGCATAAGGCCTTCAAATAATGGTCTTTGGGATTGAATGGGGAACCTAATTAAGAAGTTTGATTTTAACCTTTTCCCTAGAGTGATTAAAGCCAAGAAGGTAGAACCAAGGATATAGTTGCAGGACTGGAACTCCACCCCACTTATTTTTCTTTGGTTGTCTTGGTAGAAAAGATAAATTTTGTATTATATAAATAGTTGTTTGTCCAGTGAGGCCCAAGACCACATTTTATGTCTTCCTTCATTACTATTTTTAATGCATTCCAAAGACATAGATCAATACTTATACTAACCATATCCAGAGTTTTGTAAATATTTCCCAAAAGTCAATGACAAGCCTCCCTTAGAGAAAATCTTCATTATTTAATAACTTAATTATTGATTTTTTATCATAAAACTTAGATTTTTTATGATTTATCAACAGTAATAAAACATATCAATGACATGCCTTTTCAAAAGATAAATGAAAAAAATTAAGGTAGATGATGATGAATGTGAAGAGTATGATAAAGAGACTACGATCCCTAAATAGTGAGTCAAAAGATTTTGAAAATTGAGAAAAGCCTAATATAGAAGAGACTGAAATGGTTGATATGGGAGATAAAGATGGACGCAAATAAACTATAACTAATGTTTATCTAACAAAGGCACAAAAGCAAGAACTTATTAGGTTGCTTATAGAGTACATTGATATATTGTCCTGGTCCTATAATGATATCCTATTGAGTACAAGTATTGTGGACCATAAATTGACCATTGATCTATGGTTTAGCTCCATAAAATAAAGGG
>JAPEIP010000010.1:226374537-226392011 GCA_026120095.1 Capsicum chinense
CCATTTACTTAACATTTTGGCCAATAGGTCAAAATGAGCTTGGGTACCTTGGGACCCAAACTAAGAGTCCACCTACCCTAAAATTGATAGAGTGGAGCTGGTGGAATAGTCAAAATTTAAATTTGAGGTCATTTAATTTAAGTTGTCAACTATTGGCCATTTGGAACCAAGAAAGACTTCAAAACAGGTAAATTGGCACTTAAAACCCAGTGAACTGCCTAGTAACCATACTGTCAGTTCCCAGCGAGTCATAAATGGCTTTGGTAAGTTATAGAAAATCTCTAATGGTGAAAATAAATGGAAATATGGAAAATAACTTGAAGGGTCATTGCACCTATAATAACTGTTCAAGAATAGTTTGGTATATGTACTTATTAAAGGAAAAAAAAGAAATAGCCTAGGAGAAAAAGATGGATTAAGAGTTGTCAAAGCCACTGCTTCACCTTTGCAGTCATTTTCCATATGCATAAGGCCTTCAAATAATGGTCTTTGGGATTGAATGGGGAACCTAATTAAGAAGTTTGATTTTAACCTTTTCCCTAGAGTGATTAAAGCCAAGAAGGTAGAACCAAGGATATAGTTGCAGGACTGGAACTCCACCCCACTTATTTTTCTTTGGTTGTCTTGGTAGAAAAGATAAATTTTGTATTATATAAATAGTTGTTTGTCCAGTGAGGCCCAAGACCACATTTTATGTCTTCCTTCATTACTATTTTTAATGCATTCCAAAGACATAGATCAATACTTATACTAACCATATCCAGAGTTTTGTAAATATTTCCCAAAAGTCAATGACAAGCCTCCCTTAGAGAAAATCTTCATTATTTAATAACTTAATTATTGATTTTTTATCATAAAACTTAGATTTTTTATGATTTATCAACAGTAATAAAACATATCAATGACATGCCTTTTCAAAAGATAAATGAAAAAAATTAAGGTAGATGATGATGAATGTGAAGAGTATGATAAAGAGACTACGATCCCTAAATAGTGAGTCAAAAGATTTTGAAAATTGAGAAAAGCCTAATATAGAAGAGACTGAAATGGTTGATATGGGAGATAAAGATGGACGCAAATAAACTATAACTAATGTTTATCTAACAAAGGCACAAAAGCAAGAACTTATTAGGTTGCTTATAGAGTACATTGATATATTGTCCTGGTCCTATAATGATATCCTATTGAGTACAAGTATTGTGGACCATAAATTGACCATTGATCTATGGTTTAGCTCCATAAAATAAAGGGCTTAAAAGTTCAAGCTAGATTTGAATATGAAAATAAAACAGAAGAAAACTAAGAAAATTCAAGCCAGAATTGTTAAATTCATGAAATATATAACATGATTAGCCAACATTATTAATATACCAAAGAATGATGGAAATATTCAAATATCTTTCACTATGCAGACTTGAATAAGTCTAGACCTAAAGATACTTTTCCATTTCCCAACACTAACATTCCCATTGACAACTACAAGCATGACATCTAGACATTCATGGACTATATTCCATGTTATCCTCAGATTCTAATAGATGAGAAAGATGCAAAAAATATATCTTTCATCATAACTTGGGGTAGTTATTAATATAAGATGATACCATTTGAACTCAAGAATATTAACACCACCTATATAAGATCAATGAATTCTATATTTCATGATATGATCCATACAAAGATTGAAGTATATATATGATGTCATTATCAAGCCCCATGAGAGTTCGAATCATTTGACTTGCTTGAGGAAGTTCTTTTATTGGTTATAGATAAATCATCTAAATTAAACCTAACAAGTGTGATTTTAGGTTGTGTTATAGTACAATGAGAACACATACATCCTGACAAGTAATATATGGTCCTTATATCATACCAAAGGGATTTGATAAATTAATTAACAAATTTAAATTCATATGTAAGTTATTTAGGAGTTAATGGGCAATAAGAGGTGAGTTATGTGTTCTGAAAGTAACTAAAAGTAAATTGAATTAATTCTTAGATAATTATTTTGAAATATATATTAGAAAGATGACTCAGAGCCATGGTATTTTGATAATCCAATTGTGTCTTCAAATTATATTTTTAGTTAATTTCATGAGTTACTAGTTATAGATTGATATTTACGATGTTGAGCGTATTTTCGAAAAAACTTGATGCCTATGTCACTATTCTAATGCCTGTATTTCTATGGTCATCGATTGAAGAAAAGTCATGTGATTTCTCTTTCATATCCACTAGGCAAGGCTAGTGGGTATATTTCTATCTACATTAGTGACTCATTCCCCCTTCTTTATAGAATTCACAACCAAAACCTACATTCTCTTATTGCGTACGTACTTTCCCCATTCCTAGTTCAAACTACACACCATGAATAACGCTTGTGAGGTAATCAATATTTCAAATAATTGAGATCAAGAGAAAATATATGACTCAATAATGGAAATTATAACTAAAAACTATGATAATCGAAACATCAAATTTTATGTCTTTTACCACAATCTTAGATACAACAAGTTTATCTTGTTAGGAATTGATTTATTGAAATTTAATTCAAGAAGTAATGATGAAATAATGATTAAAGAATGAATAAATAAACTAAATACCTTAGATCTATTTTTCTTCCTTTCCTCCCTAAGTTTTTATAGCTATGATGCCACTAGTATGAGCGTATTCATAATTTTCTTACTCCTTTTGAGTGACATCAATGCCTTCGCTAACGCAATGCACTGTATTATATCTTGAACTTACAATCTAGTCTCTTTTAAAATTGAAATAGGCCATGGAATCTATTGCTTGAGTCAGCTGCGAAGCATCATTCCCAGTTTTTTCTTCTTGAGCAGTATTTTTAGATTGAGCCATATTGCTCTCCATGGCTCAAAAATATCTTCTTATTTTTCCTACTTTACCACACTAATAATATTTAAGATACATATTAACATAATCGTTAGAATACTCGTTCTTCTTTCTTACTGAGTTTGAATTATTTTAGGATCTAAATTGAGGCATATCTATTACTTTTCCCTTAAAGTTTCTCTTGTTAGCTACAAGGGCAGTTCTTTCCATTCTTTGACAAATACACCATCCAATTGTTTGGATAGTATCTCCTATGACAATAACAAATTCATAAATTTATACAATGATGGTTGTTGAACCCATCCTTGAATCAATGTAACAAAGGGAATATGTTCTATTTTCAAGCCACACATTTTTTTCTTATTTGTGCTTCAGAGGTAGACTCAACAAAATTTAGCAAAGAAATGTCAAATCATAAGTTCTTAATGCTTAAAAATACTTTACATTAGAAAGATTACCTTCTGTGGAATTATCCAGTTCATTCTCCATTATCTATAGCCGAGATTCATTCTTCTTGTTAAATAATTGATTGAGGGTCCTCCTTACTTCATGAGTTGATTTTTACCTTATAAAAAGATCAAATAAACAAGATAATATTCACCTCTTTAGGATGAACTCCATCCTTGAATTGATCAACTTCCACTTCTTGTATGCGCTACTATTTCTTGATCCATTGTCAGACAGAATTGTGATACTCCCAATAAAAACATATCAAAACTCCTAACCCATAAGGTATTATTCCATACATGTATTTAATACCTTATAATTTTATGGTCTTACCAACTCCAATCCCAGTCCACTAACGCGATCACTTAAATCCATTTGGACAAATCAATTTAGTCAACCACGAACCCAATATTAAAATAAAGTTAAGAAGACAAGGTATGGCTATGGATTTGATACCATGCCAAGACTAGCAGAAGAAAGGTAGTGTCGAAGAACCTTCTGTTAGTCCAAGATCATTAGGAAGAATCAAAATATTCAACTAAGAAGAGAAATATATTAAAAAAAGAACATTGTTATGTAGAATTCTCTTGAAATGGATTGACTTGAGGTTAGTTATAAATGACTAAGTTCGACCCTATTTATACTTATGAGGGATGGTTCTAGATACTTCAAGATCTAGACTATTCTATGCTATGCTACAACTATATAATTCTCTAGAACATCTAGAATTTTCCTAATTACAAATATCAATAAGACTGCACTATATCTTTCTAGATTCTTCTACTAGAATTACATAGAATATCTAGATATTTATGAAGATGATTATCCTAAATATAATACTAGGCTATTTTAGAAACATTTCTAAAAAAATCTATGATATTAAAGAATAAAATTTAATAGTTTTCACAATTTGAACAACTAAACTCCAACTCGTCACTGATGATCGAAAAAAGAAAAATAATACTTCTATGTGATAAAAGAATACATTTTTATGTCGGTGTAGGTAACTGAAGGATTTAAATTTGGAGATTTATCCAGAATAGTATGTACCTTCTTATCTTGGATCGATATGTGTTACCGCCACCAATTTCCTTAGTGATTTCTTACAAGATCACTATGCAGTCTTGCATATTGTCTACAACAACTACACTCTTTAACTAAGAAAGTTGTTTATCAAATATATTTTGTGTGGTGTGTAGAATGATGTCTTGCTTTCTATCTTATGATTTTGGAATGACCTCAAAGTCATCCTTTTATAGTGGAACAAACAAACATATAACTCCCACCTTTATGAAGAGTTACATAAATCTTCTTCAATTTACTAGGGATTATGTATTGTTCCATGCACGAACCACATAACTCAACCTCTCTTACTATAGGGAGTTATTTAGTGAACTTGTAACATTCTTCATGAATAAAACAAGTTACTAGTCAACCCATCAATGGATGTATTTATTTCCAACATCTCTCACTCACACATGATAAGATGAATCACACATATATATTTCTTTTTAGACATTTATACTGAGTGCATTGTCATTCCCACTCAGGCACTAAGTTTGAGAGGTTTTATACTCGGCGTCCTTTTCTGGATCAGCATAATACACGACTAACCATTTGATCAATTATGATATCTTATCATGTTATATAAAGTGACTTCTATTCCCTAGACATTTCTATATACACATATCGATTCTTTAACCCTCTTGTCATTTTTAATTTTAATATGACTTGTATCCATACTTATGATGCCAACTTAAACAGGCTCCATAGTCGACCTGTCTCTGAAACAAGCATAACATGTATATATTTGACATGATATTTATTTACTCCATATATTACTAAGATCAAGATTAATTTACTTCCTAGCATTACTCTATCAGGTCATATTTGTATAACCTTTGCATTCATACTAATGTATCATACTCTAATCCAACACCTCGTGATATTGTCTACGGGAGACTATGAAAGAATTTAATTTCTTTAAAGTTTTCACATAAAAGTGAAGTGGGGTCTCTTCACTTACCTTTCAATTTGTGGTAATAATGAACATGTAGTAAAAACACATGTTACGGTGTGCCTTTGACTCCATCAGAGTGTCTATTAATTTTTATTTCTCTACACCGTACAAATATTGGTCTGAGAAAATCATTTACATGACCTAAGTTTTGCCACTCTTTTGAATTTTAGAGGAGATCTCACATTTGGCTATCGGTATTATAGATAGTGGAAATCCATTATTTTATCTTTGTATTTAACAGTTCATATAGATCTCATCTCAGTCCTCTACTGAGGCGACATAAAAATGGCATGTTCTATTAGTTACCCTTTTAGTGTTAAGAAACATGAATGTCTCATCTAGGATCGCTTTTTATAAGTGGATCACTTCATATAAGTGCCTAAGGCTATTTTTTGTGTGAGAAAGCCAACCTTATCAAACTGTATGACAGACTTTAACACTGTGTTTGTGCTAATCAATAATAATGTATGAAATAATCATGAAAAAACATGTGTATTCTTTCTAAAAGATATAACCATATATCACATTAAAGATATTAAAATAAGGAAATATAATATTTACATCCTACACAAGATGAGAGATTTTACATGTTCAATAAACACATCCCTAGGTATTGGCTTTGTTAAGGGATCTGCTACCATTTTGTACGTAGAGATATATTGTACAGTAATTTCCTTATGTGCTATGATATTTCTAACAAAATTGTACTTTTTATATAGGTGCTTAGTCTTAATATGATACTTAGGGTCTTTAGTATAAGCCAGAGTTTCTTGGCTATAAAAAAATAGTTGCACTGGATCCATTGGACTATTTCCTTAAGTGTTCGCTGAACTTCTTTATCCATACAACTTCTTGTACTATTATAGAACATGCAACAAACCCTGCTTCCATAGTTGACAAAGCTATGTATGTTTATTTCTTGCTACTCCAAGAAATGGTACCATTCTTAAGAAAGAATACATAACCAGAAGTGGAATTTCTTTCATCTAAGTCTCTACCAAGTCAGCATCAGATTAAACCATCAACTATAAATTCACTCCCTTGATAACATGATTTATAATTAGTTGTTCCACTCAAGTATCTCAAGATTCTCTTAACACATTTCCAATGAGCTTGTCCTGGATTAGACTAAAAATAGCTAACAAGAACTACTGCATAACAAATGTCATGACGTGTACACAATATTTTACACATTAAAATTCAAAATGCAAATAAATATGGGACCCTCTTCCTGACATCTTTTCACGGTATAGTTTGGGACATATTTCAAAGCTTAAACTCTCACCTTTAGCTACAAAGGGTGTTTATTCATTAACAATAATTCATCCTGAATAGTTTAAGAATCTTTTCAATGTATGATTCTTGGGATAGAGCTATTAAATTCTTAGAATGATCTCTTTGAATTTTAACTCCAAGGATGTATTTACTTCACCCATCTCATTTATTTCAAAATTTAGGGACAACCAATTTTTTAAGGCCTTGAAAAAAATTAAACTATTTCCCACTAATAATATATCATCCACATAAAGGGACAATATTACAAAATTATTTTCAGACTGTTTTATATACTCACAATGGTCTTTATCGATCATAGTAAAGTTATTTGATGTAATAGCTCAATGAAATCTTAAGTTTCATTACCTAGATGATTGTTTGAGTCCATAAATAGATCTTTGAGATTACAAACATTGCGTTCTTGACCATTTAGGATGAAACCTAATTGATGATCCATATAAATTTCTCCATCTAGTGCTCCATTAAGAAATGTGATCTTTAAATTTATTTGATGTAACTCCAAGTTCATTCTTGCAACCAAAGCCAGAATTAGTCTAAAGAAGTTAAATATCCCAACCGGAGGAAAACATCTTCATACTCAATGCCCACTTGTTGTGTGTATACCTTAGCCACCAGATGGGCTTTGTAGCATTCAACTGAACCATCCTCCATTCTTTTACTTTTGAGAATCCATTTATTCGTATTTTCCTTGCAACTTGGCGGAAGATCAACCAAATCCTAAACAAGGGGTGTCCTCATGGACTCTATTTCCTCTTCCATTTCTTTCATCTACTTATTCTTAGTGAGACACTAAAGAATCTCTTGAAATCAATTAGGATCTTCATCGACTTGAGAGATAATTATTAATCCACTCCCTTCAATATCAGAATAATGTCAGAGAATATTTCCTCTTATACTCCTACACAATTGTGTCTCTTGTGGAATATTCTCTAAATGAGTAATACTCCTACTTGTAATAATAGGAGAAGGTAAAAATTATTTTTCCTTACTCCTTTGATCTCTAAGATTCTCATGTTAATCCACAACTTCATAAAGAACCCATAATTTGATAAAACAACACAGTTCTATCAATATCACACTTACTAGATAATTTTGTCTCTATAAATATGAGATCTGATGACTCATGCTCTCTTACGCTTTCATCTTCATGTTATACTATAAAGGTAATAACCTTTTTGTTGTGACACGATCTGAACAAAGGCTGGGTCATGATGGGTATCTCAAATCAAACAAAAACCGGAGACCACCCCAAATACCTATATCATTGACCACCTTACAGCCCATGTCGGATAAATTCCAAACATATAACAAGATAAGAGAACATAAAATTAAAGATATTATGATATGTCCATAATGAAAAGCAATCGACAACCAAACCATCTCAATCCCACAGTAGTCCGACAAAGACTCTACCAAACTAAATATTTAAAAAGTGTTGGGATATGCCCCAGACTATAGCCAAAAATAGAATCCAATAGTCTGTAACTCAAAAAAAAATATAATCCTTAAATGGAGCCTTTTGAAGAATGAAGGCTCG
The DNA here is from genome assembly GCA_026120095.1 of Capsicum chinense. Lineage (NCBI taxonomy): Eukaryota > Viridiplantae > Streptophyta > Magnoliopsida > Solanales > Solanaceae > Capsicum > Capsicum chinense. The sequence continues at coordinate 226,382,691 of JAPEIP010000010.1, forward strand.
CCACTTCAAGTTGACTCATGATCAAAACACGATCACTAAGTAGGAGAAGTAGAATTATGGCAAAATCCTGCATCCTGTGGGGATACAACATCCAAAGATAATTAGTAGGGTGTAATCCAGCATAATAACTCATGGTTAAAGATAAAATAATGTCATCAATTCAAACCAAGTCAACCAATGCACATAACCATATGCAAATACATATATACATTTCATGACGGAATAAAGAACACGGTTTAGCATGAACTTTAAAATCATTACCTGGATTTTGTAGCTCAACCATTATATAATAGTATCCAATGGATATATAGGCCCCAGATCTCACCCCCTGGTCGGTACCCAGTGCGTGTAGCCTCATGAACCGGAGAATAATCTCATATATATGCAAACGGGAGACTCAAATCTCCCAACATCTACTAAGGTGACTTGAGCACCTAATCATGAAATGTGATATAGGGGACTCAAAACATCCAATCATAATATTGACAATAAAGTGGACTCAAACCACCTGATCACAAGCAAGGGGAATCAACCCCTCCAACCATAATGGCCACCACACCGGCTAGTGTAGTTTGCAGTATTGATTACTTGGACCTCCACTTTCACAACTCAGCTACACAACCCTCTTTTAAACCCCAACTAAAAACATTTATCACACATTCCATTCATTGAACCATATTTCACATTAAGGCATACATTGTCGGTAGAATCATACCAACTACACTTGCAAGGTAACAACAACACGCCTAAAAAATTATATCACTTGGGGAATTCACAACCCCTTTGGTTCAATTAGGCCATAACTTGTAAAAACATAATTTCATAAGCTTTAATTATACATCATGATGCAATAGTTCAAGAATAGTTCAATTCCCACATTCCTCATAGCAAAATCAATTTTACAATTTGGGGTTGAGGTCATAACTATTTCAAAAGTTACAAGTTTGGAAAAATCATAATTCCCTAATTCATTCACCATATCCAAGCACCCATATATTCAAAACAATATTTAAAGAATAAATAATAACAGATAAACCATGGGAAATTATTGCTCAACAATAAGCATTTAAAACCCGAACCCTTGTTTCAAAACTATAACAATTTCATGTGAGCAACACTTTAAAACCTGTGATTCTAGAAAATTAACAATAAGGGAAGAGTAATATGCCTAAAATAGTAAGATGTACTGAGAGAAATCACCCATGAAGTGCCTAATTGATCAACCTCTTGAAAACCCTAAGTTTTCTTGATCTTGATGAATGTGAGAGTATTGAGAAGTTACTTTGATGTGTTTCTGAGTGCTAATGACACCCTAAAGGGGTTATACGATGTGAATTTCATATTGGGTAAGAGGGGAAATATCTAGAATTCCCTTAGCTGAAAAGCTAAAAAAGTGTCGCCTTTAACTACGGGTCAGCCCTTAACTTATAGCCACTCCTTATGACTCATCACCATTAGTCATAACCAAGGTACCTTACACTTTTATCCTTATATCTGAATGGCACCACTCGTAATAGGACCCTATGACTCATAGTTTCTAGTCGTAGTCAACAGAAAAACTAAATTGGGACTTACACTGGACAGTCTACGATTATACCAAACGACTAGGATCTTAGCGAGCCACTCGTACTCAGAGCAGAATCCATCCAAAACTTACTGAATTGGTTACTACTCATCTACTAGGACCTGTAAGACACCCTACGACTCGTAGGGTGAATCTTAACCAAGGTAGTGAGCTCAAAGCTCAAAAAATTTTCAATGGCCTAAAAATTTGGGGTGTTTTAATTCTCCCCCACTGGATCATTTGTCCTTGATTTATAGGACAGGACATTTATTAGCACAATTTGACTCCACATACCTCTACTCTTACCTTTAACAAAGACAAAAAACAAAGATCCTAAGGAAATCACCTTTTCCTTTAACAAAGTCAAAAAACAAAGATGTTAAAAAATATATGTACCCTAAGCACGATTATCTAGAATATGGAACCATAATGGATATTTGGAATTTATGTCCTCTTCGGCTTTCTAAGTAGCCTTTTCAACCTTGTGGTTCCTCTATAGAACTTTTATGGAAGCTAAATCCTTTATTCGCAAGTGACAAACTTTCTGATCCAAAATTTCAACCAGGATTTCCTTATAAGATAAGGAATCTGAAATACCCACCTTATCCAAAGGAACTCAACCTCATATACAACACTACCAACCCTTTTTTTGACCAAGTATGGGTAGGCATACCAGGGACTGAGATTCCTCTTCTTTCCAAACTGCATTACTTCCTTCATGGAGATACCTTCAAGAAAACCCAATTGCCAACCTTAAACTCTAATTCCTTATGCCTCACATCTACATAGGACTTTTGATGAGTTTGGGCAATCTTAGGTCTATCCCGAATCACCATCACCTTCTTCATAGCATGGTGAGTGAAATCAGGGCCAAACATCTCCACCTCACCAATCTCGAACCACCAAATAGGAGATCTACATCTCCTACCATACAATTCCTCAAATGGATCTATACCAATACTAGAGTGGTAGATATTATTATACGCACTCTATAATAGGCAAATGATTAATACAACTACCACCATAATCAATCACGCAAGCTCGAAGCATATCTTCTAATGTCTGAATAGGTCTTTCCGTTTTCCCATCTGAACGTTGGCGGAAAGCACTACTAAGGCTCACCTTAGTTCCCAAACATCTCTGAAATTAATAGAAAAACTATGATGAGAACTGAGTACTATGATCTGACATGATAGAAATAGGATCCCCATGCAACTTCATAATCTATTGGAGGAAAAGTTTTGTATAATCTTTTGCCGAGTAATTAGTCCTCACTGGCAACAAGTGAGCAGACCTAGTCATCCTATCCACTATGACCCAAGTCGAATCATACTGATTCTAAGACTCAGAAATACTGGTAATTAAATCTATATTAATCACTTCCCACTTCCACACAGGCAACTCTATTTCTTGATATAATCCTCTAGGCTGCAAGTTCTTAACCTTCACTTGTTGACACACCATACATTTAGCCACAAAACTGGCCACATCTTATTTTATATTATTCCACCAATAAATATTAAACCAAGATGAATGGCATAACGCGACTCTCGAGCCTTAGCTAAGACCCTCTCTCGCAACCTATCTACATTGGGAACACATAATCTACCTTGCTACCTCAAGATACCATCGCCACCAATCTCAAAATCTACAACCTTTTGTTGTCCCATATCTCCCTTAATATTAATTAAGACAAGATCCAATACTTGTTTCTACTTTATTTCAGCAACAAGGAATTACTTTGCCACCTCTTGCATAAACACACTACCATCCTCAGAGTCTAAGAGACTAACTCCAAGGTAAGTCAAATGGTGAATATCTTTCATCAACTCCCATTTTTCCTAATTGAAAGGATTTAGAATCCCTATGGATAACCTTCAAAGAGCATCATCAACCACATTATCTTTAATTAGGTAGTAGTGGAGACTCAAGGGCTACCACATAATGCATACAAAGGATGATCTTTCAAGGGCTACCACATAATGCAGAGATATTCCACATGATATTCCTCACTTGTAGAGTACACTAGAATATCATTAATGAACACTTTGATGAACAAATACAAGAATTGATAGAACACACAAATCATAAGATATATAAATATCATCGAGGAATTAGTAAGAACAAAATAAATGACAAGGAACTCATAATGACCATACCATGTTTGAAAGGCAGTCTTAGGGATATCCACATCTCCAACCTTTAGCTGATGATAACCCAATCAAAGATTAATCTTACAGAAATATCTAGCACCTTAAAGGTGGTCAAACGAATCATCGATCCTACGAAGAGGATACTTATTCTTTACTATAACCTTAATCAACTGACATTAATCTATGCACATCTGTAGGGAACCATTATTCTTACTCATAAATAAAATAGGTGCACCCCACGGAGACAACTTTGGACAAATAAAACCCTTGTCAAGGAGATCCTTCAACTTCTCCTTTAGCTCCTTCAACTTAGTTGCAGTGATTCTATAAGGAGGGATCGAAATAGGATGAGTGTCTGGAACAAGGTCAATCCCAAACTCATTTTACTATTGGGAGGGATACCAAGAAGACTGTTTAGAAAAACTACCAGAACATATAATAAGATAGGACTTTTTGAGTTAGAATTTTTATCCTGGGCTAAATAATAAAGACATTCCTTGGAAAAAAACTTTTGGGCTCTAATATATGATATAAATCTTTCCTTAGACACTCGAGAACCCTCTCCTTACTTAATGACTGGATCATAAGGGAATTTAAACATGAACCTATGGGTTTGACTTTCTAAGGATGCAGAGCACGAGTGCATCTAGTCCATCCCTAATATGATATCAAAATCAACCATCTCTATGTAATGCCCTGATTTTCTGAATCAGAATACTACACGGTGCTGATGACCCTAAAGGACCATAAGCTAACCCATGACTAATATCTATACCTGTGCACTGGATAATATAACATGAAAATGCAAAAACATGTAATGCATGGCCATACGGTTAAAATTTAAATAAACATCTGATAAGACAATGTCTGAAAATTGTATAAAAATACGAAAACAAATCTTAGATAATTGTCTAACATGCTATAGCCTGGAAAACCTTTAAACTATCTGAATAAGGAGTTTATAGGATATGTCCCCAACTAACTCTATCTAGAAACTGAACTAAAATACTAAATAAAGCAATAATCATATTGTCCTCAAATGAGAAGGTCTCACTGCAAACTCTCAACACTGGAATACCACTGTTGATTTAGAGCTCGTGCCTCTGAACCTATGGTGTAACATAAGAGAAAGTACCATAGCACAAATGCATTAGTATGTCTGAATGTACTGACTATACGAGTGATGTAGGCCATATGCAAAGGTTTATATGCATGAATAATACTGACTGATATAAATGTGAGAATACATACATACATACGTAACTATAACTAAGCTCATGAAGATACTGACTACTAAGTCTGAATACTGACAATATGAGTGTACTGATACTGAGATACTAAATAGATGAACGACTATTTATGATAGTTTGAATTAGTCTGATTGACGGTGTCTAACAGTCTTGAAACTAAGTACTAATAGTGTAAGCTATGATAACTGACATAACTTATATAACTGTGATGATTGGTCTAACCGATGCTACTGATACTGAGTGATTATATCTGACAGTCTAAGTTTTGATGAAACTATCTGAGTTCCATTCTATATGGAGTAACTGAATTTGAAATCAGTCCTATCTAGCATTTGATCTTTAAATTCGATGATTCTGATACTAATTAATTATAGTTGAGATACTCCTAGATAATAGGTGATCTTGAAGCCTATTTATAATGATAAGCATTAACTATATCTAACAGTACTGAGTCTGTACTACTAAGCTGAGTGACTATGTCTATTAGCCCTAATTCTTTAACTGGTATTGTAGGAGGTGTTCATTTAATCGGTATGCCCTAAGCTATGATGACTGGGGTCTAATCTCTGCCCTGACAAGAAGGGTGTCAGTACCGTGCCACCAGTAAAGACATCTATTATGGTGTCAGTCTTAATCTAGCGGGTGACTCCTAGGATAAGTCCTGTACATATAAATGTGCTAACGGGTGACCCCTGAGTATGCCAGCTCTATCTAATGGGTGACATCTCATACCTACACTGGCTACGTAGTTTTGGAACATAGAGATTTCTTCTAAGGATCATAGTCCTTTTTAGCGGGTGAGTCCCCATCCCTAGGATCACTCGGTGCTCAATCCTACTCTTATTTAACATGTATTAAACTGAATAACTAAGCATTACTGAATAATTGAACTGAACTGATTAGCTAAACTGATACTGATTAAATGGACTGATACTAGTGGTATTTCTTAGCAGAGCTAAACTAAATTTACTATGTTTCCTTAACTAAAAGAACATACAGAGTTCTCAGGACCGACTGAGAGTACTGAAATCACTGAGATTGCTAGGAGTACTATTGTTACTGAGATCACTAAGGTTACTGAGTACTTAGGTTACTGAACTACTAAGATACTGAGATTTTTGAGTTTTCTTGAGTCACATAAGTAACTGAATTTTGTAGACTATGGATTCACTAAGAGTACCCCAGGACTCGATAGAAGGAAACTGACACACATGGCTGACTTGAGTACGTGACCAACATCAACAATCCAAAATATCATAACTTGGGGAATTCGACAAAGTTCATGTATATTACACATTTTGTACATAAGTAGGATTTGCTAGTAAGCATGGCATAATCTCATAAGACTAGTTCATGAACATCCCAACAATCTTTACAAGATACAATATCAACATGAAAATGATTGGAACATAGGGGCATATCTTGAATCCTTTAATTAGTCACAATTTAGCTATATTGCATGATTTCTAGTTCCTTAGGAATTTTATCAAACACCTTGCATGCACTCTTTTAAGGCGTAGGTATATTTATCAATTTGACAATCTTAATCCATCCAAATTCATGGGGTTCAACTAACCTACTCACATGCTTCATGAAAAACACATCAAGATAAAACCTTGAACCAAAACAACAATCATCAACATGAATATCATCATCACACAACAAGAAAATATTAATTTATAATTTAAAATATGACACTTGAACTCCATGGATGAAAGGAATATGTGGATGAACTCTATGCATACCTGACTCAAGGTTCTTGATGTTTTTGAACTTGAAGGATTTGAAATCCTTTGAATTTTTTTGAAGAAAATTGGGTTTTGTTCTTTGGGATTAAATTCAAAGAGAAACCCTAGTTTTTGTTTATGGTATGACAATGAGAAAAATGGATGAATTTGAACTTATCTGGGTATATATAGGCGAGTGGTAAATGACCAAAATACCTCTATTAAAATGACCTAGAAATAAACTGAACATGGTGTATGACAGTCCAACTGACGATCCATCAGACACTTGATGGTTTGTCACCTAGCCTGTCAGATGTGGACCAGAAATAGGGTTCACTGGATAAGAGTTGACAGTCTAGATGACAGTCTATGACAACGACGGTCTATCAACTCATCCGTCAGTCCTTATCAAGTACATAGCTCAACTGTCATAACTGTGATGGTCAAAGTGGAGGTCCATCACTTATGTGGCGGTCCATCAACTTGGCCGTCATACATGGGATTTCCAATAGTTCCAAGTAAAACATCCATAACTTTCTCATCTGATGTTGGATTTGGACAAAATTAGTACCATTGGAAAGCTAACTCAATTGCCCTTGTGATAGAAAGTGAAAATCTCAAAAATACAATGTGTACAAAGATAGGTTTTCATTTCAAAATAAGTCCTATCATTCTTGATATAGTTTCTAGCTAGGAAAAAGGCACGGGTATTACAAAATGTGGCACTAATATTGGTTTGAATTTTTTTGGGGGTATTACAATATCTTCCCCTTGGGAACATTCATCCTCGAATGAGAATGATTGAGATGGAAGAAAAGACCAACTAAAGTACATATAATTCATACACTACTGAAACATGATTTTGGGACTGACATGACTGATAAGCTGAATATATCTTACTGAACATGCATAACTAATGCATGAGTAACCGATTCATGAATGCATGATTGAGTATTCTGATGAACTGAGTTTCTCATAATAAGAATGCATATCTGATGCCCAATTGATGAGATAAATCTATGAATATTTGATGCATGATTATACGACTGACATGATACATGAATGCATGATAGAAAGTACTAATAAGCTGATCACATATATCTGACGTTTGAATATATGACTGAACGGGCTCAAGAATATGCGGCTAAACATGCAATGGTAAAGGTACTTAGTTTGAACTAAAAACTAAGCATGGAACTGGATACAAAGTTTTGTACTAAAATCTCCACATGGGAATGAGTAAGATCAAAGAAGACTGTCACCTTGAACTGAAAATATTGATGAGTCTGAGATTAATCACTCAATATGCATGAGCGGAAACATTTGAACGTAACTGAGTCTTGATCATGATACATGAACTGAATTTAACTTACAACTAATAGGAGATTCCACTTGGAATAGGTACATTCCCTGAGATCTTGGATAGCATGAACAGATGTAAGGATGAGGAAACAAACTATACAAATCTGACTGCTCGATTTCTAAACTGACTCGCTGGCTTTACTATCTAACTCATCCTGAAACATATGTCTAAATTAGAGAAAAAGATCTAAAAATGCATACCATGAACATGAAAGACTGATAACATAGCCGAATCTAGGTCAGGGAAACTTTTCAGATCAGGATGGGTCTAGAGTACATAAAGTCTGTTCTGACGCTGACCACTCTTAGTGCCTTCCTGATGCAACTCTTTACCCCTCTGTGATAACACTATACACTCTCACATCCTATGGTCTGGGTTGCCATACCGAAAGTATACATCACTACCTATCATACATGCACCTAGGTGATTCTTACCACACTCTTCGCAAAGCGGATAAGTAAGACTTTTATTCTCACTACCCTGGGCCTTGGAGCCTGGCGCTCCATCATGATAGTCATATCTGGACTTAGGTACTGGTGCACTAGCTGAGGATAGAGCTGGGGCTAAAAACTTCTAATTATGCTAAGAATGATTACCACCTTGTGACTTAGGTTGAGCAAAGCTAAAACTATCTATCCTTTCCCTCTTACTCTGTCCCTCCTTCATTCTAATCTTCTACTCCTCTATCTGCTTAGCATAAGTCATAAGTCTGGCTAAAGTCATATCACTATTCAACATGGTAGATCTACACTCATTTACCATACTATCATTCACCCCTGACACGAACTTACTCATCTTGGCTCTACTATCTGCAACCATATGAGGGGCATATCTGGCTAATTGAGTAAACCTAAGAGAATACTCTTTCACTATCATACTACCCTACCTGAGATTAATGAACTCTAGCACCTTAGCTTCTCTAAGCTCTAGCTGGAAAAATCTATCAAATAAAGTAGAGGCAAACTCTTCCCACTCTATGGAACCTGCATTATCTAACCTTTTTTACTTCTACTATTTGTACCAAGTATAATCCATGTCCAGCTACTGATATGCATCTAACTCAGAACTTTCCAAAGTAGTCACCCTCATAATATCTATCACTTTATGAATCTGATCTATGAATTTCTATGATTCCTCATCTGACTTAGATCCTGTGAAAGAATGAGGATTCATTTGGGTAAAGTCCTAAATTCTAGCTACAACTAAATTGGCCTCTAGATTAGCGGGAACAACAGGTGGACATTTATTCTAGTTAGTAACTGAC
>JAPEIP010000010.1:226392111-226437800 GCA_026120095.1 Capsicum chinense
GATTCATTTGGGTAAAGTCCTAAATTCTAGCTACAACTAAATTGGCCTCTAGATTAGCGGGAACAACAGGTGGACATTTATTCTAGTTAGTAACTGACTGAGCAAGAGTGGTAAATGCGGTCCCAAACTCCGCATGAAAAACATGATCTCCCAAAGAGTCTTCGGGCTGATGTGGCTAGCTGATTTTGGTTTCTTCTTTTAGGGTGCATGTTATGTAGAAGAAAGGAAGAAATGAATTAGATTGAGAGTGACTTAAGATTATTCTCACTAGCACAACATGAGTACTAAAAGAATGGAAATTATTTCTAAAACATCACATAGCCTTCTGCACATAAGTGTGGTGCAGAACACACGCATGTACAAAATTCTACTAGATGCGGATTTTAGACTTCCTAAGACTCTAATGAACCTTAGGATCTAATACAAAGTTTGTAACAACTCAATTTTCTAAATCGAAAAGCTACTCGGTGCTCATGACCCTGAAGGAGCACAAGATAACCCATAACTGATATCTATACCTGTACACGATATAATATAACATAAAAATACAGAAACGTGTACTGAATGGCCATAAAGTTCAAATTTGAGTAAACATCTAATAAGACAATGTCTGAAAATGGTATACCAATACCAAAACAAATATAAAATAACTGTCTAACTTTCTAATGTCTTGAAAGCCTCTAATCTATTCGAATAAGGAGTTGATGGGACATGTCCCCAACTAACTCCATCCAACAACTGAACTTAAATAGTAAATTGAGCAATAATCATATCAACCTTGAAATAAAAGGACACACAGCAAACTCTAAACACTAGTATGCTACTGCTAATCTAGAGCTCGTGCCTCTAAACCAATGGAGTAACATAAGAGAAATCACCATAGTGCAAATGCATCAATACGTCTGAATGTACTAAGTATACGAGTGAGATAGGATAAATAAAAAGGGTTATATACACTAACAATGCTGACTGATATGAATGTAAGAATACATACATGTATTTGTAACTATAACTGAACTCGTAGAGATACTACTAAGTCTGAATATTGACGATATGAGTGTACTGATACTAAGATACTAAATAGATGAACGAATTTTTCTGATAGTTCGAATTATGAAGAACTAGTCTAATTGACTGTATCTAATAGTCCTAAAACTGAGTACTAATAATGTAAGCTATGATGACTGATATAACTAATATAACTATGATGATTGGCCTAAACAAAGTAACTGATACAGAGCGACTGTATCTGACCTTCTAAGTTTTAATGGAACTATCTGAGTTTCGTTCTATATGGAGTAACTAAATTTGAGATCAGGCCTATCTAGAGTGTCATCTTTAAATTTGATGATTCTGATATGGATTAATCATACATGAGATCAGTCCTAGCTAATGGGTGATCTTGAAGTCTATTTATAATGATAAGCATTAACTGTATCTAACAGTACTGAGTCAATTCTACTAGGCTGAGTGATTGTGTCTGTCAGCCCTAATTCTGTAACTAAAATTATGGGAGGTGTTCATCTAATCGGCATCCCCCAATCTAAGCTGAGTGGGGTCCAATCTCTATCCTAACTTGAAGGGTGTCAGTATCATGCCCCAAGTAAAGACATCTACTGTGGAGTCAGTCCTAATACAGTGGGTGACTCCTGAGATCAGTCCTATACATATAAATGTGCTAACGGGTGACCCCTAAGTATGCCAGTCCTATCTAACGGGTGACATCTTGTACCTACCTGGATACGTAGTTCTGGAACTTAGAGATGTCTTTAAAGGATCTCTGTCCTTTCTAGAGGGTGAGTCCCCATCCCTAGGCTCACTCGGTACTGAATCCTACTCCCATATGAAAGACACTATACTTAATAACTTAGCTAAAATTAATAACTGAACTAAACTGATTAGCTAAACTGATACTGATTAACTTGACTAATGCTAGTGGTATTGCTTAGTGGAGCTAAATAAAGTTTACTGAGTTCCCTTGACTGAAGGAACGTACTGAGTTCTGAGGACTAACTGAGAGTATGGAAATCACTGAGATTGCTAGGAATACTTTTGTTACCAAGATCACTAAGGTTAATGAGTACTTAGGTTACTGAACTAATAAGATGCTGAGATTCCTCAGTTTTCCTGAGTCACATGACTAACTAAATTTCTATAGACCATGGCTTGACTGAGAGTATAATGATAACATGACAATGCAGTAGGCACACAGCTATATTATTTCGGGTACAATTAGCCTCAGGACTCGATGGAAGGAAACTAACACACATGGCTGACTTAAGTACGTGACCAATATCAACAATCCATAATATCATCACTTGGGGAATTCCATGAGTGCATGGATATCATACATTTTGTACATAAGTAGGATTTTCAAGTAAGCATGGCACAATCTAATAAGACTAGTTCATGAGCATCCCAACAATATTTACAAGACACAATATCTATATGAAAATCATTGGAACATAGGGGCATATCATGAATCCTTCACTTAGTCATAATTTAGCTATATTACATAATTTCTAGTTCCTTAGGCATTTTATCAAACACCTTGCATGCACTCTTTTAAGGCATAGGTATATTTATCAATTTGACAATCCAAATCAATCCAAAATTCATGGGTTTCGACTAACCTACTCACATGATTCACGAAAAAAAATCAAGATACAACCTTGAATCCAAACAACAATCATCAACATGAATATCGTCATAACACAACAAGAAAATCACAATTTATAATTTAAAGCATGATTCTTGAACTCCACGGACGAAAGGAATCCGTGGATGAACATTACGCATACCTGACTCAAGGTTCTTGATGTTTCTGAACTTGAAAGATTTGAATTCCTTTGATTTTTTTATTGAAGAAGATAGGGTCTTGTTCTTGGGGATTAAATTCAAAGAGAAACCCTAGTTTTTGTTTATGGTTTAACAATGAACAAAATGGCTAAATTTGGACTCATCTAGGTATATATAGGCAAGTCGTAAGTGACCAAAATACTCTTGTTAAAATGACCTAGAAATAAGCTGAACACGGTGTGTGACAGTTCGACTGGTGGTCCGTCACACACTTGATGGTTCGTCACTTAGCCCGTCAGACGTGGACCGGAAATGTGGTTCACTGGATAGGAGTTGACGGCCTAGATGATGGTCCGTCACAACTTTGATGGTCTATCAACTCATCTGTCAGACTTTATCCAGTACATGGCTCAACAACCTTAGCTGTGACTGTCAAAGTGACGTTCCATCAGTTATGTGGTGGTTCGTCAACTTGGCTGTCATACTTGGGCGTTTTCGATAGTTCCAAGTAAACCGTCCATAACTTTCTCTTTTGATGTCAGATTTGGATAAAATTGGTATGTTTTGAAAGCTAACTCAATTTTCCACATGATAGAAAGTGAAAATCTAAAAAATACCACGCGTACAAAGATAGATTTGTATTTCAAAGTAAGTCCTAGCATCTTTGAGATGATTTCAAGCTAGGAAAAAAGCACGGGAATTACAAAACATGGCGCTAATATTGGTTTGGATTTTTTAGGGTATTACAGTCTAACTCTATCATATCCACTAGTATTTCTCTATTACCAACATATAACAGACAACCCCTATAAACCCCTTTAGCAACCATAGAGCCTCCTAGCTTAGTAGAAATTGAAAGGGGGCAGGGATACACTCATGACCAAAACCAAAATGTATAGCCATAAATATGGTCATGTAAGATTGAATATACCTTGGATCAAGAAAGAAATACACTTCCCAAGAAAAGTGTCATAATATACCTGTGATGACATTGGAAGATAACTCTGAGTCCTAGCGAATAGAAAGAGAATACAAGAGTTTCTGGCCAGTGCCGATACCAGAAGCAACAGCAGCACCCTTTGGTACAAGTATGATGAAGTTGCACCAGAAATCTTGTTTTACCCTGAAGAAACTTTATAAAGAAATCCTTCTACAAATGACCAATCTGACCATATTTAAAATAATGGTTCTTTTCCTCTTTATAAAATTAATAGAGTGCTTGCCCACAGGATCAACAAGGCAGATATATGAAGCTGACGAGCCCCAATGGCCTGAGATTAGACACCTTGTTTCCTAAACCCACTGTTATACAGAGAATGCTGATTACCTGATGAATTCAGATAAGGGGAACTAGCTGTAGAGTAGGAACCAGAACTCCCTCGCTACTTCTTAGACCACTTTCCACTATCTCTACCAGTTTGTTGTTGGCCTCTACCTTAATTAAAAAATCTAAACTTCTTACTCTATTTTTTCCCTAGCTCTGCCTGCTTCTTCTTCTCTTCTTCAACTTGTTACATATACCCAATCAATCTGGTGATGTCTATATCCTTATTCTACAAGGTAGCCTTACTCTCTAGATTCAAATCACGGGAAAACCCAAAATTAAATTTCCTCATTCTAGCCATCATTCTAGACACTAACTCAGGAGCATATCGGGATAACTGATGGAATTTCAAAGCATACTTCTTGACCATAATCCTACCTTTTCTCAAATTGACAAACTTTTCCCCTTTCACCTCCCATCTCTTGAGAAAATGGAATTACAGATTATAGGGTGGACCATGTAGCTCAACAGAGAAATGAAGAGTTGAGTCGTGATTTCAAGAAAATATTTTAAAGATCATTAAACTATGCCCATGTGTTTTCAAGTATCTTATGCTAAATTGATTTGTCAAATTCCCTCACTTATATTATATAAAATAAATGTTATTTTTGGATTGTTCTATGTACTAGTACATTTGAGTATTGACCCCCTATATTTCAGTTTCTGAGGCCCAATCCCGTGGTCCTGTAAACTAGTAAATTGTTCAAATAGTTTAGATTTAGTGAGCTTCCTTTACTTCAGATGGCATCCTACGTATGTTTTAGTTTTTAATTATGTTATGGTCTGGCTGGGGCTTTTTCCCCTTTTTAGACAAAATAGTGTGTTAAGATCAGTAGAGGCTTCATTTAATGTTCTAGATTGGATTTGGGTTTTTTATTATTTGATGTTATAAGGTTTTGATTATAGGACTACCATGTTTTAATTTTATCTTCCACTCTTTTATATAATGTGAGTTATGCTTATGATTATGGTCTCTCTGTCCTTAATGGTTTGGGATACTCATCACAGTTGGGATCCTAGCTTGGGCTATGACAATTATTAGTTGATCTGGTTTAATTGACTAACAAATTCATAAGTAAATTGTATGCCATATGAAAGTACTGATTATTTTTTTGTGCAGGATTATTGAGTTCTATTTTTGACCTAAGAAAGATAGAAGAAGGGAAGAAGTATTCGAAAGAAGAAGAATTTAACATGGAAGAGATACTAGAACATATTGTCAACAATAATTTCCCCAATGGGGAATGAAAAATGTTGACGTGTTACTAGATCTAAGTAATGGATCTACTGAAAAATTTTCTAAAGTTAAAGAAGATAGAGAAGAATTTAGACAGATATTGAGTAATTTGATAAATAATTTTGTTAAATATACCTTATAAGAACACATAAGTCTTCGTTCTTTGGTTCAAAACCATGGGTTTGATAAAATTCCACAGCTCAGACTGAATAGAAGTACTAGTTGGTTGTCAAGCTTACATTTATGGACGAATAAATCTTCTTGAAAAGTGCAAGAACTAAACAATGTTCAGAAAGATCCCAACTAAATGGAATTTGTATTCAAGGTGGAGAATATAAGGAAAGGAATACCAAACAAGAAAGAGAAGTCGATTTTACAGAATTTTTTCCATGTGGATGATGAATTAAAAAAAGAAAATGGCTTAGGCCTTAGCATTACTCAGTCATTGGTACATATACATTTTAATATACACAACATACAGTAGTGAATTCATAATTTAGAGTCAGTCTATTGTGCTCTCTGTGACTATTACAAAAGCACACATATTTTTGTCTAGTTTGAGCAAAAGAAAAAAAAGGTTAAAGTATTTCCCCATTAAGTTTGGTTTCTTATTTTATTAGTAGTATTATAGTGTATTATTAGTACTAATAAAATTAAAGTACTAATTACAGTTAATATAATAAAATTTTCAAGAATCAACAACTCCTTCTCTTCTTTTTCAAGAAGATCAAAGGAAATTTGCCTCCATGTTTTATACATAATAGATATTGATAATTGTATTGATATCTCATCATCTAAAATAAGGGTTGAGGACTTGGTTCAAGGAGTGCACTTGTAAGATTCATCATAATTTTAATTGACACGGGTGTTGGACAAATTCAAGAAATAAGTAGAGCTATGGCATAGTTCTGACTGGGCTTTCCAAAAATTGTGTCCCTACGAGCTTTTTGGCTTGAAAATCCAGGTGGTATCAAGGATAAGCTTCCTTCAACAGATATACCATCAAAGATATACAATAGTTTAGAGATGAAATCTAAACCCAGTAGCACACAAAAAATGTAGGAGGAAACAATTTAGGATGTTTTCTAGTAAGATATTATTCATATTTATCCTTTCGATTGAAAATTGTGTTTCTTAGATACGCCAAATTTATTTTTACACCTATGTCACACTTTGGGAGAATCCAAGAAACAAAGGTCAAAAATGTACTTCAGTTGAAGTTAACGTTTATATTGAATATTAACTCTACTCATTATTTGTTTTGTTTCGTGACAGGGGAAAGAGATGGGTGGATTTGATGCAATGACAAGTATTAGGGAAGAAGAGGCACATTATGGAATTTTAATTCCCATCAACACTTTAACAACACGAAGAGTAAGTGAAAGATAAGATTTTGCACACTGGAGGATTTTTTTCATACAAAAATCCCTCAAGACTGATTTGATTTTGAAAGCAATAGATTATATAGAGAATAGGAAGGATTAAAAGATTATATAAAGTCTTTACTTCATTGGGTTGTTATGTGCAATAGAAAGTAAAAATTCATTGGGAACTCTTTCTTTTTTCTATAAGTTTTTTTGTTCTTACTCTCTGAAGTTATGTACCCAAAGTAAAACTTTTGTGATATGTATAACATGAAATGCATAAACAAAGATATTCTTTGAAATACTTACATCAACATATTTATCTCAGCTTTGATATGTTTTACTGGAGCAATAGAAAATTAAAATTGACTTCCTTTGACATGTAGCTAAGGAGGGGGGGGGGTGAGAAGTGGAATCAATTGTTAATGTTTGTGTCATGGTAAAAGTTTTTTATTTTTGTTAGCTAACCTTTCATTTATTAGTGTAAAGGCTAAATACATGCATTGTAGATTCTATATTGTAATGTGGTGGCAACAATTGAAAATCTTTTGAATATTCAACTGAAATATTAAAGTTTTGAATGCTTGCAATAAGGGTATTTAGAACATTGTGAAAATGGAAACCTAGAAGTTTGTTCTGCATTCTTTAGACCCCTGAAATCTAGCTTTCAAGAATACTTTCTAGTCTCAAGAAATGTTAAATAGGAAGTACTTAGGAATCAAATGGACCTATAAAATCAATACCCCACACATAAAATAGCTCAAGCTAAAGAATAGGTTATATGGGGAGCTCATGCTTTTGTAAGATATTTCCTTGCCATTAAAATTAGTCAGACTCGAACATAGTCATCTGCATCTTTATTAATTGTTGAAAAAAAGTAGCGCTACTCTAAAATATTATGGGCCTTTAGAGTACCTTAATGGTGACCCCCAGCTAAAGACGAATGACAGGCCTCAAGAATGCTCAACATCACAGCTTAGAGAATACTCCTCTGAATCATATCATCCATACACACCTGAAATAAGTAAGGCTCACCCTAGAGAAACTTTCATACCATATGCATAAATCATTTTCTCTGCTGAAATGACATGTCTTTTGGTACGAGATCACTTGCCAAATAATTGGTAAAATCTACAAACCAACATATTAAGTCTTTCAAAGTTGCCAAGACTCGCTCGTCTAGAAAAGCATCACGAATATGAAGTTCATCCCCTAATTTAAGCATCGCCCTTTCTTATAAGTGGGATAAATAGTCTGCAACCTGGTTTTTTGTGCCTTTTTAGTCCTTAGCCTCAAATTCAAACTCTTGCAGTAATACGACCCATCGAATCAGCCTAGGCTTAGCATCTTTCTTCGCTATAAGGTACCTGAGAGATCCATGGTCAGTATGAATAATGACTTTGATCCCAATTTAATATCACTGAAGTTTCTCAAAATCAAACACTACCATAAGTAATTCTTACTCAATAAACATGTAATTTTTCATGTGAGGTTGAGTGCATTATTGGTATAATAGATATGATGAATTTTTTTCTTGCGTCTTCAGCCTAGGACAACTCCTAGGGTCACACCTTTATCATTACACATCACCCAAAATAAAAGGGTCCAATTCAGAGACATAATGATAGAGCATAAATCAACCTTACTTTTAGTCACTCAAAGTTCTTGAGACAAGAATCATCAAACACAAACTTTAGTTCCTTCTCTAATAATTTACACAATGGGTTTGCAATTTTAGAGTAGTCCATGGTGAATCGCCAACAGAACCTTGCATAACCCAAAATATGTTGAATACCTTTCAAAGAAATAGGTGGAATTAATTTTTCAATCTACTCAATTTTATCCATTTCATACGCTGTTCCCTTTTTCTAAATCGTATGCCTAAGAACTATCTGCTACTAAACCATGAAGTGACACTTCTCCCAATTTTGTACTAAGTTTCACTTCTCACATCTCTGAAGTGCATTGTCTAAGAAAGCCAAATTGTCAATAAATGTGTCTCAAACAACAAAAAATCATAATAAGTACCTCTATAGTATCCACCAACATAATAAAAATGATTGACATCATACAATGCTAAAAGATGGAGGGAGCATTACAAAGTTTGAAAGGAATCCTTTTGAATGTGAATGTACCATATGGACATGTGAAAGTGGTTTTTTATTGGTCATTCGGGTCAATAGAAATCTTATTATACCCCAAATAAACATAAAAAATAATAGACCATCCTCTACCTGTAAGGCAGTCTAACATATGTTCCATGAATGACATTGAAAAGTGATCCTTCTACATCTAAGTATTTAGATTCTGATAATCCATTCAAACTTATCACACCATGACTGGCTTCATGGTGACTAACTCATTATTATTATTAGGGACCATAATGATCTTACCCTTCTTCGGTACACACTAAACCGAGCTCACCCACTTGTGGTCAATAATAGGGTAAACCACATATGTATTTAACCATTTAATGATCTCTTACTTTACCACCTCTTGCATCAGTGGATTTAGTCTATGCAGATGTTCAATCCCAAGCATTTAATAAAATTCAAGCTATATCTTATGAATGGAAATTCTAGGTGGAATCCCAGTAACATCTACAATAGTCAAACTAATGGCCTATTTAAACCTCTACTAAATCAAAACCATGGCCTCAACCTATGTATCAACTAAATTTGAAACAATGATGACCCGTAAGGTATTGTTGGCCCCTAAGAATACATAACACAAATAAGATTAAAAGGCCTTCAATTTTAATATCGGTGGCTTCTCAATATATGGTTAATCTAGTGGGGTTGCTCTATTCTTCATATAATTACCCAACTTATTTGGTGAATAAGAACAAGAACCTCTGTAAAAGAGAACTCACATCTCATAATAGTTATTGATACCACTACTATCAAAGTTTATGATCACTGTCGCTAATGCCTCAACCCCAAGTCACTTTAAAATGGGTACAATCAATGTATCTTCATCTACAATATTTATCTAAGACACTACCCACATATATTTTAGCTATCATACCGACTACACACATTGAAAGTAATATGTTAATTATTGAGTATGAATTTTATCTATCCCATATCCATGTCAACCAATGCCCTACCCATGGCTAGGAAGGGTCTTCCTAGGATAATAGGGACGTCAAAATCCATCTCACAGTGGAGAATCACAAAATCAGCTAGGAATATGAAATAATCTAACTTCACCAACACATTACACAATATACCAACTGATTTGTTCATAGTATGATCGTCCATCAATAGTTTTATAGATGTAATCATAGGTGATTGCAATCTCAATTTCTTGTACAAAATTAATGACATTAAATTTATACTAGCTTTAAATTCACATAATGTTCATGAAAATTCTAGGACATAATAGTCCAAGGAATAGTAAAAGCTCTGGAATCATCTTTATTCTCAACCAATGATTGAAAATCAATTACACTATATTGTTGTGTATTGTTACTAGGCTAAAAAATTATTGCCTACTTCTTAGTCACTAAAATACTTCATGAACTTTGCATAACCTACCATCTAATCCAAAGGTTCAAGAAAAGGGATATTCATATACAACTTCTTTAACATCAACATGAATTTTTTATGTTTCCTTTTTTTCTTCTTCTTCTTCATCAAGTTTTGAGGAAAAGGTGGGGTGGTTATGGAATAGGATTCAATAAAGGTTCTACCTCCTTACCCTTTTCTTTATTAGTATCAGCTCATTTATCTATAGACTTTTATTTTTATGATGTTTCACCATTAGTCACCAACTTGTTAGTTTTTACTTTAGGCATATCATCAACATCAACAGTATCATCCCTGACCTCATCAATTAAAGGCATAGGTAAATCAATAATAGCCTTATAACTTTGAGTATTAATGGCTAGGGAGTGACTTCCATTATTTGGATTTTGAATGGTATTGCAAAGAAGAATGCTTAATTGAAGATGATTCAATGTAGCCGACATCTGACCAAACTACTTCTCAATCTTCTTAATCATGGTTGCATGCAATTTTACTTTTTGTCTCAATCTCTAAATGTCTACCTTAATCTCTATAAGGTAACTCTCTTGGCTCTCTAAACCATTAACCAGCTTAGCAAGCAATGTTTCCATACTAGATCCAGTATAATGTTTGACTGGTGCAACATACAGACCACTCTTCTTCTTATAATCATCCCTTTTAATCTAATAACTTTCTCTCTCTGGTCATATCCTGATACCAGTGCTATGATAATTTCAACCATGATTCACTTGACTTGAGTTTCATGTGTCTTGATTAGAACCTTCACCCTTCACCCTTCACCCTTAATTGGATACATATAAGTATGAGAGTATAAGAACTCAAAATTTGCCTTTCTTTCATCCTTTCGATTATGCTTTAGAGTTAACTCCTATATATTCTAAGTTGTGTTTTTTACATGAATAAAAGTACCTCTATGTAGAGCTTATGGTTGCAAAAATGGGAAAAGCTAGTCATACTAGCACCTATGAATCCTTTGCAAAAAACCATTTCCCATGTTGAGTTTTGGGCTATCTTTAAAGTATTAGGTAAGGCTATGACTACATAGGTTAATCATTTGGTCGGATTTTGAATTCAATAGAGTGGTAACTTAATTGTAGCAAAGATTGAGATTTCATAAGAATGAATCCACCAGAGTTTTTTTGTTTGAATTTGGATAATGATCCATATTTCTTTAAAGATAATATAAAGAAAATTACTAAAATAATGTATGTTAACTAAAGTAGAGAGAGTGTGTGGAATTGGATTCATATTAGTTAAAAGATGTTACTCATGATTTTTTTAGGATATGGAAGGATAACAGAGGTAAGAATGCAGCTCCAATGATTTGGAATATATTTAAGATAATTTTTCTTGATAGGTTCTTTCCCTATGAGATGAGGAAAGAGAAAGTAGGGGAGCTCATGAATCTCAAGAAAGGTTCTATGTTGATGAAGGATTACTCCCTTAAATTAAGTCATCTTTCAAAGTATGCTCCCGAGATAATGGTTGACTTGAGAGACCAAATTAGTAAATTTGTTACTTTTGAGTCAAAATTGGTGAATAAAATGTGTAGGAATGGAACGATAATATTTTATAGATAAATTGACTCATGATGCAAGCCCAAAAAATTAAGACAATCAAGTTAAAGGAATATCAAAGTAAAACTAAAAAGGCTAGGACCGGACAATTTGAGTATAGTTAGAATAGGTTTGCTAAGGAAATCATTCATGGTTTTAGAACTATTTTTCAATCCCCACACCATTTCAACCAGTGCCCCTGCACCCAAAACCAAGTAGAAGTTATAAGGTAGGGCATCGAACACCATATATTAGGATAGCATTACACGAGATGTACCTACCCATCTAGTATTAAGTATGGGAAGAATCTTTAAGATAAGTACTTGGTTTAATAGGCCATAGTGAAAAGAATTGTTCATCCGCCAGGATGAGCAATAGGGATGCTCTCCCTTAGGCTTAGTCCACTTTCTTTGCATCTAATGTAGGTCACCCAACCCAGTGGTAGGGTGTTACGTTAAATGTTTTCTATGGTTACTATCAAAAACAATTTTATGCTTTGTTTTCACATAAGAGTTTGAAAGCTTTCTAGGTACGCTCACTATTATGTTTTGTGTATTTCATGTCGATTCTTATGCGTTGTTAGACACGGGGACAAATCTTTTCTTTGTAACCTAATTTATTTCTATAAATTTTGGTGTTCGTTCTGAATGTTTTTTCGAGCCTTTCTCAGTTGTTAACCTTATTGGAGAGTCAGTTATAGCAAAAGTAATTTACTAAGGTTAGAGATGATTGATTTTAATGTCATTCCTTCCATTTATTGGCTCTATTCCTATTGTTCCTTAACTAATTATTGAACTCGAGTTGTAAAATTTCAGTTTCCTAGCGAGGTAGTGTAACACCTCAAGACTATCCCTTGGATGCTACACAATGCTTAGAACCATAAGTGATCCATAAAAAACCTATAATGTAGCAAAATTCATGAGAAACTGAATAAAATATATAAAATTGGAAATATTAAAAGGAAGCCATGTCATTAGTCGAACTTGTTCAATAAAATACCTTTTAAAAACACCTACAACACTAGATTATATAAATGGTAACTGACACTGACTATGTAACGCCCTGAGTTTAGTACCCTGGACGCTACACGTTTCTTGTAATCCCAAAGGACCACAAGCTAACCCTTAACTGATGCCCATAATTGAGCACTGCATAATATACTATAAAAATTCAGAAAACTAGAGGAAACTTTCCATAAGGTTCATAACAAAAATACAACTGAATAAAGTTTAACAGTATCAAAACTAAAACATATGTCTCAAAAACACTATAGTATGAAAGCCTCTAAACTATCTAAATAAGGAGTTGATGGGACAATCCCCTAACTAACTCTGTCTACCAAAATACTGAATCTGATACAATAATGAAACAAGGAACATTCTCAAATGATGAGGACTCAGTGCTAAGTCAACTGCGGTTGGTTGAATCTAAACTGCTAGGGGTGCTCTGGATCTTGTGTTTCTAAACCTATGGTATAAAACTCTATAGCCCAAAAGAAAAGTATGCGTAAGTACATGAGAATGTACTGGTACACTAGATCAGGTAAAGTTGAATACAAGGGTTAACATGCATAAACAATACTGACTAAATATCATCAGACTACTGAATGAGGATAAATGTATGAATGCATAAACTAAAACTAAAGTCATGGAAATACTTAATACTGAATTCTACTAATTGGACTTCTGGTAACTAATTCTAATGATAGTGATATCTGATTAACTGAGGTTGAGATCAGTCCTATCTAGCAGGTGATCTCTAAATATACTGATAATGAAAATGATTGACTAAATATGAGATCAGTCCTATCTAGTGGGTGATCTCTGAATCTACTAATAATGAAGATGATTTCTTAAGCCTAAGATTAGTCCTATCTAGCGGATGATCTATGAATATATTGATAATGATACTGATCGACTGCATCTAATAGTCCTGAATCTGTGCTACTGAATTGAATTCTATAATTGAGACTGAGACTGTGGGAGGTAGTCATCTAACCAACATTCCCCCTTTCTAGCTAGTTTGGAGTCAAACCTGTAACCGTAGTTGGAAGGGTGTCAGTACTGTTCCACATGTAAAGACAACTTTTGTGGATTCAGTCCTCTCTAATGGGTGAACCCTGAGATCAGTCTTATCTAACGAGTGATCCCTAAGTATGTTAGTCCTATCTAACGGGTGACATATCGTACCTATGCTGGCTATGTTGTTCTGGAACTTAGGGATTTCTAGGGATCTCAGTCATATCTAACGGGTGAACCCCCATTCCTAGGCTCGCTTGGTGCTGAATTCTACTCCCAACTAAAAGACTCTAAACTGATTCTTAGATTATACTAGGCTGAGCTAAATCTGTTACTGATCATACTGATTGACAAAGCTAAGCTAAGTTCACTGAGTTCTATTGACTGACGGAATACTACAGAGTTCTGAATTGATTACTAAACTGAAGCTGGAATAGTACTGAGTTCTGAATTGATTACTAAACTGAAGCTGCAATACTGCTAATACTGAGATTATTGACATTTCCTAAGTTCTGTAACTGTCTGAGTTCTATAACTGACTAAGAGTACTATTGGTTGTGGCATGACTGAGGTTATCATGAAACTGACACTAGCTCTAGATAATCAACTAAGTGGCCGGGTATTAAATACCCCCAGGACTGGATAGAATAAATAATAAAAGACAGGACAACTCGTACATAACATGGCAATAGTCCATTATTCACAATACAATCAATGAGGAATCTCTTCAAGAATTTGGAAATCAGAACCATGTAATCATATAGGGTGGCGTGCTATTGTCTCATGACTCATTCAACAAGGAATACACATGAATAGGAATGCATGTAACATATCATAATTCATTCACTAAGGCTTTAGAATAAATACTTGGCATGCATGAACTTATACATAATTGGGGTTTCTTGTCAACATGCTTTAATGACCCTATTTCCTTCACACAAGTATTTTATCAAATATATACGAAGCATACTTTAGTCATAAAAAATTCCATACACCTAATTAACATGGTTACATCAATCAACATGCATCTTGTAGGGTTTATTATGAATATAATGAAATTCACCTCATACTAGGACCAAAGTTTAGAACTTTGTAACCAAAACATGAGTTAAAACTAAACAACATCATAACTTAAATCTCAATTCACATAAATTATGAAAACTCATAAATAACAATCGATGGGATTCTTGAACTTCTTGGGTGGAAGGACCCTAAGAATCAACATCTAACATACATGAAAATCTAGATTCTTGAAGTTTTTGAAGACTCTTGGAGGGATTTTTTAGATTACTTTTGAAACTTGGGGGCTAGGGTTTTCAATCTTTTAGAGAGAGTGATCTATTTCTTGAGAGATATGAGTAAACAATGAGATAATTGGTCTTTTAGGGGTTTAATGTCATGTATAGGTTGATTCGGGGTTTCTAGGAATTTACCAAACAGCCCCTAAAATTAAATACTGGAATCTAAAAATCCCTATTTCTCATGCTGGCGCAAGCTCACTAGAAAGTGGACAACTGGGAAATTGGTTGGTGGCGCGATGCAGAGGAAATCGCATTGCCACCTTGGTTGCGAACTCGAATGGTACCGCGATGCAGTAGAATCGCATTGGTTAACTAGAATTTGAGAATTATGAAATTGAGCCTTGGAGCGATGCGCCCTAATCACAGAGGCTCACTGGATTTAGACAATTACCATTTTTGCTAGCTCCGTGATGCGCTAAAGTACCAGGTGGTAAACTATCTTTCTGAAATGGCTCTAACTCTTTGCTCGAGTGTCAAATTTGGGAGAATTTGGTATCAATGGAAAGTTTATTCAATTTCCCACATGATAAAAAGTTAACATCTTGAAAATAACATAGGGAATAAAATTTATTCATCTATAAAGGAAGATCTTTGATGTTCTATGGACTAATCTAAGCTAGATAGAAATACGGGGTATTACAGAATACATTAACTCTAATTGATTGTTTGTAAAACCTCAACAAAAATTGATTATAGTTTACCAAGACATGACCCCCAGCTATCCCTAATAAATACAATTTAATCAAAATAAAGTACTAGAACTATAAATGACTTGAATCCTAGAATAAAGAGAAATCATCACTTGTTGGCTGGAAGCTGTGAAATACATGTTCATGATTTTGTGAGCTACAATTGATACCTACATTATGAAACAATGTATCCAAATAGAATTGATGATCAATAATTCTAGAACGTACTAAGTATATGGGGTGAATGCAATAACTAAAAGCTAGTAAAAGCTAATAAAACTCATAAGCTTAGAAACATAGATGTTGAGTGTAGAAGACTCACCATATTCATCACTTAAACTAAAAGTTGTAGTATCATAAAGCATAAATGATAAAGTTTTGTTTGATAAAGTTAATAAGTCAGCACAATTAGTTTCTAAAATCATCTTTTTATGGGAGATTATTATAACCAACATAAACCACGTGAGCTAGCATTGAGTCCCACATCTAAACCACATTAAGGAGGGTTGTCACATACCTTACCATCAGTATAGAACATTATCTGGAGTGATCACTAAATTGAGACCATTTGAGCAAGGGTGAGAATCTTAGGTGAGGCCCCTTTAACCTACGGTGGTACATTGTTTCTAGAAAATAGGATCTACTGAACCCATATGTTGGAACCCTAGGGGTTGCACAACATAGTGAGAGACCAGATCCCTACAAATCAATCACGTTCAAAAACATATTAAACCAACCACAAACACAACAGAGTGCAGAAAATGTAAAGAACACCAAATATAACATGGAAACCTACTTGCTAAAGGGAGGAAAAACGATGGCATTCCCTTTCAAGCTTTTAAAAGCTCACTGTAATCAACCTCTTGATTACAAACATGAACATAAACCTAACTCTAGGTTCCTCCTACTTGTAGTAACTCTACTACAATCTCAACATGACAGCTCTGCCAAGACTCCTCAACACTAGTTAACTTTAACAAGTTTCATGCTTAGGAAAGTCTACTTCAAGAACTCTCAAAGAAAAAATATAAGAGAATCACTCTTAGAATGAGTAATTCACTTACAAACTCAAATTAGACTGAAGAACATTTCCTATTTTAGCATACAAGAAATACAAACTTGAGCAATATTAAAATTGAGTTATTTCCTTTCTTTCACCCTTTAGATTTACGTTTTTGCAAAAACCAGTTGATAGAGAAATACCCTTTTCCTTTTACAGTTGAGTGGTGATTATGGTTGAAATGCAACTAGACCAGGTGTCCTAAATAGTACAAGTAGCATCTGCGCAGTTTGTTACACAAGAGGACCAAACTGTGTATTGTACCAGCTGCACTGTAGACTTGGTCATCTAAGGACGTTGTCCCTTGTAGTTAGCTGCTCATCATAAAAACAAGATATAAAAATTTTCCCCCTTTTTGATAATGATAAACCAACTAGAGAGTTTTGAGAATTAATTCACATTCATCACATTAATCAATGTGTTTACCATAACTAAAGATGAATATTCATCATATCATGCAACACCATGCTTCTATTATCATGCAACTTAGGGACTTGGTCCCTTGTTGTCATTTGGGCTAAAAATTCAACTCATTTACTTCCGCTATCATTGTGCACCATATTTTTCCCCTTATTAACATGCACACTTATTTGGTACCTTAACTCACCTGGAATTTAAAATATAAAGTCAATATTACCCCTTTTTGCATTATTGAAAAATCAAAATAGTAAACCAAGAGTAACGATAAGCATATGTTAGTTAACTCATGGCCACTAGGGCAACACTATCATGAAAAAAAGTTTTGAAATATAGAGAAAACAATGAAGCACACAAACAAAAATTCATTAATGATTAAGTAGGATCAATAGCATTATAATATGTAAAAATTTTTTATAAAAATAACTATCTGCAAAGGACATAAAAGAAACATGACCTGTAAACTGATATAGAATTGATAGACTGATAAAGTGAGGATAAAACTCAGGTAGAAGGGGGCTTGGGGTAGAGGGATTTTAGTAATATCTTTAATCTTGCATGCTCTACAGCATGGGCATCCAGTAATAGCTAGGTAAGGTTTTTTACTTCTACATTTAGTTCTTGAACCTCACTAGTAAGTTCTACAACCTTGACCTAGAGATGAGCATTTTCTACTTCAAGTCTTCAAAAGCACCTGGTCCCTCAGAAGATAGCTGGTAAATTTTCAATTTCAATTACACTATCTCACCATCCTTAAAGGACAATTTAATTCTCAATTCTTATATTTGCATGCTTAGATTTTCTTGAACAGTCAGTAGCTCAGATGCTTGGGACATAGTTTCCACTTTC
Source organism: Capsicum chinense (assembly GCA_026120095.1). Classification (NCBI taxonomy): domain Eukaryota; kingdom Viridiplantae; phylum Streptophyta; class Magnoliopsida; order Solanales; family Solanaceae; genus Capsicum; species Capsicum chinense. The sequence goes on from JAPEIP010000010.1 coordinate 226,410,256, forward strand.
CTTTCAATGCATTCATTTTCCACCAGTGTAGTTAGACATATCTTTTGTTCGACTTTTTGTGGTGTTCCTCTAGTCCTAACCACTCCATAATGATTAAAAACCTAGCTTAATAAGTATTCTTAAGGCATTCTGTATTTTTCTTCCTTTATATGGATTAACTTCTTTATGTGCTCTATCATTAAAGCAGTTAAACTCATCAACTCAAACTTACTCAGACATTTTAGTAAAAAAAATCAACCCCAGAGGCAATGGTCCTTTTTTCTGATCTTGGTAAAAGGACCTTGTTAATAAATTCAAAAACCAGTTGAAACTCACTTTTTAGAAACTTCATCTTTACTGCAGTTGTTGAAGTCCTACTAACTTTTGAGGTTTCCATTATAAACATAGTTTTGGGCGGTTGTTTCACAACTTTCTTCAAACCTTAAATAGGTACATCAAAAGTCCCACCCAAGGTTTTTCATCTAGTATTATTTCTTTTCCTTGCACCTATGCAAATAGACTCAATATATCTTCTAATAAATCTATTGAATAATAAAATCCTCTAACTTTATTTTTAAAACCCACTAGGAAAATAGCCATCCTTAGTTCCTAACGTACTCTACGAACTTTACCATCCCAGGTTTCTCAAATATCATGGGATCAAACACTTCCTAACTATAATTTTTTGGTTTTTAGGATTCCAATCCTTCTTTTCCTAGTCATGTAAAACACCCCAAACTTTTGCCCTTGCAAAATTTCTTATGTTTTTAAAATTCTGGATAAGGTAAGACTTATGGGTACTTGTAGTAATCTAGGGTAGGTTTGGTGTCCCTCTCTCATATTTTAGGAAGTGTGTTTTTCATTGGTTTCTGTCTAAGATATGATTTTTCATTATACTAGTCGTATGGTAGGACACAAGGTGTATAATGCCAAGTTGTATGATGCTTATCATTTGGTCTAGTTGAATCTGTACAAAGTATGTTTTAGTGGTACTTTTCATACACTAAGCTATCAGTTACCCTAGGTGGTCATATGAAGGTCAGTATATAGGACTAAGGTAAGGTCTAGGGTACGAGTTAGGGTACAACTCATATCCTAGGGTATGGCTAATGCATAGATATTTTCAGCTTTTAAGTTAAGGTAGTCTGGATATTTCCTATCCCAACAGTCTTATGTCAGCATATTGTATATCATTTTATGGCATCTAATAACTCTCATTAAATGTTAAAACATTCCAAACACTCTCGAACTCTCTCTTTAATATTATAGTCTAGGGTTTCAAGAGGTATTCATCTAAAGGCAAAATGGGTCAAGTTCTTTGTGTGAATTATCTTGATTAAGGAAAGTACTTCTCCCTCATTATTAGTTCTAACTAAAGAAATGCTTTAAGGTGTTTCAAACATTGATCGTAGATTATGAATGGTGGTTTTAAAAACCAATGTTGATGGTTTTGATACATATTGATGGGTAATGTTTACTATTGGTTTGAACTATTTTTCCACATTTTTTTGGTGATAGTTTGTGCATATGGATGCTTGTTGGTTGTGATTTAACAAATGGTTCATGGATAACCCAAAAATTATGGTTTATGCTTTGGTTTTGGTCTTGGTAAAGGTCTGCACTCAAAATATTTGATAAAATGCCTATAAGAATGGTTTACTATATTATTGAACTTTCATTGAAGCTATTGCATGGTATGGTTTGTAATGGAACCCTAAATTAGTTTGGATGGTTTTTGCATTGGTTTAAATGGTTTTATATTGGTTTGAATAGTTTTGAATGGCTAAAATAGTTTGAATGGTTAATATGGTTTTGAACAACATGCATGGTTTGCAATGGTTAAAAGGTGAGGCCTTGGTGGCTATAAAATTTATTTGAATGAAAACATTGCAAGTTACATAAGAATCCACCAAGTGAATGAGTAATGAAAATGGTTGAATGATGAACATCTTGTGGGGTACAAGGGAATCCCCAAAGCAAAGCTTAATAATGAATATGTATGGGTAAACGAAAATCCCCAAGTAAGCCTAATAATGATGTACTTGCAGGGTATATAGGAATCCCCCAATTAAAATAAATGATGTAACCTTTGGGTACAAAGGAATACCCTAAGGTTGGCTAAATACATTTCTTGGAAGTTATAGTTGGTATGATGATACGACTAATGATAGCCTTGGTTAATAATTAGTGGAATGGTTATTTGGTTATGTAGTACTGATTTTAATTGGGCAATAAAGGCAGGGTGTGATAGCTAACCGTAAAGGTGTGAGTCTAAAGTACGAACACTGGAAACTCATTTTTGTCGACACGAGGATTGGCATGGTAACCATATACTGTAGGAGTACACGACAATCCCCTAACACTTGTATATATGTATCATGGAGAGTGAAGAGTACACAGGAATACCCTACTCCTGTGGTATCTTCGATTCATGTCGCTATATGCATCGGGGCCCATCTAGGGGGTGACACTAGACCAATATCACTCGTGGGTAGATTATGATGTTTAACCTACACTTACCCAGGTTTATGGTTTTTTTAAAGGCATGCTACACCCAAATCCCTTTTTCAACATGGATTATATATATATATGTATGCATGTATGGACATGTATGCATTTGGTTGTTTGCTTGGTTTACTTGGTTTTAAAGGTTGGCATTATTTTATCCTTATCCTGAGTGCTTTCTATCATTCACCCGCTAACCTATCTTCTAGCAGTTGTATCCCCATGTTATGTAGAAATCGGTCATTCTACTTTTCCTACTCATTGATAGGATTTGGAAGAAATCGGTGTTGGATATAAGTGGTGAGCTTCCATAGTTTGAAAGGCATCTATTTAATGTCATGGAGTACTTTACATACTTTTATCTTTTTCTAGACTTAGTATTTGGCTATGGTTGTTGGCATGTCCCGACTAGATACTCTTTGGTTTGGTTTAGAGGCTTTGTATGGACAATTATGAACTTGGGTATGGAATGGTTATGATTTATATATTATAGGCATTGTATTATCGTTTTTGGTATTAGTTGGATGTTTATTTTTAACCCCCCAAATTGGGTACTCGAAATGCTACACGGTGCTCATAACCTTGAAGGACCACAACCTAACCCATGACTAATATCTGTAATTGCGAACTGAATATTATACTATAAATATATGGAATATAAGCTGTAAGGCCATAAGGTTCAAAGCTTAACCAGTACTGAATATAAAACAATGTTTGTAATGAGGTATAACAATACCCAAAACTGAAGTAAAACTAAAAATACGTTGTAGTTTGAAAGCCTCTAAACTGTCTGAAAACTATAGAGTTGATGGGACATGTCCCCAACTAATTGTAAACTACTAAAATAATAAATTAATAAAGTAATTATGTTATCCTTGAATGATGAGGACTCACTTCTAGCCTTCTTGCTGATCATCTAATCTACTACGGATGCTCGGGAGCTCGTGCTTCTAAACCTATGGTATAAAATACCATAATGCAAATGCGTCAGTACTTTGAATATACTGGTATGCAAGTGAGGTAGGCCAAATTCAAAGAGTACTTATGCATGAACAATAATAACTGACTGAATAATATGAATGTTAGGATACATACATAAATATATATCTGTAACTGAGATCTTGATAGGACTTAATACTGAGTTTTGACTACTGAGACTATTGATAATAGGAATTTACTGATATCCGAGTTTCTAATACTGGAATACAGATTAATTGTATTACTAATACGCTGACAACTGTATTTACTAATAATGATAACTAAATGACTGAGTCTACTGAATACGAAGAGACTAATGTTATTTTACTGGTAAAGGAGAGACTATTTCTGATAGTTTTGATTCTAAAGAGCGTGTCTGATTGACTGTATCTGATAGTCCTAAGTCTAAATACTAATAGTCATATGTTTCAAATAATTAATATATCCTTAACTTAGTTCATGATAACAGGATTACTTAGTATGAGTACTAATAACACGAGTGACTGTATGTGACAGTCCTGAAACTGTTGGCACTAGCTGAGTTCCGTACTATATTGAGTTGACTACATCTAACTATCCTAAAATTTGTAGAATTAAACTATGTTTTATTTTTGAGACTGGATCTGAAATTGAGACTATGGGAGGTAATCATCTCACCGACATGCCCCTAAATGAACTGGTGGGGTCCAACCTGTAACCCAAGTTGGAAGGGTGTCAGTACCCTGCCACGAGTAAAGATAAGTTGTGAGGTAACCCTCTCTAATAGAAGCTTTTTCATCAAGCCTGCTGCAAGAATAACCCCAAACAAGATGTATTAGTATCCCTACGCATAGGGGTACATCTCAACCAACACTGGCTACATAGTTCTGGAATGCAAGGATTTCTTAGAAGGATCACACCCTCCACTGAATAACAGATGATTCCCTATCCTTGGGTTCTCTCGGTGCTGAATCCTAGTCCCAACTGAATAGACACTGAACTAATTAACTGAACTAAAATGATGCTATTAGTATTGTTTAGCAGAGCTAAACTGAGGTCACTGAGTTTCATTGACTTACGGAATACTAATGAGATATGATTACTGACTGAGATCACGGAGTTTTCTAAAATTACTAAGATTACTGAATGATACTGATTTTACTGAGGCCACTAAGATCATTGAGATTACTGAGTAGGACTAGATTGATATTGAATTTACTGAGTTTTTTTAAGTCACACGACTAGCTAAATTCTGTTGATCATGGCTTAACTGAGAGTGTTGTGAAAAGATGACACAGGCTCTAGGAACATAGCTACATTGTCGGGTAGAAGTACCCCCAGGACTCGATAACATGAAACTGATAGGACATGACACTTCTTGAACACATTACCAACATCTGCAATTCATAATACATTAATTTGGGGATTTCATGAAGCACTTGATTGTCACATTATTGTGCATGGATAGGAATGCGTATAATCATGTCATAAATTTATCAATATAACTTCATTAGAATTCCATCAAATAATATCAATACATAACAATAGCATAGACGTCACTTTGAGCATAAGTGGATAGCATGTATTCATCATTTAGGTAATAACTTAACTATTGGGCATGATTTCTAGTCTGTTAGGCATTTTATCAAACACCTAGGAAGCATGACTTAGGGCATAGGAATAACCATTATATTAATTAGGAAAAACTCCATATTTCAACTCAATTTCGCATGTTTTAGACCACATACTAGCATAGGCTTATGAATAACACATAAAGATTCCAACTTGAGAATCATGCATCCATAATCACATCAACATAATCAACCCACAACATAATATTCACAACACGAGGTTTAAAACTTGATTCTTGGGCTTCATGGATCAAAGAAATCCCTGAATGAACAATATGCATACCTTAGTTCTTGATTCTACAAAGATTGACGGAGAGATTCTTGAATTTAAGTCTTGAATTTGAATTTCCAATTGAAAACCCTAGCTTGTTCTTCAGAAAAACTTGAGAGAAACACTATAATTAGGGTGAAATATGGGTGAATCACGTGTTATTGGATTTATATTGGGGTGGAAATTGACCCTCTTAACCCTGTTCGCATCTTCTAAAATTTGTTAAAAAAAAATCCAAATTTGACCATTAGCGCGACGTGGCGCTATCAAGCTGTGTCACAAGAATTTCACTATTGGAAAATTAATGGATGACGCGATGTGGAGCAATCCTGTTTCAACTTTATTTGCAACCTAGAAGTTGGTCATGATGCACAACTATCATGGATCCCTACTAGAATTTGACAAATGCCATTTTCTCTTGTGGCGCGGGGCGCCACTGACTAATATCATGTTGTTTTACTATGGGAACTTGAAATTGTCATAACTTCTTTCTCGGTTATTAGATTTAGACAAATTTTACATCAATGGAACTCTTATTGAAATTCCCACATGTCAAAAAGTTAAAATCTTGAAAGTATCACATAAATAAAATTGCTTTCACCTTTAAATCAAGTCTTTGATATTTTTTTGATGGATTTAAGCTAGGTAGAAGTACAAGGTATTAGAATATATCCCCCTTGGGAACATTCATCCTCGAATTATACTTATTTGGATGGGTGAAATGATAAGTTGAAGTACATACTGATCATGAACAACTAAAACATGACTACATGATTGACATTATTGAGTTTTATACTGGGCATGCTTATCTGATGCATGATTTTATGACTGAGCTGATATATGAATGCATGACTGAGAGTACTGATAAACTAATCACGTATATCTGATACCTGAATACCTGACTGGACTGACTCATGAGTATTCGACTGAACATGTAAGGGTAAAGATACCAAGTTTGTAATGGAAATCTGAGCATGAACTGAATACCAAGTTTATAATGGTAATTTGAACATGGAACTGAGCAAGTTTAAGAAAAATGCATTACATAAGCCATAAATACGGTGAACCCATGATTATGCTAGGAGTATACATGAACGAAAACATGAGGACATAACTGAGACTGAAATGTGGAGCATGAACTGAATTTCCATAAACTAAACTGAGTCTTGAATACATGGAGTACTACTGAAGTTAGAGCTTGAGGGTCAACTTATGAGTGCCCCTTACTCCAAACTGGATTCATTACATGAAAAGAGATTGGCATGCTTATGTTATGAAAGATTGAGGGATTTATAGTGTATATCCCTCTTGGAACGCTATGTCCCTTGAGGAATACCAACTTGGCTGAGGCACTAGGGAAACTGAGGTGATGCATAAGGCATCTATGAGCTGAGTCTTAATTGATTATCTGGAATCTAAAACTGAGGCATGATACATGAACTGGGCTGCGCTTGCACCTATCTAGTTGGTTCATCTTAGAATAGTTATATTCATAGGATTCCAAATAGTGCATAAGATGGAAAATGGAGAACCATGCTATCTGAATTTATCTATTTGACAGCTAAATTGAAGTACTGGCCTTGCGGACTAACTCGAGCTAAAAATTTACGCTCGAATGGATTATTTCTATGATACTCTTTCTATAGAGTTCTATTGACTATATGGTGAAGAGATTCACATGGGTGCTGAACACGAGTTCATAAATATACTAATTATCTTTTTAACTGAATGATGGATAGCTGAATACTGGACGTGTAAAACTAAACTGCACTTGGTTCGGGATAGCTAGACTAAAAGTATAGGATGTTATGCATAGAAACTAATGACTTCCTGGGTGACATGAGGTAATTGAGCATGAATTTATTAAAACTGTATTACTAGAAATTGCGAGACCAAGCGTAGAACATAATTCTAGAATAGTCTGTAAACTAAGATAATAAAGTATAGTTAAATAAATATCTAATAACTATACACTATGGTCAAGAAAACCCTAAAACTGAACTAAGTTACTGAACTGAAGCTGACCCTATAACTAAGATTGTAACTGAAACTTATACTATAACTATGTGTCGGGATACGATGAATTTGACATGGATAATTGTGGTTTAGACTGATATTGAAGTACTGAATTCTAAAACTTAATACTGATTACTAAGTTCTGAACACTGAAACAGTAACTGACATGGTAACTGAGTTTTTGGGTAGCCATGCAGTGAAGACTGACATAAGTCGAGAATCAGAATATACACTCACACTCTGTACTTTCCCAATTTCTAAATAATACCTCTTGCTAGCCATTTACTTGCACACTAACATGACATTCAAACCTATCTTCAGAACTACACCCTCGTGTACAAAAAGCATGAAACAATCTTATCTAAACATGAAATATCCACTCTCTCTCTTCTAAGTAACTGCTCTCTACCATACTACTTTCACAAAGAGAGCTCACTAATGAGTTCAATCGGGGAGGAAGGGGGGACCTAAAGCATAAATGAACACTAACTGAACTTGACATATGCCTGAGGCATGAGGAATAGAATATAAACATCATGGATTCACTAAGAGGTCCAAACTAAGGATATACATGACATATCCTTGATTTAACTGATCAGTAGGAGCATATCATGAGCCATGGAAGTTGAGTATATTGTAAAGCATAATATGCGTACATAAGTCATGACCTGCATGACTTGAGTTTAGAGTTTTCTGTATTTGTGGGACATGATTTGCATTATTGACAGGAATAGAACTGAACTGCTTATGCTGCGAAATGAAATCATACATGATTCTATGGAAAGCATATGAATATAAGCTGTGTTCATGGGACGGAGATGTGAAGCATGTATACGCATTATGTTGACTGAAGTACAAAACTCTGTACTGAGATAAGAATGAATTAGGAATCATCTTCCCTCACTACTTTTCTATACGTACTGGCACTACTACTAGGATCTGAGAGCCTACTCAGTCATTTGATACTATCATCTCCACCTTAGCTTTATGCCATCATCATAACTCTAGGAATACTTTACTAAACTCTAAACTGAACAACAATCATCGTCACCTACTGTTATTTTGTTTGACACATGCTTACCTTACTATATATATTATCTTTTTTTGTTTCTTCATAAACTACTAATACCACATCACGTATCACATCCACTCCTTCATACTTAGTATCGAATAAATAAACTCACTATCTTGTACTTTTCAAGCCTACTGATTTAATCTGGTACAACTATCCTCATGAATACATAATTTTTTCAACCTAGATAATGTTATCCCAACTCTACTACTGCTAAACTCCTGAGTTCATACTTCAAACTCTAGATCATATGCCAACATAGGATTCTGAGAAGGGATCTGATGACATATGAGATCTCATGATCTTGAATAAGAGTTGTACAACTCAAGAACATAACTAAACTAATGGGATACTTTTGATCCTGTGGGAAATACCATAACTATCTGTGGGGACTATTTTAGAAAGCCCTATCTCTAGAACATTGAGCTTCACTATTTCTGTTACCTTGAAAGTAAGGTGGGATTGACATGAGTGAAGCATGAGGAAATTCTATATAAGTTTCTTAGAAAACTTTTCTATAGCACGATCAAAGACATTAAAGAGGGGAAACTATTCCCAAAATATCTCATAGCCTCCTGCACATAAGTGTGGTGCATAACACACCCATGTATAAGACTCTAATAGATGTGGCTTTTCAGAGTTTCTAGGACACTGTTGAACATTAGGCTCTGATACAAAGTTTGTAATGCCCTATATCTAATACTCAAAATGCTATACGATGCTCACGATCCTAAAGGACCACAAGCTAACCCATGACTGATATCTGTAATTGAGCATTGAATAATAAACTATAAATATATGGAATATAATATATATGACCATAAGGTTCAAAGATGAACTAATACTGAATATTAAACAATGTCTTTAATAGGGTACAATAATACTGAAAACTAAAGTAAAACTATCTGAAAACATGGTGTACTCTAAAAGTCTCTAAACTTTCTGAAAACTATAGAGTTGATGGAACATGTCCCCAACTAACTCTGAACTATTAAAATAATAAAGTAATAAAATAATCATGTTATCCTTGAATGATGAGGACTCACTGCTAGTCTAGCTACTGAGCGCCTGATCTACTAAGGATGCTTAGGAGCTCGTGCTTCTAATCCTATGGTATAAAACACCATAGCGCAAATATGGCAGCACTTTGAATCTACTAGTATGCAAATAAGGTAGGCTAAATGCAAAGGTTTCATATGCATGAACAATAATAACTGACTGAATAATATAAACGTTAGAATACATGCATGAATATGTAACCGTAACTGAGATCGTGATAGGACTGAATACTGAGTTTTGATTACTGAGTCTGCTAATAACATGGATTTACTGATATCTGAGTTTCTAATACTGGAATACAAAATAACTGTATTACTGATAAGCTGGAACTGAGTTTACTAATAATTGTAACTGAATGACTGAGTCTACTAAATACTGAGAGACTAATAGAGAAAAGATAATTTTTGATAGTTTTGATTATGAAGAACTGGTTTGATTGACTGTATCTGATAGTCCTAATTCTGAATAATGATAATCATAAGTTTTGTATAATTAATATACCATTAACTGAGTTCATGATAACATGATTGCTTAGTATGAGTATTAATAACATGAGTGACTTCATCTGACAATCCTGATACTAATGAAACTAGTTGAGTTCCATACTGTATTGAGTTGACTGTGTCTGACAGTGCTGAAATCTGTAGAACTGAACTGAGTGTTATTTCTATGACTGGATCTGAAACTGATATTGTGGGAGGTAATCATCTCACCGATATGCCAAGAAATTGAACTGGTGGGATCCAACCTATAATCCCATTTGGAAGGGTATAGTATCATGCCACAGGTAAAGACAAGTTGTGAGGTAACTCTCTCTGATAGGAAGATCTTCTATTAACACTCCTATAGGAATAACCCCAAATGAGATATATTAGTAGCCCTATGCATAGGGGTACATCTCAACCTACGCTGGCTACGTAGTTCTGAAATACAAGGATTTCTTAAACCACTGAATAATAGGTGAGTCCCCATCCTTGAGTTCACTTAATGCTGAATCCTACTCTCAACTAAATAGACAATAAACTAAATAACTGAATTGAATTGATACTAATGGTATTGTTTAGTGGAGCTAAACTGAGTTCACTGAGTTTCATTGACTTACGGAATACTACTGAGATATGATTACTAACTGAGATCATGGAGATTTCTAAGATTACTAAGATTATTGAATGAGACTGATGTTTCTTAGACAACTGAGGTCACTTAGATTACTGAGTAGGACTGGACTGATACTGAATTTACTGAGTTTTCCTGTGTCATATGGCTGGTTGAATTCTAACAATCATGGCTTGACTGAGTGTATTGTGAAAACATGACACTGGCTCTAGGCACATAACTAAATTGTCGGGTACAAGTACCCCCAAGACTGGATAACATGAAACTAACAAGACATGAAACTTCTTGAACACATGACCAGAATTAACAATTCATAATACATTAATTTGGGACTTTGATGAAGTACTTAATTATCACAATATTATACATGGATAGGAATGTATACACTCATGTCATAAATTCATCAATCTAACCTCATGAGCATTCTATAAAATATTATCAATACACAACAATAGCATGGATGTCACTTTGAACATAAGTGGATAACATGCATTCATTATTTAGATCCTAAGTTAGTTATTGAGCATGATTTCTAGTCTTTTAGGCATTTTATCAAACACCTAGGATGAATGACTTATGGCATAGGCATGACCATCAAATTAATTCGAGAAAACTTTATATTTAAACTTAATTTCACACATTTCAAACCACATACTAGCATAGATTCATGAATAACACAAAGATTTCAACTTGAGAATCATACAACTATAATCACATGAACATAATCAACCCAGTACATAATATTTAGAATACGAGATTTAAAACATAATTTTTGGGTTGAATAAATGAAAGGAATCAATGAATTAACACTGTAAATACCTTAATTGTTGATTCTACGAAGATTGACGAAGAGATTCTTTAATTTGAGTCTTGAATTTGAATTCTTATTTAAAAACCCTAGCTTGTTCTTGAGACAAACTTGAGAGAAACACTATAATTAAGGTAAAATATGGCTGAATCATGTGTTATTGGGTTTATACATAGGTGAAAATTGACCCTTCTAACCCTGGACACATCTTCTTAAATTTGTAAAAAAAAAATCCCAAATTGGACCCGTAGCGCGACACGGTGCTATCGTGTTGTGTCAGTGGAATTTGATGACTGGGAAATTGAGGGATGGCATGACATAGAGCCATCGTGTTGCCCCTTCATTTGTGACCTTGAAGTTTGACATGACATTTCACTATCACGAACATCTACTGGAATTTGACAAATACCATTTTCTTTTCTGACGCGGTGCGCCACTGAATAATATGGTGTTGTTTTACGACAAAAACTTGAAATAATCGTAACTTCTTACCAGGTTATCGAATTTAGGTAAATTTTATATCGATTGAAATATTATTGAATTTCCCACATGACTAAAAGCGAAAATCTTGAAAGTACTACATATATAAATGTGGTTTCATTTAAAACAAGTCTTTGACATTATTGGGATGGATTTAAGCTAGGTAGAAGTATGGGGTATTATATTATTGGATGGATTTACTTGGTTTGGTCGAGAATGTTTACCTATCCCAAAGTCCTTATATCTCCAAATGCATTATGTTTTTATATGTTTGGAATTCATCTGACTCAGAGCAAATATTGGCTGGTTGGATCAGCTATTGGGGGTGGTCTCCGATCCCGGTTAGACTTGAGATGCCCATTACATTAAGGCACAAATTTGGGTTGTGTAAAGTTTGTATTAGAGCCTAGGTTGCGGTGTTATGGGTTGTTCATAAAGCCATGTCAAGTAAGGTATTTCTTATGGTATGTTATGCACCATACTTATAATCTAGAGGCTGCAAGGTATTTAGAAATATTTCACTATTCTTGTTGATCTATTTACGGGCAATGGATTCTAAGGTCTTGAACTCATTCCTAAATCTTCTCTGGTTCACCTTTCAGATCGTGTTATCTCAATTATCTAAATATCAGGAAAACTTATTTATCCCACTCGAGGATAACCTGGATGGATCTCATCTAACTCATGGGGAACAGACCTGATCAAGGGTCATAGTTTTTTATTTTCCCTATGGAGTTCCACTGTTCTCTATTGACCTTACTTTTAAAGCTTCCTGTAATGTTTTGGTGGCCTCAAGGAGAGGTAGCCAATGTTGAGATTTGGCATTCTATTCATTTACTGATATAGATAGTGACAACTATGTCATACTAGTATGGTCCTATTAGTATGGGGGATAATAAGAAAAGGTGGAGAAATAGGTAGGGTAAGAGGTCTCAAATTTTTGGAAAAAGAGGAAGACAACATTATGGTGGTAAGTGGTCCAAGAGAAAGAGTAGGTTGGGTCCAAACTATGGTTCTATAGTTAGTGCTCCCTACCTAAAACTATTTGGAGATAGGTCTTTTCTGATTCATAATGATTCTAGAACATAAGGTGACCAATCTTGGGCCTATAGGGAATAAACTGTACCATTTTATCCTTTTTGTAGTTTTGTGGTCGGTCGCACCGTGGTTGTTGCGAGAAAGGAAGGAATCACTGTTTAAATTGTGTTTAATTAGGTCATATGCAATGGGAGTTTCCTATAATAATTGTTGCTTAGGAAAATAGTACATCATATACTACTTCTATAACTCTCAAATAGAGGGATATTGCTTCTGGCTTTGACACTAGTCGAGATTATCTCAACGCTCTCACTATCCCTCAGCAGTCTAAGGTAGGTATATTGTAAACTCTTTTCTCGTGGCGTGTGTGGTTTACTTGGTCTAGGTTCCCCCTCTATAATGCCCCAAGTTTGTACCCAAGATGCTACACGGTGCTCATAATCCCGAAGGACCACAAGCTAACCCATGATTGGTACCTGCTATAGTAACTAAGGAAATATCACGGTAAAGAAAGCAAAAATTAGGTAGAAACTGGCCATAAGGTTCAGTACTTTAAATAAATACTTTATACTAAAATTTGAATACAGTATAACAATACTAAAACTGAAACATTTGTCTAAAAAATACTCTAGTCTATAAAGCCTCTGCTGTCGGAATCATGGAGTTGATGGGAAAGTCCCCAAATTCTCCAACTACAAAAAATTGTACTGATAAACTAAAATATTGAAGAAAATTATCATGCCCTCGAACTATGAGGACTCACCACTAACTCTAATTGTGGAAGATCTGAACTACTAAGGGTGCTAGAGAGCTCGTACATCTAAACATATGATATGAGACATCATAGCACAAAAGAAAAGTATGCGTCAGTATTATGAATGTACTAGTATGCTAATTGAGGTAGGTTGATGTGCATGGGTTCGTATGCATGAACAATACTAACTGAAATACATGAATATAACTGAACGAGAGTTCATGTATGAGTACGTAAACTGTAACTTAGATCGTGATAACACTTGATACTGAGTTTTGATTATTGGTTAACTAATATCTGAGTTTCACTGATACTATATTACTGATAACTAAATAATTGTATATGATATTTTTGATTTTGTGGAACTATGCTGGGTTCCATACTGAGCTGAATGACTGTGTTTGACAGTCTTGAATCTGTAGAAGTGAACTGAGTTCTATACTGAGACTAAATCTGAAACTGAGATTGTGGGAGGTAATTATCTAATCGACATATGCCAAAGAAAATATTTGAGTTGGGGTCCAATCTATAACCCTAATTGGAAGGGTGTTAGTACCGTGACACACGTAAAGACAACTGGTTGGGGGTCAGTCCTAGTCTAACGAGTGACCCATAAGATCAGTCCAAAACAAGTGATTGATCTCTGAGTATGTCAGTCTTATCTAACGGGTGACATCTCATAACCTATGCCGATAATGTAGTTCTGGAACTTAGGGATTGCTTCTAGGGACCCAATCCTAACTAACGGGTGTGCCCTCATCCCTAAGCTCTATCGATACTAAATCTGACTTCCAACTGAAAGAAACTAAACCTATGCCTAGACTATACTAGGCTTGACTAAAATGTTTCTAATTGTACTGTTTAAGTAAACTGAACTGAGTTCACTGAGTTTCGTTGACTGACAGAATACTACTAGACTCTATTAATTGACTGAACACTACTGAGTTCTATTAGCTTACCTTGTTTACTGAGGTCAGAAAAGAATATTGAACAAGACTGGACTAATTTTGAGTTCTCTGAGTACTAAACTGGTTACTGACTAAATTCTGAACTAAATACTACTAGGTTCTGAATTAAATACTGAACTGAGGCTGATTACTGAGTACTACTGAATTTCCTGAGTTCTATAACTGACTAAGAGTACTACTGATCATGACATGACTGAGACTACTCTGTAACTGACACTGGCTGTAAGTAAACAACTACATTTTCAGACATTAAATACCACCACCCAGGACTCGATATTATGAAAAGTAGAGCGTAGCAGTCATAAAAGTCATAACAATTTATGCTAGTCCATAGTTCATTCATAGACACATTTACTCAAACACTTGTAATGCAATAAGTTGTACATGAAAGGGGAATGCTTGTTAGCATGCAATAATTTCCTTATTCAGCTGACATGAAGAATTCATCAAACACTTAGAGGGCATAGTACATGCACATAACACTAGACAACATGAGAGCATCACAATTTCAACACCAAATTCATGATCTCAAGGCTTTAGCATGGATTAACATGACACTACACATATAATAAATGACTTCATATAAATTTTGCAACTAATCATTGATTAGAAAATCCCATTAACATAATAATCATGAACATAGTCACGTCAAATCATGAAATTCATTAAAACCTTTAACTTGTAGTTTCAAAAAAGTTTCTTGAACTCCAGTGTGGAAGGAAACCCTTGGATGAAAACTTATCATATCTTAATGCTTGAATTCTTGACGGTTGACGGAGTGTTCATGAGGATTGATCTTGAAATTGATGTCCTGGGATTTTTTTCTTAAGAGCAATTTGAGAGAGAATGAATTTTTTCCCTAGGAATGATTTAATTTCATACTTTTGGTGTTGAATAAGGGTGGAAAAAATAACCGAAATACCCCTCTAGATGTAGTTTTTTTAAGGACTAAAAACTAAACTATCGACGCACAGACCAACGTGCCTCATCGCTGGCATCGATGTGATGGCTTATGTGCCGCATCGAGTCTATGCCGGTTCACTGGAATTTTCCACTGGGAGCCAATAAAAATATTAATAGACGTAATGGAGGATGTGCCATTTTGAGATCACGTTGATGCATTGTTTTGGATTCCCAGACGTGTCAAACGAGGTTTGAAAAATTTGAAACTCATCCGAGAACACCTATTGACATTCTTGATTATGATTCAACCAAAAGATCAATATTTTAAGGTCATAAAAGTCATGAAATAGAGTTGCCAACTTACCCAGGCCAAAATAATACTAAGTCTGAATACTTAGCTAAAATTTTCATAGTCTAGGACCCCTTAGCAAGCTTAAAAGACTAAGTTGAGCTCAGGATTTTGCTGGGTCTTACAATATCTCACCTTTGGGAACATTCGTCCTCAAATAACGTTGATTAAACTAAAAATACTGATAGACTGGACTTAGGCACTGAACATGCATAATTGAAGCATATTTGTATGACTGAAATTATTGATATACTAAATTATCATACTGAATATGCATATCTGATGCATGAGTACATAGATGAAAATGATTTATGAATGCATGATGGGATTAATGATAAGCTGGGCTTATATACTGGATATGCATGTTTGATGTATGAGTACATGACTTAACTGATTTGTGAATGCATCACTAAATATGCAATGGTAATGGATAGCAAGTTTATAACTGTAACTGAACATGGACTAAGCTAATCTAAAGAAGACTGTTACCTTAAGCTGAGAATACAGATGAACCTGAGATAATTTACTAAACATGTATGAATGGAAATATAAGAACATAACTATGATTGAAATGGCATACGTGAACTGAAATGAGCCCCTAAATACATGGCTTACAGCTGAAATTGGAACGTAAGGGTCCACCTATAAGTACACACTACTCCAAATTGGATTAATTACGTGAATGGAATATGGAAGGTTTAGGTCATGAAAACTCGGGGGATTATAGTGCATCTCCCCGTTAGGATACTATGTCTCTCAAAGAATACTGACTTGGCTGAGATACTGAGGAAAAACTGAGATAATCCACAGGGCACCTACAAACTAAATCATGACTGCATATCGACGATTTAAAACTGAGGCATGACACCTAAACTGAGCTAAACTCACAACCACGTGGTGTCTCGACCTTGGAATAGTTACATTCATGAGACTTTGGATAGTGTGACTAGATGGAAAGATGGAAAACCAACCCACATGAACATTATACGCCTAACTGCTAAACTAAATTACTGGCTTTCCAAACTAACATATGCTAAAAACTTATATTCGACTGGAGCCTTCCTTTGACTCTCTTTATATAGAGTTCTACTGGCTTTAGGGAGCAAGGAGTCTTGGCATGGATGAATAAAATAGTTGAATAAGAAAATTATATCCTATCTAAAATTTTATAATATGAGTCGGGGCCTACGAAACATCATGAAAGATGAAGTGACTAAGCCTTATACACTGTAACTATAAATTTTCAAGCTTAGACATATCCCTTGAATACTCTCTAAATTATACTCTCCATAACAGCACATCATTTAAGACTGCTGAAAATATTCACATGGGTATTGAGCACGAGTGCATAAACATACTAATTTATCTGATTATCTGAATGTCTGATAGTTGAATACAGGGCATGTAAGACTGAATTGTACTTAGTCTTAATAACGGGACTAAAATTGTAGAGTATCATGCCTATGAGGAAAGGACTGACTAAGTAACATGAGATAACAGAGCATAAATTTGTAAAGACTGTATTATCAGAGAATGCAAGAACAAATGTATAACATGATTTTGAAATATTCTATAAATTGATGTATTTAAATACTAAAAACTGAATAACTAATAACCTTACGCTATGGTCAACTAAACCTGAAACTAAATGAAGTTTTTGACCTGATTACTAGACTGGGACTAGGACTGTAACTAAGACGATAACTAAGACTATAATTGAGACTGTAACTGGTTCTGAACATACTGCAAGTCATGAGTACAGAAGTCATGAGCTGCATGACCTGATTTTAGAGTTTCTGCATACATGGAACATGATTCATAACACTGAGTGAACTGGAACTCCTTATACTAGGAACTGCAAGCTACATGATTTTTGTTAATGTTCACGAATATGGGCTATGATCATAGAGCTGACATGTAAGTCATGAGTAGACATCATGATAAATAGAGTACAAAATTCTACACTAAGGTATAAATGGGTTGGGCATCATCCCCTCCCACTGCTTGTCTACACCTACTAATATTAATACTAGAATCTGAAGGCCTGACTTTCTGAGGTATCATAACAGGACAGTTCCTGTATACCTTCCAGCTATGATAGACTGACCCACTACGGTGGATACTAGGAAAGGTCCTGTTAATAATCAGTCTGACTTTAAAGTTGACTGTTATGCAAAGAGTTACAAAAAAAAGAAGGTTTTTGATCTAAAAAGTCATAAACATGTAAATAGGAGATCTATAACATACCAGTAACCACATTAGGAAAGCTTTACTAATCTTATCTAGACTGAAGTGCATAAAGCCTATTTGGGCATTGCCTACTAGCGGTACTGGAAGTGGCACCCTGCTAATTCGGGCGACTGACTAAATTGAAAGACGGTTGGACTAACCCTGTTAGCATAAATATTTTTCCTTCTTAGCCACTAATCTACACTCCCACATCCAGTGTCCTATCTTTCCATATCTAAAACATACATCACTACCATCTCTACACGCACCTAGGTGATATCTACTATATTTTCTGCAAAGCGGATAGGTGTAATCCCCCGGATCAGGTACCCAAAATACTACACAGTGCTCATGACCCCGAAGGACCACAAGCTAATCCGTGACTAATATCTGTACTGGTATGCTATATGATATACTATGTAAATGTAGAAACATGAACTGAAAGGCCATAAGGTTCAAATCTATAACATAACTGATAAATCATAACATATGAATGGGGTATGAAATACCCAAAACAAAACTTAAATAACATGATAGTCTGAACATGATAGTCTAGAAAGCCTTTAACTGAATGAACTATCTAAATAAGGAGTTGATGGGACATGTCCCCAAATAATTCTAACTAATAAATTTCTTAATAAAATAATAAATATCATGTCCTTGAGAGATGAGAACTCACTGCTAACTCTAACTACTGAGATTGGAATGCTACTGATTCTGTGGAGCTCGTGCTTCTAAACGTATGGTATAAGACACCATAGCGCAAATACGTTAGTACTTTGAATATACTAGTATGCATGGAAGGTAAGCTGAATGCATGGGGTTTGTATGAAGGAACAATACTGGCTAACTGACTAATATGAATGTGAGAATACATGGATAAATACGTAGTAACTATATTTAAGATCGCGATAAAATGAATTTACTGATAACTAACATGACTGATAACTAAATTCTGATGACTGATATAACTGCATAGATGAGTGACTGTATTTGACATTCGTAAATTTGATAGAACTAGTTTAGTTCTGTATCGTATCTAAGTTGACTGTATCTGATAGTCCTAAATTCTGTAGAACTATCTGAGTTCTATTACTGATAATTAATGACTGTATTTGAAAGTCCTTATTCTGTAATTGAAACTATGGGAATTAGTTATCTAACTGACATGCCCCTAATACGCCATTATTGCTGAGTTGGGGTCCAATTTATAACCCTAATTAGAAGGGTGTCAATACCACGCCATTGGTAAGGGTAAGTTGTGAGTGACTCTCATTTGACAGTGTTTATCCACCTCATCAACCCTCATCTGACAGTATTGATGTCTCAACCTATGTTGGCTACATTGTTCTGGAATGCAAAGATGACTTCTATGAATCACACCCTTATTTGACAGTTTGTGTTCTCTTTATTAGGTTCTTTCAGTGCTAATTTCTACTCCCAACTGAATAGACACTGAACATGGATTACTGAATTGAACTGGACTGAATTATAGAGTACCGTTGACTGACAAAATTTTAATAAAATTACTATATTACTCTGTTTTTTCGTGATTCATATAACTGGATGAGTTCTATGGATCATGGCTTCACTGAGGATATTGTGAAAACATAACATGGACTCTAGGCACACAGCTTTATTTTTCTGGTACAAGTACCCCTAGGACTCGATGGTAGAAAACTAACAAAGCATGACTTTCTTAAGTATAGGACCAACACCAACAATACATAATCCATTGGCTAAAATATTTTGTCAAACACTTGACATACATAACTTGTACATGAATGGATATTTCATATTATCATACTAGTATGGCACTTTTCCTGCATATAGGAATTCAAACAAACATGGGGGAGCATGCTATGGTTATTCAATCATTAACACATCTAATAATCAAGGAACAATCAATCAACTTGTGAATTGAAGAGTTTATTATGAATACCCCATAATTCCTCATATACTAGAATTAATTATTTTAATTAATAGTCTACAACATCGAATGAAACCAAACAACAACATGAAAATCACTTTTCAATTCAATTTGAATCATGAACATTTACAAATACCTAAATATTTAATTTTGAAAAGAGATTCCTGAGCTTCATGGGTGAGAGGGACCAATGAATCAACACATGACATACCTTAGTTCTTGATTTAGCGCAGATTGACAGAAATACTTTCTTGAAATTGAATCCCCAATTGAAACCATAGTTTGTTTTTGAGAGAAAATTGAGGGAAACTAGTATATTTTGGGAACCAAATAGCTGAATCTCGTGTTAAAGTACTTAAATAGGGGTGGAAAATTAACCCTTTTAACCATATATGCGTCTTTTATATTCAGTGATATTATCTCAAATTGGACCCCTAGCGCGACTCGGCACTGTCGCACCATGTCACTGGAATTTGACAACTTGAAATTGAGGGATGGTGCGATGCGGAGCCATCGCGCTGCCACTTTATTTGTAACCTGGAAGATTTGCACGATGTGAAAAAATTGTGCTGAGACACTGAAAAAAGGAAAATTGCCATTTAGCTTGTGGCGCAACACGCCATTGACCAATTTGGCACTATTTTACGACAGGAACTTGAAATAGTCATAACTTATTACCTGGTTATCAGATTAGGGAAAATCTTATATCGATGGAAAGCTTATTGAATTTTCCACATGAAAATAAGTGGAAATCCTAAAAATTCCAATTGAAATAAACATCATTCAATTTAGAAGCTAACATTTGACGTTCTTAGGATAAAAAATTTAGTTAGGAAACTTTGGGGTATTACAATTGGTATGAACCCTGCTCACACTAACCTAGGTTTTTGAATCCTGGCACCCTATCCTGACGTCCAATCCTGAACTTTTGTACTGGTGCACTAGTTGAAGATAGAGCTGGGAATGAGAACTTCTGACTGAACTGAGGATGGTTACCCCCTTTGAACCTGGCTGAGCAAAACAAAAGCTACCTATTCTGTCTCTCTTATTCTATCTCTCCTTTATTTTAAGATTTTGCTCCTCAATCTTTTGAGCATGGACCATAAGCCTAGATATGTCTATCTCCTTAATCAACATTGCAATCCTGCTCTCCTTGAGCACACTCTCTGGCCCCCTAGATATGAACTTTCTCATTCAAGACCTATTGTCTGTTACTATATGGGAAAGATACTTGGCTAACTAAGAAAATTTGAGGGAATACTCTTTCACACTTATACTTTCTTTCTTGAGATTGATGAACCCTAACACCTTGGATTTTCTCAGCTCTAAGGGAAAGAATCCATCTAGAAAAGCGGTAGAAAACTCTTCCCACTCTATGGGTTCTGTATTTGTACCCCTATCTACCTTCCACTTCTTAAACCATGTATCGGCTATATCTTATAGCTAATTGGTAGTTAACTCAGCATTCTTACTGAAAGTCACTCACATAATATCTATGACTTTCTGAACCTAGTTGAGGAACTCCTCTAGATCCTATTATGACTTAGATTCTGTGAAGGAAAGAGGGTTCATTCGGGTGAAGTTCCAAATCCTAGTTGCAGCAGTATTAGCCGCTGGGTTGACTTAAATAGCAGTTTGCCGTTCATTTTGAGCTGCTACTAAATTTGCTAGAGTAGTAAATGCAGCCCTGAATTCCGCATGGAAGACATGCTCGTACAGAGGATCTTCCTGGATGGGTTGGGAGGCTGGCTTATTTCCTGTTCTTCTTCCATTCTTATTGAGAGACATGTTCTATAAATTGAAGAAAGAAAAGGATTGAATTTAACTAAGGGTTTAACTGATCTCACGCTCGCTCACATGACATGAATATTGAAAGAAGGGAAACTTTTCCTAAAATAACTAATAGCCTTCTGTCCATAAGTACGGTGTGATACCACCCACGTACAAGACTCTACTATATGCGACTTTCAAACTTCCCAGGACTTTATTAAACCTTAGGCTCTGATACTAAGTTTGTAATGATTCGAGTTTGTACCTTGGATGAAACATGATGCTCATAATCCTAAAGGACCATAATCTAACCCATGATTGGTACCTGCTGTAGTAATTGAATAATATCACTGTAAAGTATACAAAAATTAGACGAAAACTGACCATAAGGTTCAATACTATAAATAAATGTTGTACACTAAAATCTTAATATAGTATAAGACTACTAAAACTAAAACATCTGTCTAAAAATACTTTAGTCTAAAAAGTCTCTACTGTCGGAATCATGGAGTTGTTGGGACAAGTCCCCAACTAACTCCAAATATAGAAACTGTACTGATTAATTAAAATACTAAAGAAAATAATCATTTCCCTGAACTATGAGGACTAACCACTAACTCTGACTACTGAAGATCTAAACTGCTAAGAGGGCTTGGGAGCCCATATGTAACGACCCAAAATTGCCTCCCGAGTTGTCACACAGTGCTTAAGGCTACAAGTATCCTCAAGCTAACCCTTTGAGCCTATTTTAACTAATAACACTCATTTCAAGATGAAATAATTCAAACACTAGCATAGTCATATCATATGAAAGGAAATACGGAGAAAATGCTCGGTCCAAATGACTAAGCAATACCAGGAAACCTCAACACAACTAGAATCTAATAACTAGTCTAACAAAGCCTCTACTAATCCATGAACTAAAGATCCATTGGAACAGGTCCCCAACTGACTCGAAATGAACAAAAAGTAATAACATAGTCTCTCAAATACTAAAACATCTAAAGATAGGTCCTCGAACAATGAGGACTCACCACTATAGGGATGTAGATAGAGGTACTCAAAAGTCGCTGATGAAGCTAGGACTGAGAACCTGAACCTACATTGTAAGAAAATGTAGAACATAGACGTATACGTAGATTAGCACTTGGGAATGTACTGAATAGGTGGGGATGTATGCATTCATATAAAACAACATCAATACTCTTTAATCAAATCATCCATGTAATAAGTAATGACTCACATGGCTTGAATAAGTATAAAATGCAAAGTTCATGAATCATGTAAAATGGAAGATGTAACACAATCTCGAAAGTCATTATACTTTCAGCTTAGAAATTTATACTCTTCTCTTATTCTCATTACTGAAGGCTAAAGAAAACTTTAAGCAATACTTTCTACTCATGCATATGTCTCATGGAGAGTAAAACTTCTTCAATGCTCAAGAACTCATAACTCTTTTGAAGTCAAATACTTGGAATTTGGAATTAAATAACTTTGGAATATACTTGAAGGTATTTCATTCACGTTAGGAAAATATCTCATTTCAAGTTTTAGGGAAAAATACTCATATCAAGGGAAAGTATTTTACTTTTAAAGGAAAATATCTTATCTCAAAGATTTAGTTTTGAGGGAGATTATCTTAATCGACATAAATCATGCGAGCTACATGGAGTCCAATATTTTGTCCTCCTAAGGAAGAGACCTCACATTGGGGGGAGGCATCATACTCTTGCCAAGGAGTATAACCTCAATTCAGCGATCACTTATCTCAGCCTCGGGCCCAATATCTCAGCCATAGGCCCAACAATTATCTCGTCCTTAGGCTCAACCTATAGTGGCACATAGTTCTGTGGCAAAAAACCGTGGTAACTTACCCAACTCGGTGCTAAATACTACTCCCTTTAGTTTATATCGCTCATCTCATCGAAATCCACTTTAAAATAATTTCATGGCTTATCAAGAACCTAATAATCAAATCTATAATCTCATGTAGTGAAGTGGATTTCAAAACTCAATGACTATTAGGTCAAAACATTTCTCAATAATCTCAGAATACTCAAATCATGGGTGCCTATAGCACAATAATTCAGAAAATCTCAAGTCTCATGTAGGGCTTAGTAACCCATAATTCAATGTCAAGTTAAAACTCATCAAAAGCATAATAGATAGCATATAGATTCATAACTCATGTAGAAATCTGTAATTTTCAGCAATTTGTCTCAAAGTCTCAACATACTCATATACTTTAATATCTCAAACATTTCAACTATTAACTTCTCAAAGATTAAAATCATGAGGTATATACCCAGCTGCAATTTCTCAAGAAAACATGTAAAAATCATGCCATTAGACTCTCAATTCAAGGAAAACATCAAAAGATTGCAACCAATAACAATGGGTGAAAAAATCCAATTCAATTTCATGTAAAATCTCATAAATTGCAGAGAATTATAGTTTAAATAAGCCTTTGGGCACAAGGGTGAAAGGATTACCCTAGTTCAAAATCCCACATACGTTAGATTATGAAATTGGATGAACGAGCTTGCTCTAAACTCTTCTTCTTACTCTTGAAAGAGATTTCTTGCAACCTTTGAACTTAGGGAGCTCAAAACTCAACTCAATTTTTAAAATCCATGGTCAATTCTTGGATTTCTTGGAGAAGGGTTTTAGATTTTCTCTTGAGGGAGAAACTCTAGCCTTTGGATATTTTAGAAGATAATGAGGATATCAAGTTCATTTGGAATATATCTAAGGGTTAAAATCGAAAAGACCCAAAGGACCCTTATAAAAAAGACTTAAAAAAATGGAATGGTGGCTGCGACGGTCCAACGCTAACCTGACAGTCCGTCAGATCATTCATTGCACGTTGGTCAGAAAAATAACATATTGCCTCAGTATGATGGATGAGGCGATAGTCCTTCGCTCAGCCTTACGGCCCGTCAGATCGTCCGTCACACATTGGCCAGAATAAGTCCACACTGCATGAGCGTGATGGTCCTAGCGATGCTTCCACAGCCTTGATGGTCCATCATTTTGTCTATCGCACTTGGGCCAAAAAAGGAGAGTTACTGCCTTGGTTGCGATGGTACTTCGCAGACTCGACGGTCTATCGGATCGTCAGTCGCACCCGGGCGGTTTTGACAACTCTCAGTAAAATAATGATAACTTCTCACCCCGATACTAAATTTGGATGAAATTTCTATTGTTGGAAAGTTAATTCAATTCACTACATGCCATAAAGTCAAATTTTAAAAAATTCCATGTGTTTTAAATACCAATCACTTTGGAAGTCACTTCTCAATTTTTTAGGGACGGAATTACACTTTTCTTCAGACACACTAAGGCTCAGACTATGAGGAAACTTTGTGGGATCTTACACCATACATATGCACCTATGATATAAGACATCATAGAATAAAATAATGGTATGTGTAAGTACTTTGAATGTACTGGTATGCTTAGTGAAGTAGGCTAAGATCCATGGGTTCATATGCTTGAACAATACTGATTGAAATATATGAATATAACTGAATGAGAGTACATAAATGAGTACGTAAACTATAACTAAGATCTCGATAACACTGGATACTGAGTTCTGAATATTGATTAAATGATATTTAAGTTTTATTGATACTATATTACTAATAACTGAATGACTATATCTTACAATCTTGATTGTATGAAACTATGCTGAGTTTCGTACTGAGCTGAGTTACTACGTCTGACAGTCTTCAATCTGTAGAATTGAACAGAGTTCTTTACTGATACTAAATTTGAAACTAATATTGTGGGAGATAATCATCTAACCGACATGCCCCAAATAATATAATTGAGTTTGGGTCAAATCTGTAACACCAATTAGAAGGGTGTTAGCACCGTGCCACAGGTAAAGACAACTAGCTGTGAGTTTAATCATAGTCTAATAGGTGACCCCTGAGATTTGTCCTAAACTAGTGGGTGATCTCTGAGTATGTTGGTCCTATCTAACGGGTGACATCTCATAACCTACACTAGCTACGTAGTTTTGGAACTTAGGGATTGCTTCTAGGGACTCAGTCCAAACTAATAGGTATGCCTGCTCCCTGAAGCTCGCATAGTGCTGAATCCTACTCCCAACGGAAAGACACTGATCTTATTCCTAGACTATACTAGGTTTGACAAAACTTTTACTGATCATACAATTTAACTAAACTGAACTGAGTTCATTGAGTTTTGTTGACTGACCAAATACTACTAGATTTCATTAATTGACTAAATACTACTAAGTTATGTTAGCTGATCGAGTTTACTGAGGTTAAAACTTAATACTAAATTGGACTGGACTGATTCTAAGTTCTCTGAGCACTGAACTGGTTATTGACTGAATTCTGAACTGAATACTACTAGGTTCTGAATTGAATACTGAACTGAGACTGAATATTGATTACTACTAAATTTCCTGAGTTATGCCAATGACAAAGAATACCATTGATCATAACATGACTGAGACTACTCTGTAACCGACACTGGCTCTTGGTAAACATTTACATTATCGGGTGTTAAATACCCCCGGACTCGATAGCATGAAAAGTAGAGAATAACATAGTTGTAAAACTCACACAATGTATGTTAGTACAGATTTCATTCATAGAGACATTTACTCAAACACTTGTAGTGCATTAACTTGTACAAGAAAAGGGAATGCATTTTAGCATGCTATAATTTCATTATTCAACTCACATGAACTATTTATCAAACACTTGGAGGGCATAATACATGCACATAACACTAGAAAACATGACAGTATCATAATTTCAACACCAAATTCATGATCTCAAGGCTTTAGCATGAATTTACGTGACACTACACATATAATAAATGATTTCACATGAATTTTGCAGCTAATCATAGATTAGAAAACCCCATCAACATAATAATCATGAACATAGTCATATCAAATCATGAAATTCATTAAACCCTTAAAATTATAGTTTCAAAAAAGTTTCTTGAACTTCAAGGGTGGAAAGAAACCCTTATATGAACACTTATCATACCTTAGGATATTGAAATTGATGTCCTAGGATTTTTTACTTGGGATAAAGTTGAGAGAAAATGAACTTTTTCCCTAGCAATAACTTAATTTTGTTCTTTTAGGGCTAATAAGGGCTGGAAAAATGACCCAAATATCCCTCGGGGTGCAATTTTTTTTAAAACACTAAAAACTAAATTATCATCATGCAGACCAACGCATCGCGTCGTTCGCTTCTTCACGATGTCAAATGTGCCCATCAAGTTCGCATCGATTTATTGGAATTTTCCACAAGGAACCAACAAAAATATTAATTGACACAATGGATGATGCACAATGTCAAGATCGCATTGATACACTATTTTGGGTTCCCAGACATGTGTCAAACAAGGTTCGAAAAATCTAAAACTTATCTAGGAACACCTAATGACATTCTTGATCATGATTCAACCTAAAGATCGATACTTTAAGCTCATAAGAGTTGTGAATTAGAGTTCCCAACTTACGAAGGCCAAAATAATACTAAGAGAAAGGTTGTTGGTGGGAGAATGAGGAATTTTGAGTGTCCTCCTTATGGTGTAAACTATGTGTGATTATTTTTTATGGGGTGTTTTATTAGGTAGTTCATGGGGGTGGATAGACACTAAGTGTGAACCCTATATATTGATTTTGCTAAAAAGAGTATATTAGCTCAGGGAT
>JAPEIP010000010.1:226437900-226453351 GCA_026120095.1 Capsicum chinense
GTGTTTTATTAGGTAGTTCATGGGGGTGGATAGACACTAAGTGTGAACCCTATATATTGATTTTGCTAAAAAGAGTATATTAGCTCAGGGATAGCAAATGAGGAAGGTAGAGGTAGATTTATAAGTTGGCTGAGGTGTGTAGAAGGAGGCGAGGTTTGTGACTTAGTAATATAATAATGGGAAGTTTGTGACATATAGGACAAAGGTTCAGGTTAAACTGGTGGATTGTTGGTTAGGTCATTGGTTGGGTTAAAGCATGGACTTTGTATGACTATACAAGAATTTAGGAGGTATTTGGATGGATGAGGCTTTAGGCATAAGGGGAAGTCAGTGTGTGTTTACTTTTATTTCTAGTAATTCTCTCCTATCTCAATTAATAGCATTATCCTAGTGTTTCATGTATTCTAATAGCGCTAATGTTTAAGGTTTCAACCTTCACCTTGTTCCCTGGATATGAATCTTGATCATGTTTTGCATTACTTATGATGTAAGCGATCGTGTGTCTTTTGGTGTCCAATTTTTAGGACTCCAACTATGGTATGGTTTTGTCAAAATATTTCTTCATTTTTTACCTAGATGGTTGCTTGGTACATGCTTATTGAACCATGTATTATTTCGGAGGTATCGCTTTGAGTGGCATGAGTGATTCTTGTACTATAGTGCCTTAATGACCCTTCTTATATTATGGTGTGGTTGCTTTTGTGATGTAGTGATATTTTGAAACGGAGCAGATGTAGAAGTCCCTAACTAGAGGAGAGTTTGGGGTAACTACTAGAGCTAATATTTTGGAGGGTGATGTAAGACTTTTTTTCATGATGAATGATTAGGAGCGGAATAGGTGGCGATGATATTTGTGGTAAAATGAAAGAGGTTATTAAATACTTGGAAGGATAGGCATTTTCCCTGGAATAGATAGGGTAACCTTGAATGTTATGGCTGATAGATTTACCAATCATGGTGCTGGGTACCAAAAATCATGGTGGGAGCAGAATTGTGCTTTGGGTGGATGTAAGTAATAGAGTCCATTTCTTAAGTTAACTTCTTTTAGCTCTTCGTAAACTTTAACATGGAACTGGTATATAGTTAGACTTTAGCTCTCTTTGTAATGTGTCTTTGTGGAATTGTATATTGAACAAGACTTTCCCTCAAGAATAAGCTCTATCCATTTGGTATTTTATGTGTTCCTTTGGGTGGTATTGGTATCTCAAATTCTTTGTCCTATAGGGAGGTACCAGTAAGGATCTGGGATTGGTATGTTCATCGGTTTCAAATATAAAGGGTATGGATTCGGTGAAGGTTCTATGGTGGAATCAAAAGTCTGAAAAAGCCAATTGGGATGCGGAAGTGGACATGGAGTCCAAGTATCCCCGTTGGCTCTTCACTTCAAAAACTCATGCGTAAGGCATCTGTTCTTTATCATATCTTTGTTTTCTAACTTAGTAAAAGAAAGGGTTGAATTTTCTTGTATTTTTGTTTTCTAACTTATTAAAAGGTTGGGATGAAGGTGTTGGGGTGTAAATCATTCTCAGGGTATGTGATGATCTTTGCATCTTATTTTATGTCTTTGTCTTCTATTTTGGTTGGAGGGAAGTTTGATGTGTGTTATGGCATTATCTCATGCTTATGCTTGGCCTTACTCATCATTCTAGGAAGAATGATCGTAAGTGAGGGAGAATAAAAAAACCTAAACTTTGTTCTTTGCAAAATTTCTTGAGTTTTAGACACTATGGACAAGGTACGACTCATGGGTACAAGTAGTAAGCTAGGGTACGGTTTGGTGTCCCTCTACAAATATTTTAAGTAGTGTGTCTAGGTTTTGGTTTTGGTGCAGTAATGACGTATCATCATACTGGACATATGGTAGGATATAAGGTGTATGATGCCAAGTCATATGATGCTTATCATTTTGTCTAGTTGAATCTGTCCAAGGTATGATTTAGCGGTAATTTTCATTTCCTAAGGTACAATTTATCCTAGTTGGTCATATGATGGTCAGTATAGAGGACCAAGGTGAGGTCTAGGGTATCATTTAGGATGCCAATCGTAACCTAGGGTATGGCTAAGGGGGCGGTGGTAGTCCCATCTGCATGCATATTTTCACCTTTTAAGCTGAGGGTAGTCTGGACATTTCCAATCCCAAAACCCTTATGTCCCCACATTATATATCATGTTGTGGCCTCTTATAACACTCATTGGAAGGTTAAAACATTCCAAAAACACTCTCTAACTCTCTCTTGAAGATTCCAAGTTGGGGTTTCAAGAGGTGTTCATCTAGAGTCTAAAGGGGTCAAGTTATTTTCATGAATTATCTTGTATTAGGAAAGTACTCCTCCCTCATTGTTAGTTCCAACTAATGGAATGCTTTAATGTGTTTTAAAAACATTGATCATGGATCATGAATGGTGGTTTTAAAAACCAATGTTGAGGGTTTTGTTGCATATTGATGGGTGTTGTTTACTATTAGTTTTAATTAAGTTTTCACATATTTTCGGTGATGATTTGTGCATGTGGGTGCTTGTTGATTGTGGTTTAAGAAATGGGTAATGGGTAACCCTAAACTTGATGTTGTATGGTTTGGTTTTGGTCTTGCTAAAGGTATTCCCTCAATATGTTTAATAAAATGCTTATGAGAACGTTATACTCTATGGTTGAACTTTCATAGAAGCTATTGCATATTATGGTTTGGTAATGGAAACCTAAATTGGTTTGGATGGTTTTTGCATACGTTTAAATAGTTTTTTATTGGTTTTACATATTTTGAATGGATAAAATATTTTGAATGATTAAAACGGTTTTGAACGGTATACATGGTTTAGAATGGTTAAATGGCGAGGCCTTGGTGGCTATGAAATTAGTTAGAATGAAAACCTTGCAGGGTACACAGGAATCCCCTGAGTTAATGCATAAAGAAAATGGTTGAATGATGAATGGGGTACAAGGAAATCCCCCAAGAAAAGCTTAATAATGATCTACTTGTGGGGTACACATGAATCCCACAAGTAAGCCCAATAATGATGTAATGATGGCGTACATGGGAATCCCCCAAGAAAACTAAAAGATGTAACCAATAGGGTACATAGGAATCCCTTAAGATTGGCTAAAGACATTGGTTACAAGCTATAGTCAGTATGACCATACCACTAATGATTGCGTTGGTTGATAATTAATAAAATGATGATTTTTTTGTGTGGTAATGGTTTTAATCTAGAAATAATGGTGGGGTGTGATAGATAACCTTGAAGGTGTGATTCCCAAGGACAGACACTGGAAACTCATGTCTGACAACATAATGATTAAGCGTAGTGACCCTATACTTAAGGAGTACATGGGAATCCCCTAATACTTATATATATGTATCATGGAGAGTGAAGAGTACATGAGAATCCCCTACTCCTATGGTATCTTTTCTTCATGAGGCTACATGAATCGGGGCCCATCCAAGGGAAGATATAGGACCCATATAGCCAGTGGGTGGATTATGACGGTCATTCTACAGTTACCCCGATTAATGGTATTTTAAAGGCATGCTAAACTCGGATGCCTTTCCCAGTATGGATTATATATATATGTATGGATATGTATGCATGTGGTTGTTTGGTTGGTTTACTTGGTTTTAAAGGTTGGCATTATTTAATCCTTATCCTAAGTGCTTCTTGGAATTCATATGCAAACCCGTCTTCGGGCGGCTGTATCCCCACGTGATGCAAGAACTGTTAATACTACTCTTATTTATTGATTGTATTCCGAGATTGCCGGTGTTAGATTAAAGTGGTGAGCTTCCACAGTTCGGAAGAATCAATTTCATGTCATGGATTACTTTACATTCTTTTTTCTTTTCCTGGAAATGGTTTTTGGCTGTGGTCGGGAGCATGTCCTAACTGTATACTTTTTGGATTAGTTTAGAGGATTTGTATGGACATCTGTGGACTTGAGTTACGAATGGTTATCATTTATATATTATAGGCATTGGCTTATCATTTTTGGTATTGGTTCGATGGTCATTGGATGGAATGTCTTGGTTGGGTTGATCTAGGAAGTAGACCTATCTCAAAGTCCTTATATCTACAAATGTATTATCATGTTATATGTTCAGAGTTCATCCGACTCAGAGTATATATTGGTTGGTTAGATTGAGTATTCGGGGCGGTCTCTAGTCCAAATTAGACTTGAGATGCCCATTACGATAAGGCCCCGGTTTGGGTTATGCCAACATGTCTTTCTTTTCTTCCTCTTTTTTCAATCTATTGGTTTCATTACTTGGCTCTTTCTTTTTATAGGTTTTTCTCTTCTTAGGACCAGGTCCCCTAATGAATTTCTTTTTCTTAACAACAATATGTTTCTGTTTCATTCTTGCAGAGCTTCTAGACTTTGAACTAAAGGACCTAGTCTTCTCAACAACATGAACTTCTTATCTTCTCTTTTTAGTTGCAGTAGTAACATCAGAATCAAAATCCTTATCTTCTCTAACCTCCAAAATTTCAAAATTTCCTCCTCCTCAATAATATTTATCTTGAGTCTTCTTCTTTTATTGGTCGAAGACTTACTTTCCTTCATAGCATCTGCTAGCAATTTCTTTTTAGACCCCCTAGTGGAATAAGATCTTGTAACCCGTACACCAGAGTCAATCATTTTCTCTTTTTCTTTACTTTCCCTCATTCTCTTCATTTTCCAACTCGGATGTTGTTCATCCTCATCTTCCTCATCTTGCTCATTTGGAGGTAATTTAAATTCCCCATCCTTTGTAAAATCATCTTTTTCTCCTTCTATTTGCTCCTCTTCACATACTGAACTTTCCTTGGAATCATTCGCAAGCAAGAGTAAATTCTTAGCTACACAATTTACGCTGTTGAATGGATCAGACTTCTTTATAGGGATCTCTCCGTCAACCAATTAGGCAAATATGGGGTATGACTCAGAGGGGGTAGGGGAACCAAGTTCTTTTAAGTTTTCTAAAATTTCAATGCCATTCATTTGTTTGGAGGGGACATGGATTTGAGAAATATTGGAGGACTCTACTTTTTCTACGGAAAGAGATCCTTCAGATTGATGAATCTCTTGGTAAATTGGAGAACCAAAGCCTTTATTTAATTTATGTTCCAAGACTAACTCAGCAGGACTTTTACTGGAGCTTAGAATTTTGACTGGAATAGTTTCACCTAGGGTTTCAGGAATTTCATTAGAAGGACTAATGGGTAAATCACTTAGTGACTCTTGAGGATGCTTAGAAGATAATTTTTTTATGGAGTTTGAGGAAGATAGGATTTTAGCTACTTTGAATTTTTGTGAGTGAAAAAAAAAGGACCAGTTTTGATTTATAAAGAAATAATATAGAAGAATGCTTTGAGTTAATTTAAAAGAGAGTGAAATAAAAGTATTTGATATCATAATTAAGGAAATGATTGTTTGACATTTAAGTGGTATCTTGTTGAATAGATCCATTTGATTATAATGGTGTGACTTTTCATATTTAAATTGAATTGGCAGCTTATGTTAATATAGAAGAGGACATGTGGCCTTTTAAAACAGAAAGTTTATAAATTTTTAAGGCACATCAGTTTTGTAATCACCTGAGAGATGGGACCAGGTCCCTCTCTTTCTTGAGTGCCTTCTCAACTTGTGGTTGTTTTACCTATTTTCCTCAAAAGTTATTCCCATAGATGTATGCTAGCAAGGGTATGGTACTAAATTAGACTAATATGCACCCATTTTATCAAGGATTCCTTTCTCCTTATCATAGCTAATTTTATGAGGAAATATAGATTTATATGTTAGGTCAGATCAATTTGATCAATTCTTTCTTCTACTTAAGTTGGGATTAGTGAATGGAATTCTAAATCGTCACCATTCTTTTCTACACTTTTCAGCCTTTTATTTTTTCTCCAATAATTTCTTCTTGTCTTGGAGATTTTAGCTATGTTCTGCAAGGCACCATTTCCTATTAAATAAACTATTTCAAAATAAGACCTTCCACTATGAAGTCTCTTGAGAGATAGAGAAGACAGTCAAATCTTTATATATTAACCTTTGAACACATACTATCACTATCCTATTCCTAACTGCTTCTGCATTGTTATACCTTGAACTATAATTGCTTGTTGGATTTGGGAACCCACTTGAGCTTAAGTTCCAATAGGAAGACAATGGTGTCATCTAATACTTCTTGGTCCATCTTGGTAGAGCGTTCCTTTTTACCCTTTTGAAAGACTTGAAGCCCTTAGTCTATGTCTTCTCGTACTGAACATATCTAAAATCATTTATTCTTGCTCTCATCCAACTTTTACAACTTTCCTTAGTGTTCCCATCTTTTCTACAATGTGTTCATAAGAGTATGTGTCCTTTGTTTCTAACATCATTGACAGTCTTCCCTTGAGACCTTGCTGGTTGTAATTCTCCTAGATAGCCCAGGCCTTTGCCATTATTTACACCCTAACTAGTTAAATTAGAAATAATATGAGAAGAATTTGTCTATATAAGAGGCTTGTTGAGCTTTTCTATTCAATGGACCATGTCCTTTTCTAACTCTTCATTCTTATGAAGTGTATACATAAGGTGTTTTTGAGAATCGCTCAGTTTCTCCTCAAGTTCTATCTGAATCCTTGAAGCTTTCTTCTTCCCTTTACCATCTAAATCATTTGCCTTCTTCAGTTGACTCATACCACTTAGATTTTTACATTTTAATTTAGTGAGCACTTCTTCAGATTTAGATATCTGAAGAGTTAGGGCAATCAAATCATGCTCTTAATTATCTACTTTCTCATCTAAGGCATTCTTCTCAATTTTTAGTTCACATACAAAGTCTCGTAACACACTTGCAAGCTTTTTTATCTTCCTAGTAGTGTAGTTATCTAGGTTTCCCTTAATATCACAGATAATTACCTCATTTTCTTCTTCATCTTTAGTGTTGTCCATAAAGGTAAACAAGGAATCATAGATAACTGGACAAACTTCCATAGTTAGATGGAAACATCTCCAGACTTGTCATCTTTATTAGATTTACTGGAAGAATCTCCCTATGCTGCCATAGTTTTCTTTGCTCTTCTTGATGTTTTAGGGACCTAGTCCCTGTTCATTCCATTGTTACCTCCAGTCTTGAGTTATTCCTGGTAATCCATCTTATGTATTAGACAATCCTTAATGAAATGCTTAGGAATTCCACATTTGTGACATACCTCAATATTGCTTCCCTT
This sequence comes from Capsicum chinense, assembly GCA_026120095.1. Taxonomy (NCBI): domain Eukaryota; kingdom Viridiplantae; phylum Streptophyta; class Magnoliopsida; order Solanales; family Solanaceae; genus Capsicum; species Capsicum chinense. The sequence goes on from JAPEIP010000010.1 coordinate 226,445,088, forward strand.
TTTACTATTGCTTCCTCTTCTTTGGAACTGACCACACTTCTTCGAAGGCCTGCTTCACTACACAATCAGGTGTAGCCTTTCTTCTTGAATTTTTAGAGACTTGGTTCCTATTCATTCCTTTGTCACCTCCAATATTAAGATATTCTTGATAATCTATTTTGTGCATTACACAGTCCTTAATGTAATGCTCAAGACTTCCATATTTGTGACAAACCTTAACAGTACTTCCTTTTTTTATTTTACTTCCTCTTCTTTGAAACTAACAACTTTCCTTATATCTTTAACAACACATTTTACCAAATAGGTAACATTAGTGTCTTCTTCATTTAATAAGATTTTGAAGCCTACAATGCTAGAGATTTTTATCTTCTTGCTTCCTTTTTCTCTTTCCTTTGCTACTTCTTGAGTTTGTGAGTCTTCATATTACCAACATTTCATTCAATGTGAGAGTTCTCAAGTTCTTCCCTCAGTGATAGCATCCACTTTGATTTACTAGGATTTTGAAAGAATACTTAGAATTTTATCACTTGTTTATAGAAAGGAATAGATTTTCCTAAGAAGTGCAACTCATTGGTGATTGAAGTGAATCTAGTATGCATCTTTTGGATAGTTTCTCCTTGTTTCACAGTGAAGGTTTCATACTGTGGTGTCAGCATATCAACTTTTGAATCCTTCACATCAGTGGTTCCTTTATGATAAATACTCAAGCAATCCTAGATTTCTTTAGCATTTTCACAAGCAGAAATCATGTTATATTAATCTGGTCCTATGCCACAGACAAGAAATTTATTTAACTTGTAATTCTTCTCAACTTTCTTTCGATCTTCATCATCAAACTCTCTCTTGGTTTTGATATCCATCCTTGTAATGTCTCTTTATTTGACCTCTCTAATAGACACATGAGGACTATCAAGTACTACATCTATCAACTCAATGTCCTTAGTCATTATGGAGTCACACATCCTAGTTTTCCACCATATATAGTACTGTCAATTAAAGTGTGGTGGGTTAGTGATAGATTGTCCTTCTTCCAAATTAGGTATAGCAGCCATGATTAATAAATCACTCTGAGTATGAAATTAAAGTGACATTGATCTGATACCAATTATTGAAATATAGGGGGTTGCACTACACAACGAAGGAGAAAGTCCCTTAAAGTGATACACAAGCAATAAAACAGTGAAGTAGTAAGAAAACAAAAACTTTGCTGGAAATTAAATAACATAAAGATTTAACATGGAAACCTCCGTTCTCAGGGGGTGAAAAACAATGACTTGTCATCAGAAGCACTAAACAATCTACTGTAATCAAACTCATGTTTATAGACAGCATCAGAACATAACTCTAGGCTCCACTAGTTTGCAACAATTCAATTACAGACTGTCCTAACAACTCTTTCAAGATCTCACCTCAATATTCATTAACTATAACCAATATCAAACTTAGGTAAATCTATCTAATCACTCAACAAACACAAGAAAAGAAATACTCTTATAACACGAGTAATTCAATTACAAACCAAGATTTAACTCAAGAATAAACTCTCACTCAACTCATAAAAGCTTGGATCTTGAGCAATATTTAGTCTTTCACGTTCCCTCTTTGAATAATTAGATTGCAAAAACTATGAATTTATTTTTTATTTATAGCTAGATAATTATTAGGGTAGAATTTCTATTGGTCAAGGTGGCATGACTGGTGCACAATTCACCTGTGCAGTTTGTTATACTAACTGACAAAACAGTGTCGGATAGTGACAGTTGTATGTTTTCATGAAGACCCAGGGACATGGTCCCTTACTGTTTGCCTATCAAAATCAAAAATAGATATAGCATATACAAACACGATATTCAATCCTATTGTTAAAACAACATATCAACTTCTAGGTAACTATAGTACCCCAAAGTTTCCTAACTAATTTCATCCCATAAATGTCAAGTATTAGCTTCTAAATTAAATGATGTTTATTCCATGCAGAATTTTTAAGATTTTTACTTTTAGATATGTGGGAAATTCAATATGATTTACATCGATATAATATTCGCCCAAATCTGATAATCGGGTAAGAAGTTATGACTATTTCAAGTCCTCGTCGTAAAAAGGCACCATGTTAGTCAGTGGCGCGCCGCGCCACAAGCGACAATGGAATTTTTCAACTATTAGTGCGCCTCCACAATTTCATCACATCGTGGAAAACTTCCAGGTCCCAGTTGTCCAATTCCAGTAGGGGTCCACAATTTGTCCCGCATCATGCCATGGCCCAATTTCAAAATTTGTATAGCACCGCAATAGCTCCATGTCGCGCCGTCAACCCAATTCCCAATTTTCACTTTCTAGTGACACGGCGTGATAGTGCTGCATCATGCCAGATGCCCAAATTGGTATTTTTAATCAGTTTTGAGTTGTTAATGTCAAGGGCCTTTAAGCCTTTTTGCATGGCCCTAATTATCTTAAGCACGTACTTATCTCTTAAATTACATAGTCATATCCTTACTCATCCAATTTTTTCCCAAAATTGAGTTACTCTCTCTCAAGCAAAGAAATCCTAGCTCTCAAGGATCAAGGTAAACCTCAAGAAATCCATCCAAGGACTCCAAGAACCTTCAAGGTTTCCTTTCTAAGGTATGTCAAGTGTTGATTCCTGGGTCCCTTTCACCCATGAAGCTCAATAATCTCTTTTCAAAATTCAAGGATTTTTGGATTTATGAATGTTCATGATTTAGTTGAATTGAAATTCATATTCTTGTTGATGTTGGGTTTTGATTCATGTTTTAAATTACATGTTCCAATGATTAAGCCTAGTATGTGATGTTTTGCATAATATTCATGGTAAACCCTTAAAATTGCAAAATTTGATTTTTGCAACCATGAAAATTAGATGCATTGATGATGGTATAACCAAGATATGCTACCCATGTATTTGATAAAATGTTTATGTGAAGGAAAAAGTGTCATTATAGTATGTTAATATGAAATCCCCATTCATATACAAGTTCATGCTTGTCAAATTTTTGATGAAATGTCTAGTCAATGGATTATGGATATATGTGTAGCCATTGGTGTGCTTTAGAATTTATGCCATGATTTACTTTTATGATATTGAGTCCTGGGGGTATTTAATACAAGAAAATTTAGCTGTGTGCCTAGATCCAATGTCATGTTTCCACGATACTCTCAGTCAAGCCATGATCCATAGAATTCAGTCAGTCATGTGACTCAGGAAAATTCAGTAAACTCAGTCAGCTAGCAGAACTCAGTATCATTTTATCAGATAACAGAATTTAGTAGTACTTCATCAGTCAACGAAAATCGAAACAACTCAGTTAAATCTAGTTGATCAGTAAAATCACTAACTGATTAGTCCAGACTAGTATGAACTAGGAAATCAGTTCTGTGTCTATTCATTTGGGAGTAGGATTCAGCACCGAGTGAACCCAGGGATGAGGACACACACTGTTAGCCAGTAGAGGGTGTGATCCTTAGTAATAATCCCTATGTTCCAGAACTACGTAGCCAGCGTAGGTTTAGATGTACCCCGGATAGTCTAGGGACTACACATCTCATTTGAGTTTTTCTTATAGGAGGGGTTGATGGAAGAGCTCCGTGTTAGTAAGGGTTTACTCACAACTTGTATTTTTCCTTGGCCCGGTACTGGCACCATTCTAGTTGGGGTTATAGGTTGGACCCCACCAATTCAGTTCGGAGCATGTCGGTTAGATAATTACCTCCCACAGCCTCAGTTTTAGATCCAGTCTCAGTAATAGAACTCAGATAGTTCTACAAAAATTCAGGACTGTCAGATATAGTCGCTCAGCTCAGTACAAAACTCAGCTAGTACCATCATAATTAGGACTATCATACACAGTTACTCAGTTAATAGTATATTAATTATACAAAATTCATATTATCAGTATTCAGTTTTAGGACTGTTAGATAGAGTCAATCAGACCAGTTCTTCATAATCAGAACTATCAGAAATAGTCATTCCTTTATTTGTAATATGACATTAGTTCCTCAGTACTCTATAGACTCAGTTATTTAGTATTCCAGTATTAGCACTCAGATATCAGTTAATCCATGTTATCAGAATTCATGAGTTAGTATTATCACGATCTCAGTTACAGTTACTTATTGAGGCAAGTATTCTCATGTTCATGTTATCCATTCAGTTAATATTGTTCATGCATATGAACCCTATGTATTCAGCTTACCTCACCTGCATACTAGTACATGTAATTGTACCAACGTATTTACGCTATGGTGTTTTATTTAGAGGCTTTCAGACTACAACATGTTTCAGACAATTTATTTCAGTTTTGGGTATTGTTATACCCCATTACAGACATTGTTTTATATTCAGTATTAGTTCAATTTTGAACCTTATGGCCATACAACTTATATTCCTTAATATTATAGTACATTATTCAATGCTCAATTACAGATATTAGTCATGGGTTAGCTTGTGTTCCTTCGGGGTCATGAGCATCATGTAACATTTCATATACCAGATTCGGGGCACTACAATAACCAACTCATTTAGGAAATTTTTCTATATTCTCTAATGCCTCTATCAATAATAATTTCATGGACTATTTCCCAAAAAGCACACCAAAACTTCTCAACTAACTATTGCCTATACCAAAATGTTGCCTCTATATTCCTCCACACTTATAACCTTAGATTAAACACGCATACATAAATTTTCCTAAATAAGGAACATCTTCTCTCTCCTTTCTAAACCATTGCTCGTCCATTGCATAACTACTATCTTAATATAAAAGGGATCACTAAAGTGAAAGAATATGATGACCTAAAGCATGAAACTATACTATTCATTACTTTGAAACTTGGTTGGGGCCTTAGAAAAGAGTACAAAAGGCATAGATTTATTAAAGAGATCTAAACTAAGGACATATATTAAACAATGTGAATGTCACTAGTCATTAATGGTGTATCATGAGTTTAGGGGACTAATAACAACAATTAATATATAAAATAAGCTACATAACATCGAATTGGAATTCATAGATTCATGAGGGATGACTAGGATCACAGAGTGAAGCTATTGCTTATGTTACTGGTAATTAAGAATAAACATGAATATATATGAAGTATGTGACCATTATTCATAGGCATGGCTCTATCACTAGACATGGATAGGATACGATATGACTAAAATAAAAGGAATATGCTAGAGTAAGAATGGTTCACTCTCTCATTATAACTCTTATTGACTTGCATCACAATCTAATTCACAAAACTTGATCGATCATTTTCCTTTTGTATTTTGAGTGGAGTTGATGTAAAACAATTGTATTACTTATTCCTAGATACCTAATTACTCTCGGGTCCCTCGTGGTTAGTTTGTCTTTTTGTTGACTCAATTTTGGGTCTCCAAATCTACTTACGAGGATTTCTAGATTGGAATCAACAGTTATAATATTTGTGAACAGGCTTACCATAGTGATAGCATGTAATATAGTATTGTTCAGTAGTTGTATGATAGGTGTTACATTTGTGTCCAATTTCTTTAGTCAAATGACTTGAGATAGTTAACCGCTAAGAGTTACTACAGCTATAATATTTTTATTATGACGGCGATTAATCTTTTCGGTGGTCTTACTAAAGTTATTTGACTTTTGAGAACATACATAGTATTAAAATTTATTATTACAATTACCACTATCACATTTATTGGTTGTCATGGTCGACTGGTTTGATCTGATAATACTATGACTAGTGGGTTGTTCAAAGCTCTTCATTTTGTTTTTAAATCAACAATTTCTTCTTGTAAATGATCTTTCTCGATTTCATAAGCCTCAAGTTTTAGTTTCTAGTCTCTTTTTTCTCTTAGTAAAACTCTTTGTTCATCATGTGCTTTAGTTAAATCAATTAGGGTAAGATCTAACAAACTTGCAGTTTAGAACATTCAGTACAAGAGTTGATTCTTACCTAACTTGATTCTTATTCAATTTCCATGAAACGACAGTTTTCAATGTTGTTATTGTCATGGTCTGATTTTTCTTCCTCATCCCAGCAGTTGGAGGCCTTTTGATTTCTTTTCTCCCTTTTGGTTTCTTCGTGGATTTCTTCGAGCTTATTTCATATCTCTATAGCAGTTTTGTAAGTGGATACTTTCTCATATTCATTTTCACTAAGAGCCCAGCGAAGTAAGTAGATTTCTCTAGCATTTGCTTGCATAATATCTAATTTCTCATTTGTGCAATCAAAAGTGACAGTCCTTTTACAAACCTTATTTCCATTTTTTTGGAAGGTCCCTTGGCCCATGTATCTAAAATAGTCTACAACATCTATCTCAAAATAAAAGATTGAATAGGAATATTGATCAACGGCATCAACTAGTACTCGAAACTACACCAAAGAGGAACATAAGTATAGTATGAGTACCAAAACAATGATTACTCAAAAGGCATCATCAGCCACTGAGCTAAATCATGATATAAGTATGATAGAATACGAGAAAACATAACTAAGTTAAGGTATAGACAAACTAGAAGTAAATCCAACATTGTTATGCACAAATAAATAAATAAATTAGAATAATAACATAACATGAATCATAAACACATATAATCATATCTATAAAATTTGCTCTCATATGCTAACTAGTACGAAAAAGTAAAAAAATTCATCACAAGCCCCTATAAGCCTGGAGGGTATAAACAAGAAAGAATAACCAACCACCATCTGTTATCAACTCTCATAATGCATTTAGCATTTAGTCGAATCATGCCATCCCATAACCATCGTTCATACATTAACCAACATTTATCAACTAATCATCATTTACCTATTAACCAACATTTATCAACTAATCCTCATATATTGGCTAATCATCATTTATCCACTAGTCATTATATCACTAGAATTCATTCATATCATACCTCATTATAATCATTTCCTCATTTTCATACTTATCTAAAATCACTATTGTCCATCTCACACCCCGATATCATCATATCATAATAAGTATGACATCATAGTATAATGTGTATATCCGGACTCTAACTAGTAAGTATAATCAACAATATCATCATAAATACTATCATCGATATCATCCTCAACATCATCACCAATATCATCATGAGTATATTTAATATCATCATTAATATCATAGCCGCCCTCCGGTCTTGCACCAGGTATCAATAATTCATATCATCATCATTATCCAGACTTAAATCGGTCTTTGTATAATTCATAGAATAAGCAATATCCAAAATTTAATTAGTAATCATTCCATCTTTATCATGACCAATAGCATAATCATCAAAGTATTTAATAGCATAACCGCTAGTGTAGTTATTTTACATGATCAATATTCATTGTTGAAATCGCTAACTCTAGCATAATCAGTAGCATGATCAGCAATACTGACTAAGTATGATATTTGGCATAACCAATAGCATGATTTGTTAATATAATCAATAAGCATGATAATTAGTATAATCAATAGCATAATTGCTAATATAATCAATAAACATGTTCTTAAGTATAATCAATGGCATAATCGCCACTAAAGTAAATACGCATGATCTTTAACATAATCCATGAGTATTATCAATAGCATAGTCAATAACTTATCAATAGCATAGTTAATGGATTATCATAAGCATAATCAATGGCTTATCATTAGCATAATAGATAGCTTATCATTAGTATAATCGATGGTTTACCAATAGCTTGATTGATAGCTAATCCATAGCATAGCCTATAGCTTATTCATAACATAATCAAACGTTTATTCATGGCATAGTCCATAGCTTAATCGTTGTAGTCAATAAGCATGAACTTTAGCATGAACAATAGCATAATCGCTAATATATCAATAAGAATGGTCACTAGCATAGTTAATAGCTCATTCCTTGACTCAATAAATAGCATAATCAATGGTTTAGTTAATATCATAATTAAGAGGTTATTTAATAGTATATTTGGTAGCCCAACTAATAGCCAAATCATTAGCATATTAAATAGTTTTATCAATCATTTCATAAACATTACCTCCATGTCAACCCATCAAAACAATCAAGTACCAAGCAACTCAATACAACAATAATAAATATTTCCTAGATGTACACAAGAATAAAAAAGTCTTCAATAACTATAACAAGTCTTGGCCTAAGGTAGGTCGAAGAGCCCACTTTTAAATCCCCAAAATTCTTTACCAAGAAATGTCTAACCCAAACTAGGATAAGGTATCTAAATCAACTATTAGATGTCGAACAAGCCGTAACTAGCTCTAC
>JAPEIP010000010.1:226453451-226478953 GCA_026120095.1 Capsicum chinense
TTATTTTACATGATCAATATTCATTGTTGAAATCGCTAACTCTAGCATAATCAGTAGCATGATCAGCAATACTGACTAAGTATGATATTTGGCATAACCAATAGCATGATTTGTTAATATAATCAATAAGCATGATAATTAGTATAATCAATAGCATAATTGCTAATATAATCAATAAACATGTTCTTAAGTATAATCAATGGCATAATCGCCACTAAAGTAAATACGCATGATCTTTAACATAATCCATGAGTATTATCAATAGCATAGTCAATAACTTATCAATAGCATAGTTAATGGATTATCATAAGCATAATCAATGGCTTATCATTAGCATAATAGATAGCTTATCATTAGTATAATCGATGGTTTACCAATAGCTTGATTGATAGCTAATCCATAGCATAGCCTATAGCTTATTCATAACATAATCAAACGTTTATTCATGGCATAGTCCATAGCTTAATCGTTGTAGTCAATAAGCATGAACTTTAGCATGAACAATAGCATAATCGCTAATATATCAATAAGAATGGTCACTAGCATAGTTAATAGCTCATTCCTTGACTCAATAAATAGCATAATCAATGGTTTAGTTAATATCATAATTAAGAGGTTATTTAATAGTATATTTGGTAGCCCAACTAATAGCCAAATCATTAGCATATTAAATAGTTTTATCAATCATTTCATAAACATTACCTCCATGTCAACCCATCAAAACAATCAAGTACCAAGCAACTCAATACAACAATAATAAATATTTCCTAGATGTACACAAGAATAAAAAAGTCTTCAATAACTATAACAAGTCTTGGCCTAAGGTAGGTCGAAGAGCCCACTTTTAAATCCCCAAAATTCTTTACCAAGAAATGTCTAACCCAAACTAGGATAAGGTATCTAAATCAACTATTAGATGTCGAACAAGCCGTAACTAGCTCTACGATAGCAATCCCTACTCAAGTAGATAAATATAGCCAATTTCAACTAGGGTAATGACAGCTAGGGTAAGATTTACCAAAAACCCAATGGACTAAGACTTTCTTCTCATTTTTAAGTAAATCGCGTATTTCCATCCTAAACAAAAGCCATAAGGTCAACTTCACCTAAAATGTGACAAACTAGCCTAATTATGCCCAAATGGTATCCAAAATAGACTAAACGGTTCAACAAACCAAGGTATTGCATTTTATCACACCAATACCTAAAATCCATCCCAAATCTAACACAATATCATAAACATACTATGAAGAAGCTCAATCTAATAAGGGAAAAAACTAGCCTACCTGAACATTGAAGAAAGCTCAAAAGTTATGTGAAATCATCACTTTTCCCTTTTGAGAAGCTTTTCCAAGATGCAAAGCTATCAAAATTACATTCTACTCATCAATACGATAATAATGAACCCGTATTGCATATTGTGATTTGGGTCCAAAAATCACATCAAAATCCCATGTGGGTCTCATTTATGGAAAGTCATATTTCTGAAGACTATCCAGTGTTTCCTCATGCTCAAGGTGTCATTACTCTAAATAATGGATATAATTCGAGCTAATTTGGGGATAAAATTAGGCCTCGAAGGTTTGGGATTTTTGAACAAGAAATGGGAAATTCTACCATGAAAAGGGTGAAATCTTACCATAAATCAATGGGGAATCATGAAAACAGGTGTTAGCCAAGCTCCCAAATCGCCCAAAAGCTTTAATTTCAAGGAATCTCACTATTTAAGGTTTTTGTTTTTTGAAAATAGATGAAGGAATAAGAAAATTGGGCTAAAGGGGGGTATTAATACCCATACCATATTTTTAAGTGTCGTTATCTCTATTGTGATCACGGTATTTAAAAGTTGCACATAGGAGTCTCGATAAAACACTCAACCCCGCAATCACGGCATCTACTACTTAAGGGAGCCATCAATGAGTCCCAAAGCTTCACTATTGTGATGCACCAGATATAGTTGAGACTTTAAATTTCACCAAGCCCTCGAGATTCATCCGAAATATCATATATGCAAATGGACTAAGTAAACCTATGAAATTCGATGTTTCAAACTAAATATTACAGTCAAAATTTCCATCTAAGGTCGTTTCGACAAAAGTGGGTCCTCCACTCTAATTATCATTTTCTTAAATTTTTTACCAGTAGGTCAAAATGAGATTGGGTTCCTTGGGACCCAAACAAAAAGTCTACCTAGCCTAAAATTGATAGATTGGAGCTGGTGGAATAGTCAAAATTTAAATTTGAGGTCATTTAACTAATGTTATCTCCTAGTGGCCATTTGGAATCGGAAAAGACTTCAAAACAAGTAAATTGTCTCTTAATACCCAATGAACTGCCTAGTAACCATACTGTCAGTTTCCAGTAAGTCATAAATGGCTTGGAGCAGTTACTGAAAATCTCTAATAGGAAAATAAAGAGAAATTTAGAAAATAACCTAAAGGGTCATTACACCTATAATGAACATTCAAGAATAGTTTGGTATATGTACCTATTAAAGGGAATAAAGAAATGGCCAAGGAGAAAAAGATGGATTCAAAGTTGTCGAAGCCACTGCCTCACCTTTGAAGTCATTTCCCATATGCATAAGGGCTTCAAATAATGGTCTTTGGTATTGAATGGGGAACCTAATTAAGAAGTTTGATTTTATCCTTTTCCCTAAAGTGATTAAAGTCAAGAAGGCATAACCAAGGAAATAGTTGCAAGACTAGAACTCCACCAAACATATTTTTTTTTATTGTCTTTGTAGAAAAGATAAATTTAGTATTCTATAAATAGTTGTTGGTCCAGGTAAGGCCTAAGACCACTTTTTATGTCTTCTTTAATTACGATTTTTAATGCTTTCCAAAGATATAGGTCCATACTTATACGAACCATATCCAAAGTTTTGTAAAAATTTCCCAAAAGTCAATGAAAAGGCTACCCGATTAAGAAAATCTTCATTATTTAATAACTTGATTATTTGATTTTTATCATCAAACTTAGATTTTTTATGATTTAGTAATAGTAATAAAACATATCAATGTTATTTCTAGTCAAAAGATAGATGAAAAAAATTAAGCTAGATGATGATGATTGTAAAGAGTATGATAAAGAGACTATGATCCCTAAATAGTGAGTCAAAAGATTTTGAAAATTGAGAAAAGCCTAATATAAAATAGACTGAAGTGGTTAATATGGGAGATAAAGATGAACCCAAAAAAATTATAACCAATGTTCATCTAACAAAGGCACGAAAGCAAGAATTTATTAGGTTGCTTATAGAGTACACTGATATATTAACCTGGTCGTGATGTGCAATTTGGTACAAGTATTGTGGACCATAAATTGCCAATTGATCTCAAGTTTAGCTCCATAAAATAAAGGGCTTGGAAGTTCAAGCTAGATTTGAATATGAAAATTAAAATGAAGGATACTAAAAAAATTCAAGCCAGAATTGTTAAAGTCATGAAGTATATAACATGATTAGCCAACATTATTCCTATACCAAAGAAGGATAGCAAGATTAAGATCTGTGTTCACTATACAGACTTGAATAAGGCTATCCCTAAAGATAATTTTACATTGCCTAATACTAACATTCTTATCGACAACTACAAGCATGAGATGCAGACGTTCATGGACTATTTTGCATGTTATCCTCAGATTTTAATGAATGAGAAAGATGCAAAAAAGATATATTTCATCATAACATGGGGTGGTTATTAATATAAGGTGATACCATTTGGACTCAAGAATACCAACACCACCTATATAAGATCAATGAATTCTATATTTCATGATATGATCCATACAAAGATTGAAGTGTATATATATGGAGGATGTCATTATCAAGCCCCATGAGAGTTCAAATCATTTGACTCACTTGAGGAAGTTCTTTGATTGACTATAGAAAAATCATCTAAATTTAACCTAACAAGTGTGATTTTAGGTTGTATTACAATCCAACGTGAACACATACATCCTGACAACTAATATGTGGTCCTTATATTATACCTAAGGGATTTGATAAATTATTTAATAAATTTGAATTCATAAGTATGTTATTTAGGAGTTAATGGCAATAAGTAGTGATTTATGTGTTCTGAAAGTAACTAAAAGTAAATTTAATTAACTCTTAGAATATTATTTTGAAATTTAAATTAGAGAGATGACTCAGAGCCATGGTATTTTGATAATCTAGTTGAGTCTTAAAATTATATGTTTAGTTAATTTCCTGAGTTACAAGTTATAGATTGATATTTACGATGCTTAGTGTCTTTCCAAAAACCTTGATGACTATGTCACTATTGTATTACTTGTATTCCTATGGTCATCACTCAAAGAAAATTTATGTGATTTCTCTTTCATATCCACTAGGCAAGGCTAGTGGGTATATTTTTATCCACATTAGTGAATCATTCCCCCTTCTTTATAAAATTCACAGCCAAAACCTACTTTCTCTTATTGTTTGCATACTTTCCCCATTCCTAGTTCAAACTACACACCAAGAATAATGCTTTACAGGTTATCAAGATTTCAAATAATTGAGATCAAGAGAAGATATATACTCAATAATGGAAATTACAACTAAACAATATGATAATCAAAACATCAACTTTTATGTCCTTTACCACAACCTTAGATGCAAGAAGTTTAGCTTGTTAGGAATTATTTTATTGAAATTTAATTCAAGAATTAATGATGAAATAATGATTAAAGAATGAATAAATAAACTAAAAACCTTAGACCTATTTTTCTTCCTCTCTTCCCTGAATTTTTATAGCTATGATGGCACTAGTATGTACGTATTCATAATTTTCTTAATCCTTATAGATGACATCAATGTCTTCGCCGATGCGATACACTGTATTATATCTTGAAATTACAATCTAGTCTATTTTAAAATTTAAAGAGCCATGGAATCTATTCCTAAAACCTCAGCTGCGAAGCATCATTCCCAGTCTTTTTCTTCTTGAGAAACTTTTTTAGTTTGAGCCATATTGCTCTCCATGGATCAAAAATATCTTCTTATTTATCCTACTTTACCACACTGATAACATTTAATAGATGTATTAACATAATCTTTAGAATACTCGTCCTTCTTTCCTGCTGAGCTTGAATTATTTTAGGCTCTAGAGTGAGTTATATCTATTGCTTTTCCCTTAAAGTTTCTCTTGTCGGCTACAAGGGAAGTTCCTTTCCCTTCTTTGAAAAATACACCATCCAGTACTATGATAATAACAAATTCTCAAATTTATCCAATGATGGTTGTTGAGCCAATCCCTGAATCAATGTAACAAAGGGAATATGTTCTATTTTCAAACCATAAAAATTTTTTCTTATAAGTTCTTCAGAGGTAGACTCAGCCAAATTTAGTAAAGAGATATCAAAACATAAGTTCTTAATCCTTAAAAATACTTGACAATAAAAAGATTACCTTTGGTGGAATTAGCCAACTCATTCTCTATTATTTGTAGTCGAGATTCATTCTTCTTGTTAAACAATTGATTGATGGTCATCCATAATTCAAGATTTGATTTGTACCTTATAACAAGATCAAATAAACTATATAAGATTGACCTCTTCAGGATGAACTCTATCCTTGCATTCATCTACTTCTACTTCTGGTATACGCTACTATTTTTGATCCACTGTCAGACGAAATTGTGTTACTCCCAATAACAATATCCCAAAAATCCTCACCCACAAGGTATGATTCCATACATATCTTTCATACATTGTAATTTTATTATTGTATCAACTCCATTCCCAATCCGCTAACATGATCACTTAAATCCATTTGGAAAAATCAATTGAGTAAACTATGAACCCAATATTGAAATAAAGTTAAGAAAACAAGCTATGGCTATGCATTTGATACCATGTCGAGAATAGCAGAAGAAAGGTAGTATCGAAGAACCTTCTGCTAGCCCAATATCATTAGCTAAAATCAAAAGATTCAACTAAGAAGAAAAAGATATTAAGAGAAGAACTTTGTTATGAAGAAGTTTCTTGAAATGGATTTACTTCTGGTTAGTTACAAATGACTATGTCCGCCCCTATTTATACTTATAAGGATGGTTCTAGATACTTCAAGAGCTAGGCTATCCTATGATATGCTACAACTATATAATTCTCTAGAACATCTAGAATTTTCCTAATTACAAATATCAAAGACACTGCACCATATCTTTCTAGATTCTTCTACAAGAATTACCAAGAATATCTAGATATTTCTTTAAATAATTATCTTAAGTATTGTACTAGGATATTTTAGAAACTTTTCTAAAAAATCTATGATATTAAATAATAAACTTTAATAGTTTTCTCAATTTGAACAACTAATCTCCAACTCCTCACTGATAACCAAAAAAATAAAAATAATACTCCAATGTGATAAAGGAATACATTTTTATGTCAACGTAGGTACCTTAAGGATTTAAACTTTCCGATTTATGAGGAATAGTACATACCTTCTTATTTTGGATCGATATGTGTTACAACCACCAATTGCCTTAGTGATTTCTTACAAGATCACTACGCAGTCTTGCATATTGTCCACAACAACTACACTCTTTAACTAAGAAATCTCTTTATCAAAAATATTTTGTGTGGTGTGCAGAATGATGCCTTTCTTTCTATCTTGTGGTTTTTGAATGAACTCAATGTCATCCTTTTATAGTGGAACAAAGACACATATAACTCCCACCTTTATGAAGAGTTACATAATTCTTCTTCAATTAACTAGGGATTATGTATTGTTTCATGCATGGACCACATTACTCAACCTCTTTTAGTATAGGGAGTTATTTATTGAACTTGTAACATTCTTCATGAATGAACAAAGTTACAAGTCAACCCGTCAATAAATGTATTTACTTCTAATATCTCTCACTCGCACGTGATAAGATGAATCACACATAGATATTTCTCTTTAGACCTTCATACTAAGTGCATTGGCATTCCCTCTCAAGCACTAAGTTTGAGATGTCTTATACTCGACGTCCTTTTCTAGATCAGCATAAGAGACGACTACCCATTTGATCAATTATGACATCTTATCATGTTATATAAAGTGCCTTATTTTCCCTAGACATTTCTAAATACATATATTGCTTCTTTATCCCTCTTGTTATTTTTTATTTTAATATGACTTGTATCCATACTTATGAAGCCAACTAAAATAGGCTTCACAGTGGAACGGTCTCTGACACAAGCATAATATGTATATATTTGACATGATATTTATTTCATCCATATATTACTAAGATCAAGATTAATTTATTTCCTAGCATTACTATATCAGGTCATATTTTCATAACCTTTGGATTCTTACTAAGGTATCATACTCTAATCTATCACCTCATGATATTGTCTAAGGGCACTTGTGATAGAATTTAATTTCTTTAAAGTTTTCACATAAAATTAAAGTGGGGTCTCTTCACTTACCTTTCAATATGCGGTAATAAAGAACATGTAGTATAAACACATGTTACAGAGTGCCTCTGACTCTATCAGAGTGTAAATCAATTTTATTTCTCTTCACAGTGCAAATCTTGGTCTGAGAAAATCATTTACCTGATCTGAGTTTTACCACTCTTTTAAATTGTAGAGGAGATCTCACATTTGGCTATTGGTATTATGGAAAGTGGAAATCCATTATTTTATCTTTGTTTTTCACATTTCTTATGGATCTCATCTCATTCCTCTACTGAGGCGACATCAAAATGGTATGTTCTATTAGCTACCCTTTTAGAGTTAAGAAACATGAATGTCTCATCTTGGATTACTTTTTTATAAGTGAACCACTTTATATAAGTGCCTAAGGAAGTTGTTTGTGTGAGAAATCCAACCTTATCAAACTGTATGACATACTTTAACATTATTTTTGTGCTAATAAATAATAATGTATGAAATAATCATGAAAAAACATGTTTATTCTTTCAAAAAGATATATCCATACATCACATTAAAGATATTAAAATAAGGAAATATAATATTTACATCCTGCATAAGCTGAGAGATTTCACATGTTCAATAAACAGATCCCTAGGTATTGGCTTTGTTAAGGGATCTGCTACCATTTTGTACATAGAGATATACTGTCTAGTAATTTCCTTATGTGCTATGATATTTCTAAAAAAAATTGTACTTTGTATCTATGTGCTTAGTATTAATATGATACTTAGGGTCTTTAGTATAAGCTAGAGTTTCTTGGCTATCACAAAAGAGTTGCACTGGATCCATTGGCCTATTTCTATAAGTGTTCCATGAACTTCTTTATCCACAAAAATTCTTGTACTATTGTAGAACATGCAACAAACCCTGCTTCCATAGTTGACAAAGCTATGCATGTTTGTTTCTTGATACTCAAAGAAATGGTACCATTCTTAAGCAAGGATACATAACTAGAAGTGGAATTTCTTTAATCTAAGTCTCTATCCAGTCAGTATCAGAATAACCAAACAACTATAAAGTCACTCCCTTGATAACATAATTTATAATTAGCAGTTTCCCTCAAGTATCTCAATATTCTCTTAACACATTTCCAATGTGCTTGTCCAAGATTAGACTGAAAATAGCTAACAAGAACCACTGCATAACAAATGTCATGACGCATACACAACATTTTATACATTAAATTCCAAATTACACATAAATATGGGACCCTCTTCATGACATTTTTTTCACGGTACATTTTGGGATATATTTCAAGGCTTAAACTCTCACCTTTAGTAACAGAGGGTGTTTATTCAATTATAATATTTCATCTTGAACAGTTCAAGAATCTTTTCAATGTATGATTCTTGGGATAGAGCAGCATTCAGTTGAACCATCTTCCGTTCTTTTAATTTTGAGAATCAATTTATTTCTAATTTCCTTGCGGCTTGGTGGAAGATCAACTAAATCCTAAACATAGGGTGTGCTCATGGACTCCATTTACTATTCCATTGCTTTCAACTACTTATTCTTAATAGGACACTAAAGAGCCTCTTGAACTGAATTAGGATCTTCATCTACTTGTGAGATAACTATTAATGCATTCCCTTCAATATCAAAATAACGTTAGTGAATATTTTCTCTTGTACTCCTTCACAATTGTTCCTCTTGTGGAATATTCTCTAAATGAGTAATACTCCCACTTGTATTTATAGGAGAAGGTAAAAATTCTTGTTCCTCAATCCTGTGATCTTTAAGATTCTCTTGTTGATCCACAACTTCATCAAATATCCCATAATTTCATAAAACAACACATTTATATCAATATCACCCTCACTAGATAATTTTGTCTCTATAAATATGAGATCTCATGACTCAAGCTCTGTTTTGCTTTCATCTTCATGTTATCCTATAAAGGTATAACCCTTTGATTATTACACGAACCCAACCAGGGATGGGTCATGATGGGTATATGAAGTCCAACAAAGATCAGAGATCACCCCCAATACCCATACCATCGACCACCTTACACCCCATGTCGGATGAATTCCGAACATATAACAAGATAAGAGAATTTAAAATTAAAGATATTATGATATGTCCATAACCAAAAGCAACCGACAACCAAACCATCCCAAGTCCACAGTAGTCCAACAAATCCTCTACCAAACTAAATATTAAAAAAGTATGGAGGCATGCCCTGACTATAGTAAAAAATAGTATTCAATAGTCTATAACTCAAAAGAAAAACATAATCCTTAAATGGAGCCTTTTGAAGCATTGAAGCTCACTACTTCAACTTGAATCTTGATAAATCCACGATCACTAAGCAGGAGAATTAGATGTATCGCCAAATCCTGCATCATGTGAGGATACAACATCTAAAGATAATTCAAGGTGTAATATAGCATTTAACTCATAGATAAAGATAAAATAATTTCATCAATTCAAACCAAGTCAACCAATAAACATAACCATATGCAAATACATATATATATTTCATGACGGGATAGATAATAAGGTTTAGCATGCACTTTAAAACCATAACCTGGATTGTGTAGATCAACCATCATATAATAGTTTCCATGGGATATATGGGCCCCAGATCTCACTCTCTAGTCGTGACCCAGTGCGTGTAGCCGCACGAACTGAAAAATAATCTCATATATATGAACACGGGGGACTCCAACCTCCCAACATATAATAAGGTGACTTAAGCACCCAATTATAAATGTGATATGGGGGAATCAAAACATCCTATCACAATATTGACAATAAAGTGGACTCAAACCAGCTGGTCACAAGAAAGGAGAATCGAACCCTCCAACAATAACGAACACCACACCAGCTAGCGCAGTTTTCAGTATTGGTCACTTGGACCTCCACTTGCACAACTCAGCTACACAACCCTCTTTTAAACCTCAACTAAAAACATTTATCATGCATTCTCATTCATTGAACCATATTACATATTAAGGCATAAATTGTTGGTAGAATCATACCAACTACACTTGCAAGGTAACAACAACATGCCCAAAAAATTACATCACTTGGGGAATTCACAACCCTTTTGGTTTAATTAGGTCATAACTTATTAAAAGCTAATTTCATAAGCTTTAATTCAACATCATAATGCAATAGTTCAATAATAGTTCAATTCCCACATTCATCATAACAAAATCAATTTCTCAATTCGGGGTTGAGGTCATAACCACTTCAAAAGTCAAAAATTTAGAAATATCATAATTCCCGAATTCATTCACCATATCCATGCACCCATATGTTCAAAACCATATTTAAAGCACGAATAATAATAAATACACCATGGGAAAACATTGCTCAACAATAAGCATTCAAAACCCTAACCCTTGTTTCAAAACCATAACAATTTCATATGAGCAACACTTTAAAACCTGTGATTTTAGCAAATTAACAATGAGAGAATAGTAACATGCCTAAAATAGTAAGATGTATGGAGAGAAATCAACTTCAAAATCCCTAATAGATCATCGTCTTGAAAACCCTAAGTGTTCTTGACCTTGAGAAATTTGAGAGTGTTAAGAAGTTACTTTGATGTGTTTCGGAGTGCTAATAACATCCTAAAGAGGTTGTAAGACATGGGTTTTAAGTTGGTTACGAGGGAAAATATCTAGAATGCCCTTCACTTAAAAGCTAAAAAAGTGTCGCCTTTAACTACTTGTCAACCCTTGACTAGTAGGCACTCCTTACGACTCATCACTCTAATTCGTAACCAAGGCACCCTACACTGTTATCCTTACATCTCAATGACACAACTCATAATGGGACTCTATGACTCGTAGGGTCCATTTGTAGTCAACATAAAACCTAAATTAGGACTTACACTGGACAGTCTACAATTACACCAAACAACTTATGACATTTCCTTATGGCTCTTAGTGAACCATTCATACTCGGAGTAAAATCAAGCAACAAACTTACTGAATTAGTTACAACTTAGTTCCTAGGACCCATAACAACACCCTATGACTCATAGGGGGAATCATTACCAAGGTAGTGAGCTCAAAGCTCAAGAATTTTTCAAGGGCCAAAAATTTGGGGTGTTCTAATTCTCCCCCACTTTATTCATTTTTCCTTGATTTATGGGACATGGCATTTATTAGCTTGATTTGACTCCACATACCTCTAATCTTACCTTTAACAAAGACAGAAAACAAAGATGCTAAGGAAATCACCTTTTTCTTTAACAAAGTCTAAAAATAAAGATGTTAAGGAATACGCGTAATTTAAGCACGATTATCTGGAATGGAAAACTTGAACAGATATTTGGACTTTATGTCCTCTTCGGATTTCTAAGTATCCTCTTCAACCTTGTGGTTCCTCTATAGAACCTTTATCGAAGCTACATCATTTATTCGCAGCCGACAAACTTGATGATCCCAAATTTTAACCAGGACTTCCTCATATGATAAGGAATATGAAATACCCACATTATCTAAAGGAACAACCATTGAAGGATCACTCATTCACTTCCTCAACATTGAAACATAAAATATCAAATGAATGGAGATCAAACTAAAAGGTAACTCCAACTCATATACAACAGTACCAACCCTCTTTAAGACCAAGTATGGGCTGACATACTAAGGACTGAGATTCCTCTTTTTTTCTAAACTGCATTACTCCCTTCGTGGAGATACCTTCAAGAACACCCAATTGTCCTTCAAGAACACCCAATTGTCATTCTCAAACTCTAACTCCCTATGCCTCACATCTGGATAGGACTTTTGGGGACTTTTGGCAATCTTAGGTCTATTCTGAATCACCTTCACCTTCTCCATAGCTTGGTGAACAAAATCAGGGCCAAACATCTCCACCTCACCTACCTCAAACCACCCAATAGGAAATCTACACCTCCTACTATATAATGCCTCCAACGGATCTATCCCAATACTAGGGTGATAGATATTATTATACGCACTCTATAAGAGGTAAATAATTAACCCAACTACCACCATAGTCAATCACGTAAGCTCGAAGAATATCTTCTAATGTCTAAATAGTACTTTCAACTTTCCCATCTGAATGTAGGTGGAATGCACTGCTAAGGCTCACTTTAGTTCCCAAACCTCTCTAAAATAAATGCAAAAAGTGTGATGAGAACTGAGTACCATGATCTTACAAGATAGAAACCGGATCCCCATGAAACTTCATAATTTATTAGAGGAACAACTTCGCATAATCCTTTTTTAAATAATTAGTCCTTACTGGAAAGAAGTGAGCAAACTGTGTCATCCAATCCAGTATGACCCAAATCGAATAATACTAATTCTGAGACTGAGAAATACTGGTAATTGAATCTATATTAATCACTTCCCACTTCCACATCGGTAACTCCATTTCTTGATATAATCCTCTCGGCTGCAAGTTCTCAACGTTCACTTGTTGACACACTATGCATTTAGCTACAAAACTGGCCACATATCATTTTATATTGTTCCACCAATAAATCTCCTTAAGATCACGATACATCTTTATTGAATTTGGATGATTGGCATAACACGACTCACAAGCCTCAGCCAATACCCTCACTCGCAACCCACCTACATCAGGAACTCATAATCTACCTTGGTACCTCAAGATACCATCGTCACCAATCTCAAAAGCTATAAAACTTTTATTGTCCCATAGCTACCTTAATATTCATTAAGATAGGATCCAATACTTGCTTCTCCTTTGTTTTAACAATAAGGGATGACTTTCCCGCCTCTTGCACAAATACACCAGCATCTTCAGAGTCTAAGAGATCAACCTGTACGTTAGCCAAATGGTGAATATCTTTTATCAACTCCCACTTATCCTCATCGACATAATTTAGAATCCCCAAAGATAACCTGCAAAGACCATCATCAACCATATTAGCTTTAATTAGTTAGTAGTAGAGATCCATGTCATAGTGTTTTAGCATCTTAAGTCACCTCCTCTGCCTGAGATTCAACTCCTTATCGATGAACAAATATTGTAGGCTCTTAAGATCAGAAAAGGTATCAATATAGAGTCCATAAAAAATGTGTCGCCATATTTTCAATACAAACACAACAGCCAATAATTTCAAGTCATAAGTCAGACAATTCCCCTCATAAACTTTCAACTGCCTAGAAGCATAGGCCACCACCCTACTATGTTGCATCAACGCGCACCTAAGTCCCACATGGGACATATTACAATAAACCACAAGTCCATCATTACCCTCGGGCAAGGTCAAAACTTGAGCTAAAGTGAACTTATCTTTTAACATCTCAAAACTACCCTTACAAGTATTAGACCACAAGAATTTCACCTTTTTCTGGGTTAACTTAGTCAATGAGGTAGCTATAGTCGAGAAACTCTCAATAAATCTCCTATAGTAATCGGCTAAATCTAAGAAGCTCTAAATATCGATTGAAATCGTGGGCCTAGACCAATTCTTAACCACTATAACTTTCTGCAGATCTACCATAATCTCTTAACTAGAAATGACATGACCCAAAAAAGTAATAACTTCTAACTAAAACTCGCATTTTGAAAACTTAGCACACAAAGAATGATCTTTTAAGGTATACAACACAATACAAAGATGGTTCGCATTATCTACCCCACTCCTTGAGTGCACCAGAATATCATCAATGAATACTATGATGAACAAATATAGAAATTGATGGAACACTCGTATCATAAGATCAATAAATATCATTGGGGCATTAGTAACACCAAAATACCTGACTGGGAACTCATATTAACCATACCAAATTTGAAAGGTTTCTTAGGGATATCCACATCTCCAACCTTTAGCTGATGATAACACAACAGAAGATCAATCTTAGAGAAATATCTAGCAACTTGAAGGTGGTCAAACAAATCATCGATCCTAGAAAGAGGTTATTTATTCTTTACTATAACCTTACTCAACTGACAGTAATCTATGCACATATGAAGAGAACCATCATTTTTACTCATGAGCAAAATAGCTATACCCTATGTAGACAACCTAGGGCAAATAAAACCCTTGTCAAGGAGATCCTTCAACTACTCATTGAGCTTCTTCAACTCAGTCAGGGCCATTCTATAAGGATGGATGGAAATAGGATGAATGTTTAGAACAAGGTCAATCCCAAGGTTAGTTTTCTATTGGGGGGATACCAGGAAGATCGTCTAGAAAAACCACAAGAACATATTATAAGGAACCACCCTCTGAGTTAGAATCTTTAACCTTGGCCAAATGATAAAGACATTCCTTGGAAATCAACTTTTGGGCTCTAAGTTATAATATGAATCTTTTCTTATGCAATAGAAAACAATCTTCCCACTCAATGACCAGCTCATTAGGGAATTTAAACATGATCTTGTGGGTTTTACATTCAATGGAGGCATAGCACGAGTGAAACTAATCCATCCCTAGTAAGATATCAAAATCAACCATTTTTAACTTTAGCAGATCTACTAGAGTTTCTCTACTATCAACAAATATCACACACCCCCTATAAACCCTATTAGAAATAACAGAGCCACCCCCCTAGGTAGAAATAGAATAAGGTTCAGGGATATACTTACGACTAAAACAAAAATTCCACAAACAGGGTCAAATAAGAACGAGTATACCCTGGATAAAGCAAGCAATACTCATAACATAAAAAGAGTCGTAACATACACGTGATGACGTTGGGAGATAACTCAAAGTCCTAGAAAGTAGAAAGATAATACAAAAGTTTTTAGCTAGTGTCGGTACCAGAAGAAAAAGTAGCACCCTTTGGTGCAGAAGCTGATAAAGTTGCAACAGGAATATTATTTTACCCTGAAGCAACTTTATAAGGAAATCCTTTTACAAATGGCAAATCTAACAAAATTTAAAACACGTGTTTCTCTCCTCTTTATAAAACCCACAGTATGCTTGCCCATACAATCTACAAGGAGGATATGATGGAGCTGACGAGCCCCACAGGCCTAAGATTGGGCACCCAATGTCGTAAACCCACTATCATGCTGAGAACAACGATCACCCAATGACTTTAGATAAGGGGAACTAGCCGTAGAGTAGGAACCAGAACTCCCTTACTACTTCTTAGACCACTTTCCACCATCTCTACTACATTGTTGTTGGCCTTTACCCTAATATAAAAATCTAAACCTCTTACCCTACTTTTTTCCTATCTTTATCTGCTTCTTCTTCTTTACCTCAACTTGCTACATATACACATTCAATCCGGAGATGCCCATATCTTTATTCAACAAGGCAACCTTACTCTCTAGAATAATATCATGGGACAACCCAGAAGAAAATTTCCTAATTCTAGCCTCATTCTAGAACTAACTCAGGAGCATATTGGGATAACTGATTGAATTTCAAAGTATACTTCTTGACCATCATCCTACCTTTCCTTTGATTGAAAAATTCTTTCACTTTCACCTCCCAACTCTTAAAGAAATAGAATTATAGATTGTAGAGTGGACCAACTAGCTTAATAGAGAAATAAAGAGTTAAGTCATGATTTAAAGAAGATGCTTTAAAGCTCCTTAAACTAGGCCCATGTGTTTTCAAGTATCTTATGCTAAATTGATTTATCAAATGCTCTCACTAATATAATAAAAAATAAATATTATTTTGGATTGTTCTATGTACTAGAACTTTCGAGTATTGAACTTTCGAGTATTGACCCTCTATATTTCAGTCTCTAATGCCCAATCCTATGGTCCTATAAACCAATAGATTGTTCTAAGAGTTCAGATTTGGTGAGCCTCCTTTACTCGAAAGACATCCTATGCATATTTTAGTTGTCAGTTATTTTATGGTCTGGCTAGTGTCCTTGTCACTATTTTTAGGCAAACTAGTATGTTAAGATCCTTCATTGAATATTTTAGATTGGATTTGGGTTTTCTACGGTTTGATGTTATACAGTTTTACATTTGATTATAGGACTACCATGTTTTAAGTTTATCTTCCGCTCTTTTATATCATGTGAGTTATGCTTATGATTACATGCTAAGCGCTTTCTCTAGCCTTTATGGTTTTGGACACTCATCGCTTCCTCGATCCCGGCTTAGGTCATGACAATTACTAACTGATCTGGTTTAAGTGACTAACTAGTTTATAAGTAAACTTTATGCCATATCAAAGTAATGATTATTTTTTTGTGCAAAATTATTGAGTTTTATTCTTGTCCTAAGAAAGATAGAAAAGGGAAGAAGTATCCTAAAGAAGAAGAATTTAACACGAAAGAGCTACTAGAACACATTGTCAACATGAATTGCCCCAATGGGGAATGAAGAATGTTAATGTGTTACTAGATCCAAGTAATGGATCTATTGAAAATTTCTAAATTCAAAGGAGATACAGAAGAATTAAGTTAGATATTGAGTAATTTGATGAATAATTTAGTTAAATATAACTTAGAAGGACACATAAGTCTTCGTGCATGGGCTCAAAACCCTGGCTTTGATCCAATTTCAAAGCTTGCACTGAATAAAATTGCTGGTTGGATGTCAAGCTTATTGGTTGGATGTCAAGCTTACATTTATGGATGGATAAATCTTCTTGAGAAGTGAAAGAACTGAAGAATGTTTAGAATGATCCCAAATACATGGAATTTGTACTCGAGCTGCAGAATATAGGGAAAAGAATACCAAACAAGAAACAAAAGTCAATTTAATAGAAGTTTTTCCATGTGAATGATGAATTAAAAAAAGGAACTGGCTTAGGCCTTAGCATTACTTAGTCATTGGTACATATACATTTTAATATACACAACATACAATAGTGAATTCATAATTTAGAGTCAGTCTATTTTGCTCTTTGTGACTATTACAAAAGCACACACATTTTTGTCTAGTTTGAGCAAAAGAAAAAGGTTAAAGTATTTCCCCATTAAGTCTGGTTTCTTATTTTATCAGTAGTATTATAGTTTATTATTAGTACTAATTATTTCTCCGATCAACTATCTAGTCATTATAATAGAAACATCTGAAAGAGATAACAATACTAATAAATTATGTGTGAACTAATAAAACCTATGTTTACAATAATACTATGAAACGTAACAATTAGATAAAAAAAAAAGCCGAACATTTGTCCTCAGTTCAATGTATACCTCATGTTACTTTCTTATTTACATTCATTTTTCTATTACATCTAATAGGAGGTAAGTTAGGTATAGTCGGCAAGAATTTTGATGACAAAGGTACTTGTTTTAGAGTTAATATTTCCTTATAATGTGTGATCAGCCTTAAGAGATTGGTGTTAATTATGTAAAATAAGAAGACTTAGTGACAAATATAGGAGGAGCGTCTGTTGTAATTAGAAAAAGGGTTAAACCATAAACATCTAATGTCATTCTTTTTATAAAGGAGCATCAAAGAAGTCAAGTTCTTTGTAGGTTCAGAATGAAGGTACTCGGCTTAAAGTTGTAGGTTATGAATCAACATAAGCTATTTTCTCAAAATTCCAAGAAGGTGAAAGAGAATATAATAAAATTTTCAAGACTCAACAACACCTTCTCTTCTTATTCAAGAAGATCAACGAAAATACGCCTCCATGTTTTGTACGTAATAGATATTGATGATTGTATTGATATCTCATCATCTCAGATAAGGATTGAGGATTAGGGTCAAGGAGTGATCTTATAAGATACATGATATTTTTAATTGACATGGGTGTTGGAGAAATTCGAGAAATAAGTCGATCTATGGCTGAGTTCTGAATAGGCCTTCCAAATATTATGTCCCTACGTGTTGTTTGGCTCAAAAATCAAGGTGGTATCAAGGGTAAGCTTCCTTCAACAGTCGTACTTATTGTGAAAAGATACCATGGTTCTAATATATATCGTGCCATCAGAGATGTACCAGATTTTAGAGATGAAATTTAAACCAAGTAGCACACAAGAATTATATGAGGAAACAATTTAGGATGTTTTCTAGTAAGATATTATTCATATTTTTCTTTTTTATTGAAAATTGTGTTGCTTAGATACTCCAAAGATATTTTTGTAGCTATGTCACACTTTGGGAGAATCCGAGAAACAAAGGTCAAAAATGTACTTCAGATAAAATTAACATTTATATTAAATGTTAAGTCTATTCATTGTTTGTTTTGTTTTGTGATAGATGCAAGAGATGGATGGATTTGAAGAAACGACATGCATTAGGAAAGAATAGGCACATTATGGAATTTTTATTCCCTTCAAAACTTTAACAACACATAGAGAGGAAGTGAAAGATAAGATTTTACATGTTGGAGGATTTTTTTCATTCAAAAAACCCTCAAGACTGATTTGATTTTGAAAGCCATAGATTATATAGAGAATAGGAAGGATTAAGAAATTATTTAAAGTCTTTACTTCATTGGGTTGTTATGTTCAACAGAAAGTAAAACTTCATTGGGAACTCTTTCTTCTTTCTATAAGTTTTTGTGTTATTTCTCTCTGAAGTTATGTACACAAAGTAATTTTTTTCTGATATGTATAACATGAAATGCATACATAGAGATATTCTTTAAAATACTTACATCAACATATTTATCTCACCTTTGATATGTTTTACTGGAGCAATGGTAAATTAAAATTGACTTCCTTTGACATGTAGCTAGGTTGGGGGCGAGTAGTGGAATCAATTGTTAATGTTTTTGTCAAGGTAAATGTTTTTTATTTTTGTTAGCTAACCCTTTCTTTGTTAGTGTAAAGGATAAATACATGCACTGTAGCTTCTATATTGTAATGTGGTGGTGATTATTGTGATTCTTTTGAATAGTCAATTGAAATATGAAAGTTTTGAATGCTCATAATAAGGGAATTTAGAACATTTTGCAAATGGAAACCTGGAAGTTTGTTATGCATTCTTTAGACCCTTGAAATCTAGCTATCAGGAATATTTTCATATCTTGAGAAATTTTATATATGAAGTACTTAGGAATCAAATGGACCTATAAAATCAATACCCCACACATCAAATAGCTCAAGCTCAAGAATATGTCATATGGGGAGCTCATGTTTTTGCAAGATATTTCGCTGCCATTGATATTAGTCATAGACTCGAACATAGTCATGTGCGTCTTTATTAATAGTTAGAAAAAGTAGCGATACTCAAAAATATTATGGGCCTTTATAGTACCTTTATAGTGACCCCCAACTGGAGACGAATGACAGGCCACAAGAATGGTTAACACCACAACTTTGAAAATACTCCTCTGAATCACACCATCCACACACACCTGAAATAAGTAAGGCTCATCCCAGGAAAACTTTCAAACCACATGCATAAATCATTTTCTCTGGTGAAATGACATGTCTTTTGGTACGAGATCACTTGCCAAATAATTGGCAAAATCTGCAAACCAACTTATTAAGTCTTTTGATGTTTCCAAGACTCGCTCATCTAGAAAAGTATCATGAATATCATGTTCATCCCCTAACTTAAGCATCGCCTTCTCTTATAGGTAGGATCAATAGTCTGCACCCTAGTTTTATGTGCCCTTTTAGTCCTTAGACTCAAAGTCAAACTCTTGCAGCAATAGGACCCATATAATCAGCCTCGGCTTAGCATCATTGTTCACAATAAGGTACCTAAGAGATGCATGGACAGTATGAATAATGACTTTGGCCCCAATAAAATAGCACCGAAGTTTCTCAATATCAAGAACTACCTTAAGAAACTCTTACTCAATAAAGGTGTAATTTTTCATGTGGGGTTGAGTGCATTATTAGCATAATAAATGGGATGAACTCTTTTTTTGCGTCTTCAGCCTAAGATAGCTCCTAGGTTCACACCACTATCATCACACATCACCTTAAATGAAAGGGTCCAATCTAGAGACACAATGATTAGAGCATAATTCAACCTCACTTTTAGTCACTCAAAGTTCTTGAGAAAAGATTCATCAGACACAAACTTTAGTTCCTTCTCTAATAATTTACATAATGGGTTTGCAATTTTAGAGAAGTCCTTGGTGAATCGCCTATAGTACCCTACATAACCTAAAAAACTCTAAATACCTTTCAAAGAAATAGGTGGAAGCAATTTTTTAATCTACTCAATTTTATCCTTTTCATACTTTGTTCCCTTCTTCAACAGTGTATGCCCAATAACTATCCCCTACTAAATCATAAAGTGACACTTCTTCTAATTTTGAACTAAGTTTCACTTCTCACATCTCTGAAGTGCATTATCTAAGTAAGCCAAATAGTAATTAAATGAGTCCCAAACAATAAAAAATCATCATAAGGACCTCTATAGTATCCACAACCATATAAAAAATGATTAACATCATACAATACTGAAAGATGGAAGGACCATTAAAAAGTTTGAAAGGAATCCTTTTGAATGCGAATGTACCATATAGACATATGAAAGTGGTTTTTTCTTTGTCATCGAGGTCAATGGAAATATTATTATTCCCCAAATAACCATCAATAATACAAGACCATCCTCTATCTATAAGGCAGTCTAATATCTGGTCCATGAATGACATATGAATGTGATCCTTCTACGTCCAAGTATTTAGCTTCCAATAATCCATTCAAACTCGTCATACCATGACTGGTTTCATGGGGACTAACTCATTATTATTATTAAGGACCACAACTATCTCACCCTTCTTTGGTATACACTAAACTAGGCTCACTTACTTGTGGTCAACAATAAGGTAAACCATACATATATCTAACCACTTGATGATCTCTTACTTTACCACCTCTTGAATCAGTGGGTTCAAATTATGTTGATGTTCAATCCTAGGCACATACTCCTATTCAAACTATATCTTATAAATGCAAATTTTGGGTGGAATCCTAATAATATCTAAAATAGTCAAACTAATAGCCCATTTAAACCTCTGCTAAATTGAAATCAAGGCCTCAAACTATGTATCCACTAAATTTGCAACATTGATGACCCATAAGGTATTCTTGGCCCCCCCAAGAATGCATAACACAAAAAGATTGAAGGGCCTTCAATTTTAATATTGGTGGCTCCTCAATAGATTGTTGATCTAGTGGGGTTTCTCTATTCATCAAATCATGACCCAACTTCTTTGGTGCATAAGAATAATAATCTCTGTCTCTTGTCAATGGTTACAATCAATGTATCTTCATCTACAATTTCTATCTAAGACACCACCCATATGTATTTCAGCTATCATATCGACTGCATACATTGAAAGTAATATGTTAATTATTGAGTATGAATTTTATCTATCCCATATCTATGTCAACCAATGCCCTACCTGTGGCTAGAAAGGGTCTTCCTAGGATAATAAAGACGTCAAAATCCACCTTATAATTGAGAATCACAAAATCAGCTAGGAATATGAAATAATCTAAATTCACCAACACATTACATAATATACCAACCAATTTATTTATAGAACAATCGTTCATCAATAGTCTCATAGATGTTATCTTATGTGACTGCAATCCCAATTTCTTGTACAAAACTAACGACATTAAATTTATACTAGCTCTAAAGTCACATAATGTTCATTCGAATTCTGGGACCTAATAGTCTAAGGAATAGTAAAAGCTCTGGGATCATCTTTCTTCTCAACCAACGATTGAAAATTAATAGCACTATAGTGGTGTATATTGTCAGTAGGCTCTAAAATTACTGTCTACTTCTTATTCACTAAAATACTTCATGAACTTTGCATAATCGACTATCTACTCCAAAGGTTCAACAAAAGGGATATTTATAGATAGCTCCTTTAACATCGACATGAATTTTTTATATTTTCCTTTTTTCTTATTCTTCTTCATCAACTTTTGAGGAAAAGGTGGGGAGGTTATGAAATAGGGTTTAAGACAGGTTCGGCCTCCTTACCCTTTTCTTTATTAGTATCAACTCATTTATGTATACACTTTTATTTCTATGATGTTTCACCATTAGTCACAAACTTCTCAGTTTTTTCTTTGGACGTATCATCATCATCAATAATATCATCCCTTACCTCATTAATTATAGGTATAGGTGGATCAATACTAGCATTACAACTTTGAGTATTGATGGCTAGGTAGTGATTTTCATTCCTTGGATTTTGAATAGTATTGCACAAAAGAATTCTTGATTGAAGTTGATTAAATGTAGCCGACATCTGACCAAACTACTTCTCAAGCTGCTTAATCCTGGTTGCATGCAATTCTACTTTTTGGCTCAATCTTTAAATGTCTACCTTAATCTCTTTAAGTTAACTCTCTTGGTTCTTTAAACCATTAACCAGCTTAGCAAGCAATATTTCCATACTAGAGCCAGTACCATGTTTCACTGGTGGGATATACAGACTACTCTTCTCCTTATAATCATCTTTTTTATCTATTAACTTACTCTCTCTGGTAATATCCCAATACCAGTCCCTATAATAATTTTAACCATGATTCTCTTGCCTTGAGTTCCATATGTATTGATTGGAACCTTCACCCTTCACCCTTAATTAGACACATATAAGTATGAGACTATAAGAACTTATTAGGAATTTTCCCTTCTTTCATGCTCTCTATCATGCTTTAGAGTTAACTCCTATATATTTTAAGTAGTTTTTTTTACAAGAATAAAAATGCCTCTATGTAGAGCTTATGGTTGCAAAAATGGGAAAAGCTACCTGCACCACCACCTATGAATTCTTTGAAAAAACCATTTCCTATGTTGAGTTTCAAGTAGTCTTTAAAGTATTAGCTAAGGGTATGACTGCATAGGTTAATCATTCGATCGAATTTTTAATTCAACAAAGTGGTAAATTACCTATAGCGAAGATTGAGATTTCATGAGAATTAATCCAACAGAGTTCTTTTGTTTGAAATTGTATGATGATCCACAGTTCCTTAAAGATAAGAAAAAGAAAATTACTCATATAATGTATGTTAACTGATTTAGAAAGAGTGTGTGGAATTGGATTTATATTAGTTGAAAGATATTTCTCATGATTTGTTTAAGATATGGAAGGATAGTAGAGGTGAGAATGCAGCTCTGATGAATTGGAATATATTTAAGACAATTTTTCTCGAAAGGTTCTTTCCTCATGAGACATGGAAAGTGAAAGTGGAGGAGCTCAATATCAAGAAAGGTTCTATGTCGGTGAAGGAATACTCCCTTAAATTAACTCAGCTTTCAAAGTATGCTCTCGAGATGATGGTTGAACCGATAGACCAAATCAGTAAATTTGTTACTTGTAGGTAACAGCTCAATTTTCTGAACCGAAATGCTATACGGTGCTCATGACCCCGAAGAACCACAAACTAACCCATGACTGATATCTGTACCTGTAAACTGCATAATATCTCATAAAATATACGGAAACATGAACTGTAAGGCCATAAGGTTCAATACTACTACATTTGAAAAATATGGTATAACAATACCAAAAAGGAACACAAATACTGAAGTCTGAACATATAATCTGACATCCATTCTGAAAGCCTCTAACTGAACTGAATAAGGAGTTGATGTGACATGTCCCCAACTAACTCCAACTACTAAAATAAACTAAAAACTGAAATAAAAATGAAATCATCATATCCTTGAAGGATGAGGACTCACGTCTAACTCTGAATGCTGATCTTGGAATCTACTGCTGATTAGGAGCTCATGCCTCTGAACCTATGGTGTAACATAAGAGAAAGCTCCATAGCGCAAATGTGTCAGTACGTCTGAATGTACTAAGTATACGAGTGAGGTAGGCTAAATACAAAGGGTTATATGCATGAAAAATACTGACTGATATGAATATGAGAGTACATACATGCATAAGTAATTGTAATAGAACTCGTGGATTTACTAACTACTGAGTCTGAATACTAAAAACATAAGTGTATTAATAATGAGATTCTGAAAGACTGAGTTTACTGATATTGATATGTAAATCACTAATAAGTGATGGATCTAATATTGTATTGCTAAATACTGGGAGACTGATACTATATTACTGATATAGGAATGATTGTTTCTAACAATTTGAATTATGAAGAACTGGTTTGATTAACTGTATCTGACAATCCTAAAGCTGAGTACTGATAGCATGAGTTCTGATAACTTTTGTGACTGATAACATAAGTGACTATATCTGACAGTCCATAAATCTGAAGAAAACTATCTGAGTTCAATTCTATTTCTGAGTTGACTGTATCTGACAATCCTGATATACTGAAATCTGAAGAACTATCTGAGTTCTTTACTGAGACTGGGTAGCTATAGCTGACAATCCTGAAATCTGTAACTAAAACTATAGGAAGTAGTTATCTAACCGACATGCCCCAAGTATACTGTAATAGCTAAGCTGGGGTCCAACTTTGCCCCAACTAGAGGGGTGTCAATACTGCGCCACTGGTAAGGACAGCTGTGAGAACCCTATACAGGTAGGTACTCAATGAGAATGGTGGGAACGCTAAACTATTGGGTTAAGACACCTTATCAACCCTAATCTGACGAGTTAAGATGTCTCAACCTAGGCTGACTACGTAGTTCTGGAACATAAGGATGACTACTAAGAATCACACCCTGAATTGGCGGGTGATTTCCCATCCTTGGGTTCACTCGGTTCGAACTTCTACTCCTATCTGAAGGACATTAAACTGAATAACTAAGATGAACTTAATAACTAAACTAAACTGATTAGCTGAACAAATACTGATTAACTAGACTGATACTAGTGGTATTATTTAGCAGAGCTAAACTAAGTTTACTGGATTCCAATGACTGACGGAATATACTAAGTTCTGAGGACTGGTTGAGAGTACTGGAGTTACTGAGATTGACTATGAATACTGAGGTTACTGAGCACTGAGATTACTAAGATTTCTGAGTTTTCCTCAGTAACATGACTGAATGAATTCTATAGATCATGGCTTGACTGAGAGTATCGTGAAAATATGACATGGCTCTAGGCACACAGCTATATTTTTCAGGTACAAGTACCCCCAGGACTTGATGGAAGGAAACAAACACAACTTGAATTTCTTGAGTACATGACCATCAATAAAAATCCATAATACATGAGTGGGGGATTTCATGAAGTACATGGTCATCATAATATCTATCATGAATAGGAATGCTTATAATCAAGTCATAAATCCCATATTCTAATATCATGGGCATTT
>JAPEIP010000010.1:226479465-226514976 GCA_026120095.1 Capsicum chinense
ATGTATTTATTCAATATCTCAAACATGGTAGGGAAAGCATGGATATATTTTGTGTACATAATTTATATCTCCATTATCATACATGCTTTATACCACAAAATAACATCACATAATTTGCATGGAAATTCATATTGGAGTGTATGACTAACATGAACTTGTTATTTAGATATCATGAAATCATGTAAATATGAAGTTCTAACATACGAGGTATTTTACGTTGCATGGATTCTTTAAGACATAGGTGGATTTCATACTTGCATTCTATCAATCCATCTAAAGATAATGTTTTTCAACTAACAACATAACTTTCATGAGATATACAATCACGATACTATTATATAGCAAAACTAACAAGCATCAACATGGGTATGATCATATCACCATAATCAACCAAGCTTTTGTATTTTAAAGATCGATTCTTGAACTCCACGGACAAAAGGAATCCATGGATAAATACTATGCATGCCTTGTAAGGGACGTTCTTGATGATTGATGGAGGAATTTCCTTGAAATTTGATCTTCAAGCTTGATTGTGCAACCCTAGTTATTTTTCTCCTGTGGTGCTCTTGGATGATGAGCTTTGAGATGTTAATAATGTTATAATGTGTTTAGAAGCTATACATTTTGTAGGGTTAAGTTTAGGGACGTGTAAGGTGTGTTAAAAGACTTAATTACCCTCAAAATAACTCAAAATGGAGTATTTTTGGCATTGGAACTGACTTAGGCGGCGCCTAACCAATCGCTTATCCTTACTGTCTCTTACAAAAATGGGTATAACTTTTCGCTCGGGTATTGGATTAAGCCTAAATTGGTATCGTTGGAAAGATAATTCGATTCTCTACAATTTACTGGGTCTAAATCATCCAAAATACCATATTAACATCGATTTATACTCATTCAATAATGACCCTTTCAAAATTGAACCCTAAAACTTGATGGATTCAAAAACTCTTAGCTTGTATTACCTTATGTTACTCATATGAACATGCTTAATGTATCAGAATCTATCTTATCTCTAGGATACTTATTGTAAGTCATGCACTAAAATGCTACTCACAGGATAGGAGGTTTCATATGTAGGAAAAATGGTTCGTCTCCTAGCTTAGAAACATATGGGGTATTACAAGATGAAGTACGTACAAGACATACACTACTGAAACATGGGTTCATGACTGGCATGATTGAAAGCTGAGCACAACATACTGAACATGCATATCTAATGCATGGGAAGCTAATTCATGAATATAAGATTGAGGATTCTAATAAAGTAAGTTTTCTCAAAATGAGAAAGAATATCTGATGCACAATGCTGGGCTTGGTGTTGTAGGACAGGTTTTCTAAGGAAATCATTCATAGTTTCAGAACTATTTGTCAATCCCTACACCATTTAAACCAGTGCCCCTGCACCCAAAACCAAGTAGAAGTTATGGGTAGGGCATCGACCACTATATATTAGGATAGCATTACATGAGACATACCTACCAAACTAGTAGAAAGTACGAGAAGAATCTTCAAGATAAGTATTTGGTTGGATAGACCACAGTTAAAGAATTGTCCATCGTCCAGGATGAGCAATAGGGATGCTCTCCTTTAGTCTTAGTCCACTACCTTTACATCTAATGGAGGTCGGCCAACTCAGTGGTAGGGTGTTACATTAAGTGTTTTCTGTGGTTACTGTCAAAACCAATTTTATGCTTTGTCTTCACATACGAGTTTGAAAGCTTTCTATGTATACTGGCTATTATGTTTTGTGTATTTTATGCCGATTCTATGGCATTGTTAAACTCAGGTACAAATCTTTTATTTGTAACCTAATTTATTACTATAAATTTTGGTGTTGGTTTTGAATGTTTTTTCGAGCCTTTCTCAGTAATGAACCTTATTAGAGAGTCAGTTATTGCCAAAATAATTTACTATGGTTATAGATGATTGATTTCAATGTCATTCCTTGCATTTATTGGCTATATTCCTATTGTACATTTACTAATTATCGAACTCGAGTTGTGAAATTTCAGTTTCCTAATGAGGTAGTGTAACACCTCAAGACTACCCCCTGGATGCCACACAATGCTTAGAACCATAAGTGATCCTTAAATAACCTATATTGCTAGCATAATTTATGAGCAACTGAATAAAATACATAAAAATGGAAATACTAAGAGGAAGCTATGTCATTAGTTGAACTTGCTCAATACAATACCTTTTAACAACATCTACATCACTAGATTATATAAATGGTAATTGGCACTGAATGCATCAACTCTAATTGACTGTCTGTAAAGCCTTAACTAAAATTGATTATAGGTTGCCAGGACATGACCCCCAATTATCCTTAATTAATACAACTTAATCAAAATAAAATACCAGAACTATAAATGACTTGAATCCTTGAATGAAGAGAAATAATCACTTATTGGCAGGAAGCTGTGAAATACTTGTTCATGATTTTGTGAGCCATAATTGATACCTACATTTTGAAATAATGTAGCCAAATAGCATTTGTGGTCAATAATTCTGGAATATACTATGTATATGGGGTAAATGCAATAAGTAAAAGATGATATAACTCATAAGCTTAGAAACGTGGATCCTAAGTGTAGAAAACTCACCATATTCATCACTAAAACTAAAAGCTACAGTATTCTAAAGCATAAATGATGAAGCGGTGTCCGATAAAGTTAGTAAGCAACACACTTAGTTTCTAAAATCATCTTTTTATGGGAGATTCTTATAACCAACTTAAACCATGTGAGCTAGCAATGAGTCCAACATCTAAACCACGTTAAAGAGGGTTGCCCCATACCTTGCCATCAATATAGAATATTATCTGGGGTGATCACTAAACTGAGGCCATTTGTAGAAGGGTGAGAGTCTCAGGTGAGGCCACTTTAACCTACGGTGGTATATTAATTTTAGAAAATAAGATTTACTGAACCCAC
Source organism: Capsicum chinense (assembly GCA_026120095.1). Classification (NCBI taxonomy): domain Eukaryota; kingdom Viridiplantae; phylum Streptophyta; class Magnoliopsida; order Solanales; family Solanaceae; genus Capsicum; species Capsicum chinense. The sequence continues at coordinate 226,482,405 of JAPEIP010000010.1, forward strand.
ATGTTGGAACCCTGGGGGTTGCAAAACATAGTGAGGGACCAGGTCCCTACAAATCAATTACAATCTAAAATATATTAAACCAACCACAAACACAAAATAGTGCAGGAAATGTAAAGAACACCAGATATAATGGAAACCTACTTGATCAAGGAATGAAAAACCATTGCTTTCATTTACAAGCTCTTAAAAGTTTACTATAACCAAACTCTTGATTACAAACTCGAACATGAACCTAACTCTAGGCTCGTCCTACTTGTACTAACTCTACTACAATCTCAACTTCACAACTCTGCCAAGACTCCTCAACACTAGTTAACTGTAACACGTTTCATACTTAGCAAAATCTACTTTATACACTCTCAAAGCAAAAATAAAAGATAATCACTCTTAGCATACAAGAAATAAGAAATTGAGCAATGTTGAAATTGAGTTTTTGCCTTTCTTTCACTCTTAAGCTTTATGTGTTTGCAAAAACTAGTTAATTGAGAAGCACCCTTTTTCTTTTATAGTTGAGTGGTGATTATGGTTGAAATGCAATTGGACAAGGTGTCCTAAATAGTACAAGCAACATATGATAGTTTGTTACACAAGAGGACCAAACTGTGCAGATGTGTACCAGCTATACTGTAGCCTTGGTCATCTAGGGACCTTGTCCCTTGTAGTCAGCTATTCGTCATCAAAAAAAGATATAAAATTTCCCCCCTTTTTGATGATGACAAACCAACCATAGAGTTTTGAGCATTAATTCACCATATCATGCAACACCATGCTTCTATCGTTATGCAACTTAGGGACTTGGTCCCTTGTAGTCATTTGGTTCAAAAATTCAGCTCATTTACTTCCCCTATCATTGTGCACCATATTTCTCCCCCCTATCAACATGTAGACTTATTTGGTACCTTAACACACCTGGTATTTAACATATGAAGTCAATATTACCCCTTTTGGAATTATTGAAAAGTGAAAATAGTAAACCATGAATAAAGATAAGCATATGTTAGTTAACTCATGACCACTGGGGCAACACTATCATGAAGAATAGTTTTAAAATAAAGAGGAAACAATGAAGCACACAAAAAAAAATTCATTATGATTAAGTAGGATCAATACCATTATAATATACCAAAAATTTATAAAAATGACTATCTGGAAAGGACATAATAAAAACATGAACAGGAAACTGACACAAAATTGACAGACTGATACAGCAAGGATAAGACTCAGGTAGAAGGGGGCATGGGGTAGAGGGATTTTAGCAATATCTCCAATATTACATGCTCTATAGCATGGGCTTCCAGTGACAGCTAGGTAAGGTTTTTTACTTCTACGTTTAGTTCTTGGGCCTCACTAGTAAGTTCAGCAACCTTGACCTAGAGATGAGCATTTTCTACTGTAAGTCTTCGGAAGCACCTGGTCCCTTAAAAGACAGCTGGTAAATTTTTTAATTTCAATTGCAATATCTCACAATCGTTAAAGGAAAATTTAATTCTCAACTCCTATATTTCCTTGCTTAGATATTCTTAAACAGCCAGTAGCTCAGACACTTGGAATAGTTTTCACTTTCCCTTCAATGCATTCATTTTCCACCAGTGTAGTTAGACAAATATTTTGTTTGACTATTTGTGGTGTTCCTCTAGTCCTAACCACTCCAAAATAATTAAAGACCTACCTCAAAAATTATTCATAAGGAATTTCATGTTTTTTTCCTTTATATGGATTACCTTCTTTATGTGCTATATCATTAAAGCAGGCAAACTAATCAACTCAAAGTTACTCGAACATTCTATTTAAAAAAAATCAACACCAGAGGAATGCTCCATTTTTATGATCTTGGTAAAAAGACTTTGTTAATAAATTTAAAAACCAATACAAACTCACTTTTTAGAAACTTTATCTTTACGGCAGTTGTTGAAGTCCCACTCACTTTTGAGGTCTCCTTCATAAATATAGTTTTGGGTGGTTTCTTCACAACTGTCCTCACACCTATAATAGGTAATCAAAAATCCCTTCCAAGGTTTTTTATCCAGTCTTATTCCTTTCCTTACACCTATGTCGATAGACTTAATCCAACTTTTGATAAATCTGTTGAATAATAAAATTCTCTAACTTTATTTTTAAAACCCACTAGGTAAATATCCATCCTTGGTTCCTAACATACTCTACCAACTTCATCATCCCAGGTTTCTCAAAGATCTTGGGATCAAACACTCTTTTTGACTACACTTTTTTTGTTTTCAGGCTTCCAATCCTTCTTTCTCTAGACATGTGAAACACCCCAAACTTTTTCCCTTGTAAAATTTCATAAGTTTTTGACATTCTGGACAAGGTAATACTCATGGGTACTAGTAGTAAGCTAGGGTATATTTGGTGTCCCTCTCTCATATGTTGGGCAGTATGTTTGTGGTTGGTTTCTTTATCATACTAGTCGTATGGTAGGGCACAAGGTGTATAATTCCAAGTTGTATTATGCTTATCGTTTGGTCTAGTTGAATTTATCCAAGGTATGGTTAAGGGTTACTTTTTCTACCCTAAGGTATTAGTTACCCTAGCTTGTCATATGGTGGTTAATATATGGGACTAGGGTAAGTTCTATGGTACGAGTTTGGGTACAACTCATACCCTAGGGTATGGCTTAAGAGGGGTGGCCGTACCTACCTACATGCATATTTTCAGCTTTTAAGTTGAGGGTAGTCTGGACATTTCCTATCATAAAAGCCTTATGTCCCCATATTATATATCATTTTGTGGCCTCTTACAACACTCATTAAAGGTTAAATCATTCCCAAAACACTCGATAGCTCTCTCTTAAATATTAGAGTCTAGGGTTTTAAGAGGTATTCATCTAGAGACTAAAGGGGTTCAGTTCTTTTTGTGAATCATCTCGTATAAGGCAAGTACTTCTCCCTCATTATTAATTCCAACTAAAGAAATGCTTTAAGGTGTTTTAAACATTGATCATAGATCATGAATGCTGGTTTTAAAAACCAACGTTGAGGGTTTTGATACATATTGATGGGTATTATTTACTATTGGTTTAAACTATATTTCCACATGTTTTTGGTATGTTTCCACATGTTTGCGCATATGAATGCTTGTTGGTTGTGAGTTAACAAATGGATCATGGGTAACCCTAACCTTGATGGTTTATTCTTTTGTTTTTGTCTTAGTAAAGGTCTGAACTTAACATGTTTGATAAAATATGTATGAGAATGTTTTACTTTATTATTAAACTTTCATTAAAGCTATTGCATGGTATGGTTTTGTAATAGAACACTAAATTTGTTAGGATAGTTTTTGCATAGGTTTAAATGGTTTTGTATTGGTTTGAATGGTTTTGAATGGATAAAATAGTTTGAATGGTTAAAATGGGTTTGAACAACATCCATGGTTTGGAATGGTTAAACAGTAAGGCCTCAGTGGCTATGAAGTTGATTTGAATTAAAACATTACACAGTACATGGGAATCTACCAAGTGAATGCATAATGAAAATGGATGAATTATGAATGTCTTGTGGGGTACAAGGGAATCCCCCAAGCAAAGCTTAATAATAATATAAGTATGGGCACATGGAAATCCCCTAAGTAAGCCTAATAATGATGTATGTGTAGGGTATATAGAAATCCCCTAATTAAACTAAATAATGTAACCTTTGGGTACAAAGGAATACCCTAATGTTGGATAAATACATTGCTTGCAAGCGATAGTTGGTATGACGATACGACTAATGATAGCCTTGGTTAATAATTAATGGAATGGTGAGTTGGTTGTGTAGTAATGGTTTTAATTAGGCAATAATGGAAGGGTGTGATAGCTAATCCTGAAGGTATGAGTCCAAAGTATGGACACTAGAAACTCATATTTGCTGACATAAGGATTGGCATGGCGACCCTATACATGAGGGGTACACGAGAGTCCCATAACACTTGTCTATATGTATCATGGAGAGCAAAGAGTACACGTGGATACCCTACTCCTATGGTATCTCCAGCTCGTATCGCTATATGCATTGGGGCCTATCCAGGGGGTGACACTAGACAAATATCGCCTATGGGTGGATTATGACGGTTAAGCTACATATACCTAGGTTTATGGTTTTTCTAAAGGCATGCTAAACCCAAATCCCTTTTCCGACATGGATTTTATATATATATATATATATATATATATTTATATATATATGTATGTATGTATGTATGTATGGACATGTATGCATGTGGTTGTTTTCTTGGTTTACTTGGTTTTAAAGGTTGACGTTATTTTATCCTTATCCTGAGTACTTTCTAGCATTCACCTGCTAACCTATCTTTGGGAAGATGTATCCCCATGCTATATAGGAACCAGTCATACTACTTTTTCTACTCATTGATAGGATTCGGAAGCTGTTAGTGTTGGATTAAAGTGGTGAGCTTCCATAGTTTAGAATGCATCTATTTCATATCGTGGATTACTTGACATACTTTAGTCTTTTCCTAGACTTGGTTTTTGGATATGGTAGGGGGCATGACCCGACTAGATACTCTTTGGTTTTGTTTATAGGCTTTGTATGGACAATTGTGGACTTGGGTATGGAATGGTTATGATTTATATAGTATAGACATAGTATTATCATTTTTGGTATTAGCTGGATGGTTAATGGATGGATCAACTTGGTTAGGTTAGTCTAGGAAGTTGACCTATCCAAAAGTCCTTATATGTCCAAATGTATTATCTTGTTATATATTCTGAATTCAGCTGACTCAGAGCACATGTTGGCTTGTTGGATTGGGTATTAGGGGTGGTCTCCGATCCCGATTGAACTTGAGATGCCCAATACATTAAGGCAAAAATTTGGGTCATGTAAAGGTTGTATCAGAGCCTGGGTTTCGGTGTTATGGGGTGTCTATAAAGCCATGTTGAGTAAATTCTTTCATAAGGGTATGTTTTACACCACAATTATAATCAAAAGGCTATAAGGAATTTACGAATATTTCACTTTCTTGTTGATCTATTTGCGGGCTATGGATTCTAAGGTCTTGAACTCATCCCTAAATCTTCTCTTATTCACCTTTTCAGATCATGTCATCTCAATGATAGAAATATTGGGAAAAATCATCTATCCCACTCAAGGACAACCTGGATGGATCTCATCCAACTCATGGGGCATAGACCCGACAAGGGTCGTAGTTTTGGATTTTCCCCATGGAGTTCCACCAGTTTCCATTAGACCTACTTTGAAGACTTCCTCTAATGTTTAGGTGGCCTTAAGAAGAGGTTACCACTTTCGAGTTTTGGCATTCTATTTATCTACTAACCTAGATAGAGACAACGTTGTCATGCCAGTGTGGTCCTATTAGTATGGCGGAGAATAAGAAAAGAGGGAGAAATAGGTACGGTAAGAGGTCTTAATTTTTTGGATAAAGAGGATACCAACATTATGGTGGATCGTAGTTTTGGATTTTCCCCATGGAGTTCCATCGATCTCCATTGAACCTACTTTGAAAGCTTCCTCTAATGTTTAGGTTGCCTTAAGAAGAGGTTACTAATTCAGAATTTTGTCATTCTATTCATGTACTGACCTAGATAGTGACAACTCTGTCATGCCATTGTGGTCCTATTAGTATGGGGGAGAATAAGAAAAAGTGGACAAATAGGTAGGTTAAGAGGTCTTAATTTCTTGGATAAAGAGGAGACCAACATTATGGTGGTAAATGGTCCAAGAGAAAGAGTAGGTTGGGTCCTACCTATGGTTCTATGGTTAGTGATCCCTAACCAAAACCATTGGGAGATAGGGTTTTTCAAACTGGTAATGCTTCTAGGGCATAAGGTGCCCAATCTTCAATCTGTGGGACCTAAACTGGACCATCCTATAATTCTTGTAGTTTTTGTGGTCGATTACACCATGGTTGTTGCAAGGAAAGAAGTAATCTTTGTTTTAATTATGTTCAATTGGGTCATATACAATAGGAGTTTCCCATAATAATTGTTGCTTTGGCAAATAGTACATTGGTTACCACTTCTCTAGCTCTATAATCGAGGGATATTGCTTCTGGCTTCAACACTGGTCAGGATTATCTCAATGCTCTCATTATCGCTCAAAAGTCTAAGAAAGGTATGTTGAAAACTCTTTTCTCATGGAGTGTGTGGTTTATTTGGTCCAGGGGCCCCCTCAATAATGCCCCGAGTCTGTACCCCAGATGCTACACGATGCTCATAATCTCAAAAGACTACAAGCTAACCCATGACTGGTTTCTACTGCAATAACTAAATAATATCACTGTAAAGTATGCAGAAATTAGGATAAAACTAGCCATAAGGTTCAATACTTTAAATAAATATTGTATACTGAAATCTAAATATAGTATAACAATACCAAAAATAATACATCTAACTAAAAAGCCTCTACCGTCATAATCATGGAGTTGACGGGACAAGTCCCCAACAAACTCCAACATCTGAAAACTGTACTGATAAACTAAAATACTAAAGAAAATAATCATTTTCTCAAACTATGAGGACCACTACTAACTCTGACTACTGAATATCTGAACTGCTAAGGGTGTTTGGGAGCCCGTGCGTCTGAATCTATGATATAAGACATCATAGCACAAAAGAAAGGTATGCGTCAATACTTTGAATATAATGGTATGCTAAGTGAGGTAGGTTGAGATGCATGGGTTCATATGAATGAAAAATATTGATTGAGAGACATGAAAATAACTGAATGACAGTACATGTATGAGTATGTAAATTATAAATGAGATTATGATAACACTGGATACTAAGATTTGAATACTGATTAACTGATATCTGAGTTTTACTCATACTCCATTACTGATAACTGAATGACTGTATCTGACAATCTTGATTCTAAGGAACTATGCTGAGTTTCGTACTGAGCTGAGTGACTATGTCTGACAGTCTTGAGTTTATCGAACTGAACTGAGTTCTATACCGAGCTTGAATCTGAAATTGAAACTGTGGGAGGTAATCATCTAACCAACATGCCTCAAATTATATAATGGAGTTGGGGTCCAATCTGTAAACCCCAATTGGAAGGGTGCCAGTTCTATGCCACGGGTAAAGACAACAGGATGTAGGGTCAGTCCTAATCCAACGGGTGACCCCTGAGATTAGTCCTAAACTAGCAGGTGATCTCTGAGTATATCATTCCTAGCTAACGGGTGACATATCATAACCTATGTTGACTACGTAGTTTTGGAACTTAGGGATTAATTTTAGGGACCCAGTCCTAACTAATGGGTGTGCCCCCATCCCTAAACTCGCTCGATGGTGAATCCTATTCCCAACTGAAAGACACTGAACTTATACCTAGACTGTACTTAGCATGACCAAACTATTACAAATCATACTTTTTAACTTAACTGAACTGAGTTCACTCAGTTTCCTTAACTGATAAAATACTATTGGATTCTACTAATTGACTGAATACTACTGAGTTCTGTAAGCTTACCTAGGTTACTGAGGTTAGAACTGAACATTGAACCGTACTAGAATGATTTTGAGTTCTCGGAGTGCTTAACTGGTTACTGACTAAATTTTGAACTAAATACTACTAGGTTCTAAATTAAATACTGAACTAAGACTGATTACTAAGTACTACTGAATTTCTTGAGTTTTATAACTGACTAAGAGTACTACTGATCGTGACATGACTGAGACAAATCTATATCTAACACTGGTTCTAGGTAAACAACTACATTGTCGGGTATTAAATACCCCCAGGACTCGATAGCAAGAAAAGTAGAGCATAGCATATTTGTAAAAGTCATAACAATGTATGCTAGTCCATAGTTCATTCATAAAGACATTTACTCAAACAGTTGTAATTCATCAACTTGTACATGGAAGGGGAATACATGTTAGCATGCTATAATTTCATTATTCAACTCACATGAACAATTCATCAAACACTTGGAGGTCATAGTATTTGCACATAAAACTAGACAACGTAGGAGCATCACAATTTTAACACTAAATTCACAATCTCAAGGCTTTAGCATGAATTCACATGACACTACACATGTAATAAATGATTTCACATGAATCTTGCAGCTAACCATGGATTAGAAAACCCCATGAACATAACAATCATGAACATAATCACATCAAATCATGAAATTGATTAAACCCTTTCACTTGTAGTTTCAAAAAGGTATCTTGAACTCCAAGGGTGGAAAACAACCCTTGGATGAATTCTTATCATACATTAATGCATGAATTCTTGAAGGTTGATGGAGTGTTCGTGAGGATTGATCTTGAAATTGATGTCCTAGGATTTTTTTCTTGTGATAAATTTTAGAGAGAATGAATTTTTGCCCTAGAAATGACTTAATTTTGTGCTTTTGGGGCTAATAGGGGTGCGAAAAATGACCCAAATACCCCTCTAGATGCAATTTTTGTAAAGACTAAGAACTAAACTGTCGACGTGCAGACCAATGTGCACCACATCATGTTTGCATCGGTTCATTAGAATTTAGCACTGGGAGCCAACAAAAAAATTAATCGACACAATTGACAATGCTCCACGTTGAGATTGCTTTGATACACTATTTTGGGTTCCTAGACATATGCCAAACGTGGTCCAAAAAATTTAAAACTTTTTCGGAAACACCTACTGATATTCCCAATGATTATTCAACCTAAAGATGGATACTTTAAGGTTATTAGAGTTTAGAAATAAAGTTGCTAACTTACAAAGGCCAAAATAATACTAAGTCTGAATACTTAGCTAGACTTTTCGAAGTCTAGGACCTCTTAGAAAGATTAAAACACTAAGTTAAGCTTAGTATTTTACTGGATCTTACAATATCTCCCCCTAGGAAAAAAATCATCCTTGAATGAGACTGATTAAACTAAGAATACAGATAAGCTAGACATAGGTACTTAACATACACAATAGAAGCATGATTTCATAACTGAAATTATCGATACACTGAATTATCATACTAAACATGCATATCTAATGCATGAGTACATAGATGAACATGATTCATGAATGCATGACTAGGATTACTGATAAGCTGGGCTTATATACTGGACATGCATGTCTGATGCATGAGTACATAACTGAACTGATTTATGAATTCATGATTTAATATGCAACGGTAATGGATACGAAGTTTATAACTGTCACTGAACATGAACTAAGCCAATCTAAGGAAGAATACTACCTTAATAAAAGAATACTGATGAACCTGAGATCATTTATTAAACATGTATGATCGAGAACATAGGAACATAACTGTGACTGAAATGGGATACATAAACTGAATATCATAAACTGAACTAAGCCTCTAAATACATGGATTACGGATGAGATTGGAACTTGAGGGTCCATCTATGAGTACCCACTACTCTAAACTGGAATCATTATGTGAAGAGATGATAGAAGTTTTAGGTTATGAAAACTCAGGGGATTATAGTACATCTCGCCCTTAGGACATTATGTCCCCTGAAGAATACTGACTTAGCTAAGATACTGAGGAAAAACTGAGATGATGCACAGGCACCTACAAATTGGATCATGACTTGATATTGAGGATCTGAAACTGAGGCATGACACCTGAACTGAGCTAAAATCGTAACCACATGGTTGCTTGACCTTGGAATAGTTACATTCATAAGACTTTGGATAGTGCGACTAAATGGAAAGATGGAAAACCCGCATGAACATTGTCTACCTAACTGCTAAATTAAATTATTGGCTTTGTGAACTAACTTATGCTAAAAAATCATATTTGACTAGAGCCTTCCATTTACACTCTTTCTATAGAGTTGTAGTGGCTTTATGGAGCAAGAAGTCTTGGCATTGCTGAATAAAATAGTTGAATAAGAAAATCACATCCTGGCTAAAATTCTATAATATGAGTCAAGGCCTATGAAACATCATCTAAGATTAAGTGACTAAGCCTTATGCATTGCAACTACAAATTTTCATGCTTAGATATATCCCTTGAATACTCTCTCAACTATACTCTCCATAATGGCACATCACCTGAGACTACTGAAAATATTCACATGGGTGTTGAGCATAAGTGCATAAATATACTAATTTATCTGATTATTTAAATGTCTGATAGCTGAATATTGGGCATGTAAGATTGAATTATACTTAGTCTGAATAACGGGACTAAAACTATAGAGTATCATGCCTATGAGGCATGGACTGACTAAGTAACATGTGATAACAGAGCATGAATTCGTGAAGACTGTATTATCTAACAATGCAAGACCAAGCGTAGAACATGATTCCAAAAGAGTCTGTAAATTAAGGTAGTAAAATACTGATAATTGAATAATAACTGATAACCTTATGCTATGGTTTTGCAAACCTAAAACTAAATGGAGTTTTTTATCTTATTACTAGACTAGGATAGGAACTATAAATAAGACGATAACTGAGACTGTAATTGAGACTGTAACTGGAACTGAACATACTACAAGGCATGAGTGCAGAAGTCATAAGCTGCATGACCTAAGTTTGGAGTTTCTGCATTCATGGAACATGATTCATAATACTGAATAAACTGGAACTCCTTATAATAGAAACTGTAAGCGTACATGATTTTCGTTAATATGCCTGAATATGGGCTATGATCATAGAGCTGACATGTAAGGCATAAGTAGGCATCATGATAACTGGATTACAAAACTCTGTACTTAGGTACAGATGGGTTGGGTATCATCCCATCCTACTGCTTGTCTACACCTACTAGCATTACTGCTAGAATCTGAAGGCCTGACTTTCTGAGGTATCATAACCGAACAGTTCCTGTATACCCATCGGCTATGATAGACTGTCCTACTGGGGAAGAGACTGGGAAAGGTCCTATTAATATTCAGTCTGACTTTAAAGTTGAATGTTGTGCAAAGAGTTACAAAAGATAAAAGAAGCTCTAGGATCTGAAAAGGAAAAAACATATAAATAGGAGATCTGTAACATACCATTGACCGAATTAGAGAGATTTCCTAATCTTACCTAGATTAAAATGCATAAATACTATTTGGCCGTTGCCCACTGGCGGCACTGGAAGTTGCCCATGTAGATTCGGGCAACCGAACTGAACAAAAAGACAGTTGGACTGACCCTGTTGGCGTAATTCTTTTCCCTATGGGCCATTAATCTATACTCTCGAATCTTGTGTCTTGTCTTGCCACATCCAAAACATATATCACTTCTATCTTTACACATACCAAGGTAATGTCTACCAAATTCTCTACAACTAGATAAGACCCTTTCTCATAATACCCTGGGTTTTGGATCCTGGTGCCCCATACCGATGGAAAATCCTAAACTTTTGTACTGGTGCGCTAGCTGAAGATAGAGATAGGGCTGAAAACTTCAGAATAAACTAAGGATTGTTACCCCTCTCTAAACCTACTAAGCAAAACTAAAGCTACTCATTCTGGCACTCTTATTATCTCTCTCCTTCTTTTTAAGCTTCTTCTCCTCAATCTTTTGAGCAAGGACCATAAGACTAGATATGTCCATCTCCTTAATCAACATCTCAGTCCTATACTCCTTGACCACACTCTCTGATACCCCAACTATAAACTTGCTTATTTGAGACCTATTGCCTGCTTCTACATAGGGAGCATAGCTGGCTAACTGAGTAAATTTGAGGGAATACTCTTTCACCCTTTATTGAATTACCTGAGATTGATGAAATCTAACACCTTGGCCTCTCTCATGTCTAAAGGAAAGAATCTATCTAGAAACTTTGTAGCAAACTCTTCCCACTCTATGGGTTTTACATTTGTACCCCTATATACCTTCTACTTGTTAAACCATGTATGGACTGTATCTTGTAGCTGATAGGCAGCTAACTTAGCATTTTCATTGGAAGTTACTCCTATAATATCTATGAATTTCTAAACCTGGTCGAGGAACTCCTATGGATCCTCTTCTAACTTAGTTCCCATAAAAGAAGGGGGGTTCATTTGGGTGAAGTCCTAAATCTTTGTTGTAGTAGTATTGGCCACTGGGTTGGCTTGAACAGAAGTTTTCCATTCGTTCTGAGATGCTACTAAATTTTCTAGAGTAGTAAATGTGGCCCTAACCTCCACATGGGAGACATTCTTGTCTAGAGGGTCTTCCTGGATGGGCTAGGGGCTGGATGATTTCCTATTCTTCTTTTGTTCTTCTTGGGAGGCATGTTTTATAAATGGAAGAAATAAAAGGATCGGATTAGACTGAGGGTTTAAGTAATCTCACGCTCACTCGCACGAAATAAATACTGAAAGAAGGAAAACTTTTCCTAAAACATCACATAGCCTCCTGACTGTAAGTGTGGTGCGCTACACACCCATGCATAAAAATCTACTAGATACAGCTTTCAAACTTCCTATGACTCTATTGAACCTTATCCTATGATACCAAGTTTGTAATGCCCTGGGTCTGTACCTCAGATGCTAAACGGTGCTCATAATCCTAAAGGACTACAAGCTAAACCATGACCGATACCTGCTGCAATAACTGAATAACATCACTGTAAATTATACAAAAATTAGGCAAAAATAGCCATAAGGTTCAATACAATAAATAAATATTGTATACTAAAATCTGAATACGGTATAACAATACCAAAACTAAAATATCTATCTGAAAAATACTCTAGTCTAAAAAGCCTCTACTGTTGGAATCATGGAGTTGATGGGACAAGTCCCCAACTAACTCCAACTACTAAAAACTGTACTGATAAACTTAAATAAAGAAGAAAATAAGCATTTTCTCAAACTATGAGAACTCACCACTAACTCTAGCTACTGAAGATCTGAACTGCTATGGGTGCTCCAGAGCCCGTGAATCTGAACCAATGATATAAGACATCGTAGTGTAAAAGAAAGGTAAGTATCAGTACTTTGAATTTACTAGTAAGCTAAGTGGTGTAGGCTAAGATGCATGGGTTCATATGCATGAATAATACTGACTAAAAGATATGAATATAATTGAACAAGAGTACATGTATGAGTACATAAATTATAACTGAGATCGTGATAACACTTGCTACTGAGTTCTAAAATTTGATTAACTTATATCTGAGTTTTATTAATACTGTATTACTGATAAATAAATGATTGTATCTGACAGTCTTGATTCTGTGGAGCTATGCATAATTTTGTACTGAGCTGAGGGACTGTGTCTGACAGTCCTAAATCTGTAGAACTGAACTTAGTTTTATTCTAAGACGGAATCATAAACTAAGAATATGAGAGGTGATTATCTAACTGATATGCTCTAGATAAGATAATTGAGTTGGGGTCCAATCTATAACACCAATTAGAAGGGTGTCAGTACTGTGCCACGGGTAAAGAAAACTGGCTGTGGGGTCAGTACTAGTCTAACTAAAGACCTCTGAGATCAGTCCTAAACTACTAGGTGATCTCTGAGTATTTCAGTCCTATCTAATGGGTGACATCTCATAACCTACGCTGGCTACGTAGTTTCTAAATTTAGGGATTACTTCTAGGACCCAGTCCTAACTAATGGGTGCGCCCCCATCCCTATGTTCGCTCGATGCTGAATTCTACTCCCAACTGAAAGACACTGAACTTATTCCTAGACTATACTAGGTTTGACTGAACTATTACTTATCGTACTATTTAACTGAACTGAACTGAGTTTACTGGGTTTCATTGACTAATGGGATACTATTAATTCTATTAATTGATTGAAGACTATTGAGTTCTGTTAGCTGACCGAGTTTACTGAGGTCATAACTGAATACTGAATTGGACTGGACTGATTTTGAGTTCTTTGAGTACTGAACTGGTTGCTAACTAAATTCAGAATTGAATACTACTAGGTTCTAAATTTAATAATGAACTGGGACTGATTACTAAATACTGCTAAATTCTTTGAGTTTTGTAACTGACTAAGAGTACTACTGATCATATCATGACTGAGACTACTCTAAAACTGACATTGGCTCTAGGTAAACAACTACATTGTCGGGTATTTAATACCCCCAGGACTCGATAGCATGTAAAGTAGAGCATAGCATAGTTGTAAAAGTCATAACATTGTATTCTAGTCCATAGTTCATTCATAGAGACATTGACTCAAACACTTGTAATGCATTAACTTGTACATGAAAGCGAAACACATGTTAGCATGCTATAATTTTATTATTCAACTATCATGAACAATTTAGCAAATACTTGGAGGGCATAGTACATGCTCATAACACTAGACAACATGAGAGCATCATAATTTCAACATCAAATTCACAATCTCAATGCTTTAGCATGAATTAACATCATACTACACATACAATAAATGGTTTTACATGAATCTTTCAACTAATCATGGATTAGAAAACCCCATCAACATAATAATCATGAACACAGTCATATAAAATCATGAAATTCATTAAACCCTTTAACTTGTAGTGTTAAAAAGGTTTGTTGAACTCCAAGGATGGAAGGAAATCCTTAGATAAACACTTATCACACCTTAATGCTTGAATTCTTGAATGTTGATGGAGTGTTCATGAGGATTGATCTTGAAATTGATGTCCTACGATTTTGTTCTTGAGATAAATTTGAGAGAGAATGAATTTTTGCCCTAGGAATGACTTAATTTCATGCTTTTGGGCCGAATAGGGGTTGGATAAATGACCCAAATACCCCTTTAGATACAATTTTTTTAAGACTAAAACTTGAATTGTTGATGCGTAGATCGATGCACTGCATCATTGGCATCGACTCGATGGCCAACGCACCACGTCGAGTCCTCGTTGGTTCACTGGAATTTTTCATTAGTAGCCAACAAAAATATTAATTGATGCGATGGTTTATGTGCCGTGTTGAGATCACATTGATACACTATTTAGGGTTCCCAAACATGTGTTAAACAAGGTCCACAAAATCTAAAACTCATTCGAGAACACCTACTGACATTCCTAATCATGATTCAACCTAAATATCGATACATTAATGTCATAATAGTTATGAAATTGAGTTGCCAACTTATGAAGGCCAAAATAATACTAAGTATGAATACTTAGCTTGAATTTTCTAAGTCTGGGACCCCTTAGCAAGCTTAAAAGACTAAGTTGAGCTTAGGATTTTAAGGGGTTGTACACTCTCTCTCTTATATAACCCCATTTATAGTTGTGTATTTTTGTTTTGGTCCAGAGTGTATTCATACTTTTTTATGTTTCTACCCCAGTGGGCGACTCTGTGATTACCAAAAAGCTCTATAAGGAAAGTGCAGTATTTATTGTTAGTAAAGGGGCTTTGGTGGGTTTGTTTAAATTGTATATAGTGTTTTTTTTTCTATTTGGGGATGGATTGGTTGCATTCATGCTACGCATCATTTGACAGTCAAACCTATAAGGTTGTCCTTAGACTCCTTAGTGAGTCAATTATGGGATAGGAGGATGGTTCCCTGGTATTAGGGGAAAGGTTATATCATATCTTATATTTTGGAAATTGGTCTCCAAAGGGGTGTCTCTATCATTTGGTTTGGGTTAAATATTATAACTTGAAAGGTGCTTCTTGGATTTCAGTTTTGGTGGTGAGTAAATTCCTGAGGTCTTCCTAATGACGCCCATGTTGTCCTTCTAATAGGAAGATTAATTTTTGGATTGGTCTTATTTTGGACACTTTTCCAATTTCTATCCTTCTTTAGGAATGGTTTAGGTTGGGTTAAAGGGACTTAAGGGGCCATTAAAGAACCCCTTTTGAAAAAGGTTTCATTTGTCCTAGTTATTCTTCGTGGAGTGTTTCCTTCCTTTTATGCATAGGGAAGATGTTTTTTCTTTGAAATGTATAGGTTGTCGGTGGGAGAATATGGAATTTAGATTGTCCTTGTTATGGTGAGACCATGTATGATTATTTTATATGAGGCGTTTTATTAGGTAGTTCATGGTGGTGGATAGACACTAAGTGTGAACCCTACATATTAATGTTGATAAAGAAAGGATATTACCTCAAGGATAGCAATGTGAGGAAGGTAGATATAGATTACTAAGTTGGATGAGGTGTGTAGAAGCAGGTGAGGTTGGTGACTTGGTAATATAATAGTGGGAAGGTTGTGACATATATGCCAAAGGTTCAGGTTAAACTGGTGGATCGTTGGCTAGGTCATTGATTATGTTAGAGCGTGGAGTTTTGTATGACTATGCCAGACTTTAGAAGGTATTTAGATGGATGAGGTTTTAGGCATAAGGGGAATTTAGGGTGTAATTACTCCTATTTCTAGTAAATCACTTCTATCTTGATTAAAAGCACTATCCTAGTGATTCATGTATTCTAATAGCGCTTATGCTTAAGGTTTGCATTCGACATTTGCCTTGTTCCCTGGATATGAATCTTGATCATGTTTTGCATTACTTAGGATGTATGTGATTGTGTGTCTTTTGGTGTGTAGTTCTAAGGACTGCTACTACGATATAGTTTCGTTGAAATGTTTCTTCATTTTTAACCTAGGCGGTTGCTATAAAGTACCTCATGCTTATTGTACTATGTCTCATTTTGGAGGTCTCACTTTGAGTGGCATAAGTGATTCTTGTACTTTAGTGCCTTATTGGACCTTCTTATATTAGGGTGTGGTGGTGTTTGAGATGTAGTGATGTTTTAAAATGGAGAAGAGGTAGAATTCCCTAAAAGGAGGAGAGTCTCAGGTGACTACTAGAGCTAAGGTTTTGGAGGGTGATGTAATGTTTTTGTTATGATGAATGATTAGGAGCAGAATAGGTGGTGATGATCTTTGTGATAAAATGATAGAGGTTACTCAAATACTTGAGAGGATAGGTATTTTCACTGGAATAGAGGGGGTAAGCTTGAATCTTGTGGTTGATAGATTTACCAATTGTGGTGTTGGGTACCAAAAATCTTGGTGGGAGCATAATAGTGCTTTGGGTGGATGTAAAAAATAGAGTCCATGGCTTAAGTTAACTTCTTTTAGCTCCTTGTAGACTTTAACATGGAAGTGGTGTAATGCTAGACTCTAGCTCTCTTTATAATATATCTCTGGGGAATTGTAAGTTGAACTAGACTTTTCCTCTAGCATAAGCTCTATTCATTCAGTATTTCATGTATTTATATGGGGGTAAGATGTGGATGGTCCTTCATTGGTTTATTGCTTTGGGTGGTATTAGTATCTTAAATTATTTGTCCTATAGGGAGGTATCGGTAAGGATCTGGGATTGGCAAGTTCATCAGTTGCAAACAAAAATGGTGTGGAATTGGTGAAAGTTCTATGGTGGAATAAAAAGTCCAAAAAATCCAATTGGGATGTGGTAGTTTACATGGATTCCAAGTATCCCGTTGGCTCTTTACTGCAGAAACTTATGTGTAAGGTATCTGTACTTTATCATATCTTTGTTTTCTAACCTAGTTAAAGGAAGGGTTGGATTTCCTTGTATTTTGGTTTTCTAACTTAGTAAAAGGTCAGGATGAAGGTGTTGGGGTGTAAATCATTCTCGGGGTATGTGATCATCTTTGTATCTTGATTTATGTCTTTGTTTTCTATTTTGGTTCGAGGGAAGTTTTATGTGTGTTAAGGTGTTATGTCATGATTATGCTTGACCTTACTCATCATTCAAGGAAGAATGATCCTGAGTGGCCGAGAATGAAACACCCTAAACTTTGTCCCTTGCAAAATTTCTTGAGTTTTGGACACTCTGGACAAGGTACGACTCATGGGTACTAGTAGTAAGCTAGGCTATGGTTTGGTGTCCCTCCCAAATATGTTACGGAGTGTGCCTAGGGTATTTTTAATTAAAGATACGACTTAGCATCATACTGGATGTATGGTAGGATACGAGGTGTATGATGCCAAGTTGTATGATATTTATAGTTTTGTCTAGTTAAATCTATCCAAGGTATGGTTTAGTAGTACTTTTCATATCTAAGGTATGAGTTAGCCTAGGTGGTCATATTATGGTTAGTCTAGAAGGCCAAGGTGAGATCTAGGGTATGAGTTAGGGTACCACTCACACCCTAGGGTATGGCTAAAGGGGGTTGTCCCATATGCGTGCATATTTTCATCTTTTAAGCTAAGGGTAGTCTAGACACTTCCTATCTCAAAACCCTTATGTCTCCATATTATATATCATGTTGTGGCCTCTCATATCACTCATTTGAAGGTTAATACATTCCAAAAAAAAATCTCTAACTCTCTCTTGAAGATTCCAGGCTAGGGTTTCAAGAGGTATTCATTTAGAGGCTAAAAGGGTCAAGTTCTTTTCCTGAATCATCTTGTATTAGGAAAGTACTCCTCCCTCATTGTTAGTTCTAACTAAAGTCATACTTTAATGTTTTTTAAACATTGATTATGGATCATGAATAGTGGTTTTAAAAACCAATGTTGAGGGTTTTGATGCATATTGATGGGTATTGTTTACTATTGGTTTAAACTATATTTTCACATGTTTTCAGTGATAAGTTGTGCCTGTGGGTGGTTGTTGGTTGTGGTTTAAAAAATGGGTCATGGTTAACCCTAAACTTGATGGTTTATGATTTGGTTTTGGTCTTGCTAAAGGTATGCCCTCAATATGTTTGATAAAACTCGTATTAGAATGTTTTACTCTATGGTTGAACTTTCATTGATGCTATTGCATGGTATGGTTTTGTAATAGAACCCTAAATTGGTTTAGATGGTTTTTGCATGGGTTTAAATGGTTTTTTATTGGTTTGAAATGTTTTGAATGACTAAAATGGTTTGAATGATTAAAGTGGTTTTGAACGGTGTACATGGTTTGAAAGGGTTAAATGGTGAGGCCTTGGTGGCTATGAAATTGATTAGAATGAAAACCTTATAGGGTACACGGGAATCCCCCTAGTTAATGCATAAAGAAAATGGTTGAATAATGAAAGTCTTATGGGGTACAAGGAAATCCCCCAAGAAAAGCTTAATAATTATCTACTTGTGGGGTATAGGGGAATTACCAAGTAAGCCTCATAATGATGTAATTATGGGGTACATGGGAATCCCCCAAGAAAACTAAATGTTGTAACCAATAGGGTACATAGGAATCCCCTAAGATTGGCTAAAGACATTGGTTGCAAGCTATATTCGGTATGATAATACCACTAATGATAGCGTTGGTTAATAAATAATGGAATGGTGATTTGGTTGTGTGGTAGTGGTTTTAATCTAGAAATAATTGTGGGGTGTGATAGTTAACTGTGAAGGTGTGAGTCCCAAGGACAAACACTAGAAACCCATGTTTGGCGACATGAGGATTGAGCATAGCGGCCCTATACATGAGGGGTACATGCAAATCCCCTAACACTTGTATATATGTCTCATACAGAGAGAAGAGTACACGAGAGTCTTCTACTCCTATGGTATCTCTTCTTCATGTGGCTACACGCATCAGGGCCCGTCCAGGGGGAGATATAAAACTCATATAGCCTGTGGGTGGATTATGAAGGTCATACTACACATGCCCAGGTTAATGGTATTTTAAAGGCATTCTAAACTCGGATCCCTTTCCCTGTATTGATTATATATATATGTATAGATATGTATACATGTGGTTGCTTGGTTGGTTTACTTGGTTTTAAAGGTTGGCATTATTTTATACTTATCCTAAATGCTTGCTGGCATTTACCCGCTAACCCATCTTCTAGAGGCTATATCCACACATGATGCAGGAACCGTAAATACTACTCCTCCTACTCATTGATCATATTTCGGGATTGCTGGTGTTGGACTGAAGTGGAAAGCTTCCACAATTTGGAAGCATCTATTTCATGTCATGGATTACTTTACATTCATTTGTCTTTTCCTAGACTTGGTTTTTGGCTATGGTCGGGGGCATGTCCTAACTATACACTTTTTGGTTTAGTTTAGAGACTTTGTATGAACAATTGTGGACTTGGGTATGGCATGGTTATCATTTATATATTATACGCATTGGCTTATAATTTTTGGTTTTGGTTCGATGGTTATTGGATGGATTGACTTGGTTGGGTTGGTCTAGGATGTAGACCTATCCCAAAGTCCTTATATATACAAATGTATTGTCTTGTTATATGTTCAGAGTTCATTCGTCTCAGAGTATATATAGATTGGTTGGATCGGGTATTGGGGATGGTCTCTAGTCCTGATTGAACTTGAGATGCCCATCACGACAAGGACCCAATTTGGGTCATGCCAACACGTTTTTCTTTTCTTCCTCCTTTTACATTCTTTTGGTATCATTACTTGGCTCATCCTTTTCATCGGTTTTTCTCTTCTTAGGACTAGGTCCCTTACGACTTTCTTCTTGTTAACAGAAATATGTTTCCGTTTCATTCTTGCAGAGCTTCTAGAATTTTAAATGAAGGACCTGGTCTTCCCAACAATATGAACTTCTTATCTTCTCTTCTTAGTTGCAGCAGTAACATCAGAATCAATATCCACATCATCTCTAACCTCCACAACTTCAATATTTTCCTTCTTCTCAATAATATTTTTCTTGATTATTCTTTTTTTAGTGGTCAAAGACTTACTTTCCTTCATAGCATCTGCTAGCAATTTGTTTTCAGACCCCCTAGTGGAATAATATCTTGTAACTCATACACCATAGTTTATCATTTTCTCCCTTCCTTTACTTTTCCTTATTCTCTTCATTTTCAAACTCAGAGGTTGTTCAGCCTCATCCTCTTCATCTTTCTTATTTGGAGGTAATATAAATTCCCCATCCTTTGTAAAATCATCCGTTTCTCCTTTTATTTGTTCCTCTTCACATACTAAACTTTCCTTGGAATCATTCGCAAGCAAGAGTAAATTCTTAGCTACCCAATTTATGCTACTGAATGGATCAGAACTCTTTACAGGGATCTCTTCGTCAACCAGTTAGGCAAATATGGGGTTTGACTCAGAGGGAGTAGGGGAACCAGGTGCTTGTAAGTTTTTTAATATTTTAATACCTTTCAATTCTTCAGAAAGGACATGGATTTGAGAAATATTTGAGGACTCTAGTTTTTCTAAGGAAAGAATTCCTTCTGATTGATGAATCTCTTGGTCAATTGGAGAACCAAAGCCTTTATTTATGTCATCTTCCAAGACTAAGTCCCCTTTATTTATGGACTAACTTTGTAGGACTTTTACTAGAGCTTAGAATTTAGATTGGAACAGTTTCACCTAGGTTTTCAAGAATTTCATAAGGGGTACTAATGGGTAAATCACTTAGTGACTCTTGAGGATGGTCAGAAGATAATTCTTTTATAGAGTTTGAAGAAGATAGGATTTCAACTACTTTGAATTTTTGTGACTGGAAAAGAATGGACCAGTTTATATTTAGAAAGGAAATGATATAAAAGAATTCTTTGAGTTAATTTTGAAGAGTGTGCAATAAAAGGGTTTGATATTATAATTAAGGAAATGATTGTTTGACATTTAAGTGGTATCTTGTTGAATAAACACATCTGATTATAATGGTATGACTCTTCATAATTGAATTGAATTGGTAGCTTCTGTTCATATAGGAGAGGTCATGTGGACTTTTAAAATAGAAAGTTTATAAATTTTTAACGCACCTCATTTTGGTACTTACCTGACAGATAGGACCAGGTCCTTCCCTTTCTTGGGTGACTTCTCAACTTGTGTTTGTTTTACCTATTTTCCACCAAATCTATTCCTATATATGTATACCTTCACGAATATGGTACTGAGTTAGACTAATATGCACCCATTTTATCAAGGATTCCTTCCTCCTTATCATACCCAATTTTATGAGGAAACATAGATTCATATGTTAGGTCATATCAATTTGATCAGCTCCTCCTTCTACTTGAGTTGGGATTAGTGATCGGAATTCTGAATCATCACTATTCTTTTCTACACCTTTTAGCCTTTTATCTATGCTCCAATGATTTCTTCTTATCTTGGAGATTTTAGCGATGTTCTGCAGGGGACCATTTCCTTTGAAATAAACTATTTCAAAATAAGACCTTCCACCTTGAAGTGTTTTGAGAGAAAGAGAAGACAGTTAAATCTTCCAATATTAAGCATTGAACACATACTATCAATAGCCCATTCCTAATTGCAATCCCCTTTGTTATACCTGGAACCATAATTGCATGTTGAATTTGGGAACCCACTTGAGCTTGTGTTCCCAATAAGAAGACAATGGTATGATCAAATCCTTCTTGGCCCATCTTGGTAGAGAGTTCCTTTTTACCCTTTTCAAAGAATTAAAGCCCTTAGGCTATGTCTTCTCATACTGAACATATCTAAAATCATTCATTCTTGCTCTCATCCAGCTTTGACAACTTTCTTTAGTGTACTCATCTTTTCTACAATGAGTGTATAAGAGTTTGTGTCTTTGCTTCTAACAGCACTGATAGTATTCCTTTGAGACCTAGCAGGTTGTACTTCTCATTGATAGCCCAGGATTTTGCCATCATTAACACCCTAACTAGTCAAATTAGAAAGAATTTGTGCAGAAGTAGTCTATTTAAAAGACTTGTTGAGTTGGCTCTCCAATGGACCATATCCTTTTATGACTCTTCATTCTTGTGAAGTGTATCCATAAGGTGTTTTTGAGAATCCATCAGTTTCTCCTCAAGTTCAATCTGAATCCTTGAAGCTTCCTTCTTCCCTTTACCATCTAAATCATTTGCCTTCTTCAGTTGACTCATACCACTCAGATTTTCAGATTTTAATTTAGTAACCACCTCTTCAGATTCAAGTATCTTAAGAGTTAAGGAAATCAACTCATTCTCTTAATTATCTACTTTCTTATCTAAGATATTCTTCTCAATAGTTATTTCACATACAAAGTCTATCCACACACTTGCAAGCTTTTTTATCTTCCTAATAGTATAGTTATCTATGTTTCCCTTAATATCAGAGAGAGTTACCTCATTTTCTTCTTCTTCTTTAGTGTTGTCCATGAAGTAAAACAAGGAATCATAGATAACTAGACTTTCTTCCACAGCAAGCATGGAAATATCTCCAAACTTCTCATCTTTATTAGATTCACTGGAAGAATCTCCCAATGTTGCCATAGTTTTCTTTACCCTTCTTGATATTTTTGGGACCTAATCCCTGTTCTATCCTTTTTTACCTCCTGTCTTAAGGTATTCCTTGTAATCCATCTTATGCATTAGACAATCCTTAATGAAATGATCTGGACCTCCACATTTATGACATACCTTAATATTGCTTTCTTTTTTACTGTTGCTTTCTTTTCTTTGGAACTGACCACACTTCTTCATGGCTCTAACAATCCTATTTTCGAATAGGCAACATCATTATTTTCTTAACTTGAATCATGTTTTGAAGCCTTCAATGCTAGAGATTTTTTCTCTGAACTTCCTTTTTTTTAGCTCTTGCTTCTTCTTGAGCTCATGAGCCTTTAGATTTCAAATCAATTCATCCATAGTAAGGGCCTTCAGGTTTATTGCTTCAGTTATGGCATCCACTTTGCTTTCTTGGGACCTATAAAGAACACCAAGAATCATTATCACCTACTCATACAATGGAATCACTTCTTTTAAACAATAAAGCTTATTTGTAATAGAAGTGAATCTTGTATGCATTTCTTGGATTTTGTCTCCTTCTTTCATAGTAAAGCTTTTATACTTAGTAGTCTAAATGTCTAATTTAGAATCCTTATAATCAATAGTTCCATTATGAGCAGTCCTCAAGAAATCCCAGATCTCCTTGGCATTTACACAGACAAAAATCTTGTTGTATTCATTAAGTCCTATTCCACAAACTATCAATTTCTTAGCCTTGTAGTTTTTATAAATTTTCTTTTTATTTTTATCATTGAAATCCCTCCTTCTTTTGACTACCATTCTTGTTATTGCTCCTTCTTAGACTTATTTTACTATAACATTAGGACCATCAACACTGTTTTATTATACAAGAGGATAAAAATATGCGTACACGTGCCAACTGTACTGTAGCCTTGAACATCTAGGGACCTAGTCCCTTGTAGTCAGCTCCACGTCCCCTTGTTACTAAATACTACTCCTAAAATATATTGGTGCTCATAATACATGAAATTCACCTTAAATTATGCATGTAGGTTTGTAGGTTTGAAAACCAATCATGCTTTTGCTGATAGATGTTGTTCTTAAATAACTGTGTGAATTTTATATATCTTATCTAATATCATAAGATCAAAATTGAAATTTTAATCATGCTGTTATAAGTTGTAATCTAAAATAACAATTCTTAATTTATTGTAAACTAATTGAATTATACTGAAAATCATAACCATTTATCAACTCATCGAAATACATGTCAATATACTCAAATTCACTTCATGAGATCAACCATATGAGTAAATACATGAGTAAACCTTGTATTTTCATAATAAATGCAATTTAATTCATAAGAGATCATCATAGTTCCAAAATCACGTAAAGTGGGTATAAACCCTAATCATTAAATTCAAAACTTAATGTAAAAATTGAGCATTATTGTCAAGGACGTAAGCTACTCTTTTTTCCAGACCCACATACCTGAACTTCTTGATTTCTTGAAGTAAAACTTGATTTTGGAGCCTTGGAAGCTTTACTTTTGGAAAAAACTCTATATTCTTTCCTCTTGAGAGTGGAGAGGAGAAAGAGAAATGAAAACTTAATATATGCTGAGTAAAGTAATATGTATGTGGTGGTTTAAGTAGTGGGATAGGGTTTTTAGATAAGTAAAAGACCATAATACTCCTGTGAAAACTACAAAAGATACATAAATTTCCCAATTGACAACTTTAGTTAATGTCCCATCAACTAGTTGATGGCTAAATAACTATCATGATTAGACTCGGGATGATTCCAAGCTTTACTACCTAAGGCTGATGACTTCAGTTGACAGCCCGTCAACTCCCATCATCAATCTCTGACATGTATACACTTTTAGGTAAACTGAGCATAACTCTACTCTAATATTGGATTAAGGTAAAATCAGATGTGTTGGAAAGAGGACTCAAATACCTTTCATTAGGTGGGTCTTGACATCCAAAATTCTATATATTCTACATGTTATACTTTTTTAAAGTTGACCCTTCTAAGCTCTAATACTAAAAGTCAGTCAATTACAAATTCTCTCTACTCAACTTTCCTCTAAATGCTTCTATGACAATGATTCATATCAAAAGCATGTTACACAATAGGTGAATGATAATGACACTTATCTATGGTTTAAAATAATATCTTTTGGGCCTTTAAACATATGATAAATATAGAAACTTAGCTAGGAGTTTTTTAGGTATTACAATTTCTCCTTTTTGTGACCATTCGGCCTCAAATAAAGACTGATATTAGGGTGAAATAAATTTAGTTACAAACATGAAACTGAATTTTTAAATTGATCATGCTTCGAAACTAGAATCACCTTTTGGAAGAGTACAAGTCGCCTGATGCATACAGAATATGAACATATAGACAGGAATAATATGGAACAATGTAGGCCAAAATTAGAAGAGCGTAATTCTATGAGAAAAACCCATTACTCCTGTTGGATCATTTTTAGGAGTGAAAATATAAGGGTACTAGGCCATCATGTCTTCAAATAAAGGATATAGCTGAGCTAGAAAGATAAAAGCCCTAACATGAAACTGATTTTTGAGCTGACTTGATTGACTATAAGGGGTTGTTTCATGTTGAGATTTTAGAACTCAATTGAAGCATTCATGACATGGTCGTATATAGAGAACAACAAAGTGATAGCTGATACGATAAAATGTCCAAGACTTACTATGAATGGAATATGATTTTTCATATACTCTCTTTATTAATTTTTAGTTACAGTAGAGGGAAAGAATTTTGGGTATAATCTGAATATGGAATTCAAATAAGGAATGACAAAATTATCTAACTAGTCATATTCATTGATATAGGTTCATATAATAGAGATGGTATAGACTCAAACATAAGATATACTCTGGCTAACACTATATAACACGAAATATATGCATATAGAGCAGAAGCAAGACAAGGATTAGAATGTCGTAGGCGATCCAATAGTTAACTTTCAATCTTACCAATACTTCTCAAAAACTTTTTTCAACTATACTTCTCCTTTCAAACACTACACTTTATTTGATGCAACTTATAATCCTTATATGGGTACGTGTGACTACCCCAACCAAAGTCTGAGTTGAAGTACATACTTTCACCATGTTCAAGCCTAATCTAGACTCACAAGGTACTGCACATGACATAATTATACTAGTCTAAACTATGTGATTCAATATCCTATGTTTACTTAGAGCTGTCAACTCAAGATTAATACTCCGTACCACTTCAACACTAACCCCGAGCTCTATTTAGGAATTCACTAGTGCATAGTGCATGCATCCACTTTTATACTATTCAAATGTGGGGCTTACACCATACAACGAGGGACCAGGTCCCTTTAAGTCGTACAAAAGAAATAAAACAGTAAAGCAGTAAGTAAACAAAAACTTTGCAAGAAATTAAAGAACACAAAGATTTTAACGCAGAAACCTCCTTTCTCAAGGGAGGAAAAATAATGGCTTGCCCTTATAAGCACTCAAAAATCCACTATAATTAAACTTATGATTACAGATTCTATTATAACCTAACTCTAGGCTGTACTTGTTTGCAACAACTCTATTAGAAACTCTCCTTGACAACTCTGTCAAGATATCACCTCAATATTGATTAACTTTAACCAATATCAAACTTAGGTAACTCTACCTAACACTTAGCAAACAAAGGAAAAGTTTTACTCTTATAAAATGAGTAATTAAATTACAGACCAAGACTTGACATAAGAAAAAACACTCTCTCAGCACAAAAATACTTGGATCTTGAGAAACATTTGAGTTTTCTCTGATTTCTCTCTTTGAATAATCAGATTGCAAAAAATTTAAATTGAGGAGTTTTTTTCAATTTGTAGCTTGATAATGATAAGGCTAGAATTTCTATTAGGCTAAGTGTCCTGACTGGTAATAGCTCACCTGCGGAGTTTATTACACTAACAAACAAAACTGTGCAGGATAGTGATCTTGTACTGCACTCTTCTCGGCAAACATATGTGCCTCACTAAACACTTAATCTGCCCATTTTCATAGTTTACTAATATCATACCTTTAAGTTCATATTTTTTTCCAAAACCATGAGAATTAAAACTATACCAAAAATCTCAACATTTTCTTTCTATAACTCCTTAAATTAGCTATTAAGAACACCGTAAACTATATAACTAGCTTTCTTCATGAGGAGAAGATCAAGGGTACAATCTAAGCACATGTGACACTTAATAATATTAGAAAATAATTCAGCCATATATTTCCTTGGGTATTTCTATATTTCATACCAAAACCATCATATTTAATTGCGAATGACCAAACTTAAATCCTTGCATATATTATCTCAACCCTACTATGTCACATCCATATAACTAGCATCAACTATCACAAAATCAATATTTTCGCCTTGATGATCATCCACTATTCAAAGTTAGTGTCTACTACAAAACATGATTAATAACACAACTTTACATACTGTTCTTGCTTGGCATCTATAAAATAAAATATCAAGACATACTAGTCGACTAGAACCTCATGATACAAATAATTAATCATAATCTTATGGACTATCTTATTATAGTCCATTAGCATATCCTTCTTTCACACATCATTACTACTTATCCATGCATATTTATAAATTAAATTGATATGACTGTAAGAATCAACCAATTCCTTTTTCATAATATAAAGAAAATCCTAGATTAACAATCTTTAACAACATAATACTTTAATTAATGACGTATAGTTTTCTAACACAATGAAACGCCATCAAGAATCTCCTTCGCTATTACAAGCATACTACAAATCACCTTTACGTACCACCATGAAATGTACACACCACACTCACTACCCTGTAGTTAGGACCGAAAGACATATTACCTCAATCCTAACTTAATTTCATACATTGATCCATCAATGTACTCTTAACCAATTGCTATCTCTATAATTCTTGTCACTACACTTCTAAACCCATACTTTCAACTTTGAGATTTTCCTACTACTTATGGATAATAACACCTCAAGTTACAGTATCTCTTAGTGAAAACTCTATTAAATAGTCTATGTACATTCTCTCTCCTCTCATTGGTGTTATTTATAATGAAGGGTTAAAGAGAAATCTAAATACATATCATATTTTGTCTTAACCACATAAATCATATGGATGAGGCATAAGCTTTTTAATTAAAGGACTTAAAACAGACTATAGGCTCTTCTCAAGCCGTTTGTGCAATTTTTGAAGTTATTGATGTTAAATTTGAAAGCATCATATTAGCAGGAATTGAGATTTACTACTTCTATTATCTCAAGGATGAGATATAGTTAGAGGAACTTGAAGCAATGCACAAATTAGCACAAGTTTCTTAGGGGACTACTTTATTTTATGATCTAGAGTAAGAAGAATCAGAAGCTTTACTTAAATGCATATAGTCCCATATTTATAGAAGTAGGGCCTTATATCCATACATTAGATTCAGAATACATAGCTTCACAGACTCACTAGGACACTTGAACTCTATGTTCTGACACCAACTTTGTAATTCCCCAATACTACCCATGGATGCCATAGGGTGCTTAGAACCACAAGGGATCCTAACCTAACCCATAATACTATCATAATTCATGAGTAAGTAAATAAAATACATTAAATTGGAAATATTAGGCACAATCAATGTCATTATCTGAACTTGTTTAATACAATACTATTTAAAAATATTTACATCACTAACTTATACAATAGGGGATTAAAACTAAATACATCACCTCTAACTGACTGTCTATGAGGCCTCTACTAATACTGATTATAGGTAGAGGAGACTTAACCCCGGGATATCCTTAATCAATATAACTAGATCTAAATAAAGTTATAGAACTATAACTAACTTGAATCCTTGAAAAAAAACTCATTACCTGCTGATTTGAAGTTGTAAACTACCTGATTATGACTTTGTGAGCTACAATTCATACGTACATTATGAAATAATGTAACCACACAGATTTATATGTGGTCAATACTTTTGGAATGTACTAAGTATATAGGGGTGAATGTAATAAGTAAAAATTGATATAACTC
This sequence comes from Capsicum chinense, assembly GCA_026120095.1. Classification (NCBI taxonomy): domain Eukaryota; kingdom Viridiplantae; phylum Streptophyta; class Magnoliopsida; order Solanales; family Solanaceae; genus Capsicum; species Capsicum chinense. Next base: position 226,511,428 of record JAPEIP010000010.1, read on the forward strand.
ATAATCTTAGAAACATGAATGCTAAGTGTAGAAGACTCACCATATTCATGAATAAAACTGAAAGATGAAATATCATAAAGCATAAATTATAAAAAATATCTCATAAATTCAGTGAGTCATTATACTTAGTTTCTAAAATCATATTTACTGTGACAGTTTCTTATAACTAACATAAACCATGTTAGCTAGCATGGAGTCCAAAATCTGACTCACATTGAGAAGGATTATCACATACCTTGTCATCGGTATAGAACCAAAAATAGATTATCACTAAACGGAGCCTGTTTGGGCAAGAGAGATACTCTCTGGTAAGGCCCTATTAACCTATAGTGGCACGTAGTTTCTAGGAAATAGGGTGACCTAAACTCACAACCCACTCATTACTAAATACTACTCCTAAAATATACGGATGCTCATAATATATGAAATTCACCTTAAATTAAGCATATAGGTTTATAAGTCTAAAAACAAATCATGCTTCTATTCCTAAATCTTGTTCATAAATAATTATGTGAATTTCATATCTTATTTAATATCATAAGATCAAAAATGAATTCTAAATCAAGTTGTGCTAAGTTGTAAGCTAAAATAACAAGTCTATATTGCTTATAAACTGACTGGATCATGCTGAAAATAATGAACATTTATTATATTGTGGAACTTCATGTCAAGATACTAAAATTCACTACATGAGATCAACCATATGAGTAAATGTTGCACCCAAGCACATACGCAAGTGTACGTGGTCCACCAAGTAGTAAAATAGCCTTAGAAAAGTCAAGTATCGATCCCACCGGGACTTGTGTTAATCAACTATCTTTTTCTAGTCTTTCTACGAATATTAAGCAAGTAATAAAGTATCAAATATAGTGTTTGAGAGTTTAAAATGAAAAGTAAATGTAAAAAAGGTGGTAAATAAGGTTCTTGAAAATAATGGAGAAAAGCACAGGGTTAAGGCACTACGAACAATACTACATAGCTATATAACATTAAGGTTAAGGCACAACAAACAATAATACATAGTTGTAAAAATTTATTTGTTTAGTTAATTATCATTGTTGTTGATTCATGGGGTGGATAAGATTATCACGGTCTTTTGAATCTTTAACCAACTATCTAACTTATCCTTACATCTACATCGTTGAGTGGTGATACAATATCTAAGCTAAATGCATTTGTAATTTTTCCCGTGTTTACCAAATAGAGCGAATTATGTATATTCCTATCCTAAATGCAAATCATAAATCCAATTCATTGAAAGATATTGATCCCATCCCATATATTCCATAATATATTCTACTATTCCTCCCTCGGGGTTCATGATAGAATTATGCATTTATCCTAAGGGGCACAAATCTATAGAATAGTAAGAACAAGGATACATGAGAAAACAATAATGATAATAACATAAATCAACTTAATTATAAGCAAAAGTACTCATGTTATTGGCTTTAACACCAGATAAGGTTGTTTAGCCACTCATGGAATTACAAGGAATCATTGTTAATGAATTCATGTAAGAATCCAAAAGTAAACTAAAAGGGGAATAAAAACCCTAAGAAAATACTCATAAAGCATATTCCAATGACCCAAGGTCGTCCAAGGTGTTTATAAAAGAGTTGAAGGGTCCTATTTATAATTGGACCAAGTTGGCCAATTTTGACACACCCACATGACATGCCCATATCGCAGTGCCTAGGAAGCGTGGCATATTGAAAATCTGGAGTCTCACTAAAATTACACTGTTTTTTAAATAATAAGGGAATGGCACACCCTTATGGTGGTGGCTGGGTACCGTGGCATTCTCTTATGCCTAAAATTTTTCGCTTTGGTCATAGTTTATCCCATGTATTTAGCCTTTCCTCCCTTACTTTATGGTAGCTTTCGCTCTTCAAAAACGGCATGTAAATCACCCATGTATCAACTTTAATATCTAATTAGCTTCCTATATCATAAAACGCCATGAATTAGAGCTTACAACATAATAGATCCCAACAAGACAAACTAAAATAACACATAGCTCAAGCATAAGACTACTAGTTTCCTCATTTAAACTCTAATTGAATGTTTTACTACGAAACATGATTTGAACACACCTTAAACTTTATAAACATGTAACATAAAACTTAGATGCTCAATTATACGAATATTAAATCATTATTCACATGAGAAGTCCTCTCAAAACTAGGCTAATTACGAATAGAAAACAACACTTAGATGTATAAATCAACCTAAGATCACCACCCCATACTTAATGACTTGTTCTTCCTTGAATGGCTCTCTTCCTTAAACATCATCAAAGGAATACTCCACTCTGAATTACTACAAAAAGTAAGGCACTCAATATAGCACTACAATGACTACACAAATTTCAAGTTTTATAGTAAGCATGCAATTAAAAATTGAAAGCTCAAGAACACTACTTCAAGACATCCTAACCTCAAGAACTGGCCCTGCCAAGTTGGTAAACTCATTCATATTACTCAATCAAAGAAATAATATAGGACACCTAACTATCACCAAACATATGTCCACACTACAAGATAGCTACCCGTATTCACTCATATAGATGTAATTTACCACAAGAATGGGTATACAAATTAAATAACACTCACTCTCCCAAAGAATTCACATATCACATAAGTTGAACCATAGTCTTTTCCTAAGTGTAGTACTCTACTAATATCATAATGTGAATGCTTAATATCAAAGAGGACTTTAAGGGTTGTAATGTAGTCTAAGGGATGGGTAGGAACTATTTAGGCGAGCAATAGTGACTATCTTCCCTAAGCTCTTCAATACATCACAATATGCATTGCTCTCTTAGCGAAATAACCAAGTGTTCACCACCTCTACATCAACACATCGCTTTTTGTTTTATCCAATCTCTTTAAGCAAGTTCACATATATAGGAGGGAGAATTTTCACTCAACAAAAGATTTAATTTTTCTCTTTTCATTACATTACTCTTACTAACAATACATAAATATTTTCAACACTATTAGCTACTATTTTTAGGATTCACTTTCGCCTTTCTCCTTCTTTAATTCATATTGCTTAACCATACTTATTTTTCAACCAAAGCACTTAGGAGTTTTGGATCAAATTACGGTCAATAAAGAAAGGGATAGGCTACATATGAGCTACAAATGAAATAGGTTAAGTCTCAAAGAGGTTAACTAATATTATGCACAAGGGCAGATAAAAGAGGGTATAAAACATGGTTATTAAACAAAATGCCTATATCATCTTCTAAACTCAGATTATTTATTTTTCTTGGCATACACACAAGGATGTTCTATACATCAAAATGCAACAAGGAATATATGACAAACCTCACTCACGTATAGAACATGCTCAATTCAAATAGGATGACCGTACACTCAAAACCAAGAAATATTATGCATTTAACAATAAGACAACATCACACTAGAGACATAAAAATGAGCATAGGTAGCTCAAAAGTAGTAATTCAACACAATAAACATGCTTTCACATTCACAACTCACTTATATCATATAATCATAAAAAATATCTTTCAAGAACATC
>JAPEIP010000010.1:226515076-226570294 GCA_026120095.1 Capsicum chinense
AGGTTGTTTAGCCACTCATGGAATTACAAGGAATCATTGTTAATGAATTCATGTAAGAATCCAAAAGTAAACTAAAAGGGGAATAAAAACCCTAAGAAAATACTCATAAAGCATATTCCAATGACCCAAGGTCGTCCAAGGTGTTTATAAAAGAGTTGAAGGGTCCTATTTATAATTGGACCAAGTTGGCCAATTTTGACACACCCACATGACATGCCCATATCGCAGTGCCTAGGAAGCGTGGCATATTGAAAATCTGGAGTCTCACTAAAATTACACTGTTTTTTAAATAATAAGGGAATGGCACACCCTTATGGTGGTGGCTGGGTACCGTGGCATTCTCTTATGCCTAAAATTTTTCGCTTTGGTCATAGTTTATCCCATGTATTTAGCCTTTCCTCCCTTACTTTATGGTAGCTTTCGCTCTTCAAAAACGGCATGTAAATCACCCATGTATCAACTTTAATATCTAATTAGCTTCCTATATCATAAAACGCCATGAATTAGAGCTTACAACATAATAGATCCCAACAAGACAAACTAAAATAACACATAGCTCAAGCATAAGACTACTAGTTTCCTCATTTAAACTCTAATTGAATGTTTTACTACGAAACATGATTTGAACACACCTTAAACTTTATAAACATGTAACATAAAACTTAGATGCTCAATTATACGAATATTAAATCATTATTCACATGAGAAGTCCTCTCAAAACTAGGCTAATTACGAATAGAAAACAACACTTAGATGTATAAATCAACCTAAGATCACCACCCCATACTTAATGACTTGTTCTTCCTTGAATGGCTCTCTTCCTTAAACATCATCAAAGGAATACTCCACTCTGAATTACTACAAAAAGTAAGGCACTCAATATAGCACTACAATGACTACACAAATTTCAAGTTTTATAGTAAGCATGCAATTAAAAATTGAAAGCTCAAGAACACTACTTCAAGACATCCTAACCTCAAGAACTGGCCCTGCCAAGTTGGTAAACTCATTCATATTACTCAATCAAAGAAATAATATAGGACACCTAACTATCACCAAACATATGTCCACACTACAAGATAGCTACCCGTATTCACTCATATAGATGTAATTTACCACAAGAATGGGTATACAAATTAAATAACACTCACTCTCCCAAAGAATTCACATATCACATAAGTTGAACCATAGTCTTTTCCTAAGTGTAGTACTCTACTAATATCATAATGTGAATGCTTAATATCAAAGAGGACTTTAAGGGTTGTAATGTAGTCTAAGGGATGGGTAGGAACTATTTAGGCGAGCAATAGTGACTATCTTCCCTAAGCTCTTCAATACATCACAATATGCATTGCTCTCTTAGCGAAATAACCAAGTGTTCACCACCTCTACATCAACACATCGCTTTTTGTTTTATCCAATCTCTTTAAGCAAGTTCACATATATAGGAGGGAGAATTTTCACTCAACAAAAGATTTAATTTTTCTCTTTTCATTACATTACTCTTACTAACAATACATAAATATTTTCAACACTATTAGCTACTATTTTTAGGATTCACTTTCGCCTTTCTCCTTCTTTAATTCATATTGCTTAACCATACTTATTTTTCAACCAAAGCACTTAGGAGTTTTGGATCAAATTACGGTCAATAAAGAAAGGGATAGGCTACATATGAGCTACAAATGAAATAGGTTAAGTCTCAAAGAGGTTAACTAATATTATGCACAAGGGCAGATAAAAGAGGGTATAAAACATGGTTATTAAACAAAATGCCTATATCATCTTCTAAACTCAGATTATTTATTTTTCTTGGCATACACACAAGGATGTTCTATACATCAAAATGCAACAAGGAATATATGACAAACCTCACTCACGTATAGAACATGCTCAATTCAAATAGGATGACCGTACACTCAAAACCAAGAAATATTATGCATTTAACAATAAGACAACATCACACTAGAGACATAAAAATGAGCATAGGTAGCTCAAAAGTAGTAATTCAACACAATAAACATGCTTTCACATTCACAACTCACTTATATCATATAATCATAAAAAATATCTTTCAAGAACATCTAACTTAATCCTAACACAAAAATATAAAATCTACTCCTAAAAAGGAAAAGGAATACTAGGTTCAAAGGCCTCCCCCTTGGAAAAGAACCGAAAAGAACAACCAAGGGGTGGGTGAAGTGTACCCCTACAAAACTAAAACAAAGATAAATTATTTTTGTAATTTTTCAAATTTAACCAAAAAAACAAAAGCTAGAAAACAACTAATAATCAAAATTCTATAGCAACACTTTAGTCAAAACCATGGGAAGATTCCCCACCCCACACTTAAAAACTAACTTTGTCCCCAAAGTATACTAAAATCAAGGATATAAATACTCCTTGAGTCCTTTAGGCCTAGATAGAAACATCTTTAAACATCAATGAGGTTGGGTGGACCCATACCCAGTCTTTGCCACGCTCCTTAGCTCAAATTTTTGGTACTCAGACTTTGCTTCAACCTGTGTCTCAGAAAAAACAAAAACTACGTGAAATAAAAACTAAAATTAAAAAATAAAATACATAACTTAACTTTGGATTCATCCCAAGTAGCACCTGATTAGTATCATGGCCTGACCCACATCACTACATCTCAACCATTTTCCTTCATCATTTTCCTCCTTTTCGGAGGCCATTTACTCACTCTTTCTTGACCTTTTAAGTGTGTACACTCAAGGTCTATATATTTGTCACTAATAGCCTTTTTAGGCTCCTTCAACATAAAATTCACCCTTTTGGGCATAGTGTAACACCCCGTATTTCTCTAACTTAAATTAACCCTAAGTACATGGGTTATCCTATATAATTTTGTAAAATACTTAGTAATTTTTAGTTTTGAGCTTACCAATACATAGAAAATTTAGTCATCTTTCCAACAATATAAGATCTGCCGAATCTAACACCCGAACAAGGATTTAGTGCCGTTTTAGTAAATCGGTGTGCCAGCTAGCACTTCAACGCATCGCGGAGGCATACCAAATGGCAATTGTCAAAAGCCAGTGATCCAACGTGATAAGCCTGAATCACGGTGAGCGTCCAGGTATTATGCAATAAAGCAACATGATCTTACCACATCGCGCCAAGCCTCTAGTTCACAATTATCAAATTCCAGTTATGCGGCGCTATGTCAAGGGTGAAAATTGGGAATTTTTAGTTAATTCTGAGTTTTAAATCTAAGGTATTTTAGGTCTTTTTCCCTCTTTCCAATCAGCCTCAACACGGGATTAAAGCCCCAAATAGCCTAATATCTCATTAATTGCTCACTTATCTTAAGAAAAAAATCATTCTCTCTCAATTAGCAAATCCTAGCTCTCAAGAAATCAAGAACAAAGCTCAAGAAACTCACTAAGAACTCCAAGAACTTATCAATTTAGGTAGGTTAGGTGTTCATTCATGGGTCCCTTTAACCCATGATGCCCAAGAACTTTTTTTAAAATTATAAGTTATAGATTTATGATTTCAATGCTTGAAATTGATTGTACCCATATCTATGATACTAATTTGGTTTTCAATCCATGATTATAATAATATTCATGAAAATAGAATAGTATTTATAGGGAATTATATGAATTGTATGTTGAACCCATGAATTTGCAAGTTTGGGCAATTTAGTTGTTATGTTTATATGTTACCTATGATTATGTGAATTAAGTTATGCTCCCAAAGTGTTTGATAGAATGTCCATATGAATGAAATAATGCAATCATGATATGCTAGTATATGTACAAGCTTATGAACTACAAGTGTTTGATAAAATGTCTCTATGAATGTATTATGGACAAGTAATTATTGTTATGTCTTTCAAGATTATGCTATTCTTTATTTTCTTGCTATTGAGTCCTAGGTTATTTAATACCTGACAATCTAGATGTTTACCTAGAGCCTATGTTAGTTACAAAATAGTATCAGTCATGTCACGATTAGTAGAATTCAGTCATCAATAGGACTCAGTAGAACTCAGTCAGTTATAGAATTCAAGAAAACTCAGTAAACTCAATATCAGTCCAGTACAGTTTAGTACACTCAGTTTGGTGTCTTTCTATTGGGAGTAGGATTCAACATCGAGTGAGCTCACCTTCAGTAAAAGCTTAATTATAGTATACACGCATATGCATAGTATGGCATACTCAGTATTTACAGCAGTTTTAGTTATCCTTGTACTTTTATATTAGTTACTCTATATCATTCAGTCAGTTAATGTTCATTCATATAAACCCTTTCATTCATCCTTACCTTATCTAGCATACCAGTACATTCCATGTACTAATGCATACTCTTTCTTTGCTCTATAATGTCTCATATCATAAGTTCAAATGCTCAGGTTCCTAACCGTGCATGGACAGATCCAGTTATCTATATCAGTTCTAGTAGTGAGTCCTCATATATCGATGGCATCCCTTTATTTTAGTATTTTAGTTTATCAGTAGTTTAGTAGTCGGAGTTAGTTGGGAGCTTATCTCATCAACTCCACCTTCAGATAGTTCATTTAGAGGCTTTTCAAACTAAACTTTCAGACACTATTTAGTTTAATAGATTATTATTACAGTTGATATTCTATATCAGAATTTCAGATTTTGAACCTTATGGTATTTTAGCCTATTTTCCACATTTATTACAGTATTATTATTTAGTACTCATAGTAGATATCAGTCATGGGTTATCTTGTGGTCCTTTGGGATCGCAAGCACCATGTAGTATTCAGGATATAGACCCGAGGCATTACAAACTTGGTATCAGAGCCTAAGGTTCAACAGAGTCCTAGGGAATATGAATGTCACATCGAGTAGACATGTTTTAGGAAAAGTTTTCCTTCTTTAAGTATTTATGTCGTGCGAGTGAGCATGAGCTCAAGTTAAACTTTCAGTCTAATTCATTTTTCCTTTCGTTTATAGATCATGTCTCCAAAAAAAAACAATTGAAGGAGAACCAAAAATCAGTCACCACCTCAGCCCATTCAGGCAGATCCTTTGGATGAGCATGTCTCCCATGTAGAATTCAGAGTTACATTCACTACTCTAGCCAATTTTATAATAGTTCAAAATAAATAGCCATCTGTTGTTCAGGCTAACCCAGTGGCCAATACTACTACATCTAGGATTCAGGACTTCACCCAAAAAAATCCACCCCTATTCTAGGATATAAGTTAGAAGAAGACCCACAGGAGTTCCTCAAATAGGTTTAAAAAGTCACAGCTAATATGGGAGTGACTTCCAATAAGAGTGATGGGTTGTCTGCCAATCAGCTACAAGATGTAGCTCAGATATAGTTTAAGTAGTGGAAGGTAGACAGGGGCACAGATACAGAGACCATAAAGTGGGAAGAATTTGCTACTGCTTTTTTAGATTGATTCTTTCCCTTAGAGATAAGAGAAGCCAAAGTGTTAGAGTTCATCAACCTCAGGCAGGGAAGTATGAGGGTAAAAGAGTATTCCCTTAAGTTTACTCAGTTAGCTAGGTATGCTCCCCATGTTGTGGCAGACAGTAGGTCCAGAATGAGCAAGTTCATGTCTGGGGTGTTAGATAGTATAGTGAAGAAGTGCAGAACTGTGTTGTTGATTAAGGGGATATACATAGCCAGTCTTATAGTCCATGCTCAGTAGATAGAAAAGGCTAAGAATAGAGAGAGAGAGAGGCAGAACAAGAGAGCCAAAACAAGTAGCTTCAATTTCAATCATCCTACGTTAAAGGGTGGTAATCGTTCCCAGTTTCATCCAAAATCTTTGGTTCCAGCTCTGTCCTTAGTCAGTGCTCTATTCCTTAAGTTTAGAAATAGTAACAAAGATAGGGTTCCAGGCTCTAAATCCCAGATAGTGTTAGAAGTGATCGAATAAATGCTCTTTGTCATACATGTGGCAGAAACCATTAGGGTGTCTACAAAGCTGGCAGTGATATTTATTTTTGGTGTGTCAAGCCAGGACACAGAGTTAGAGATTATCCTTAGTCAGGCTCTCAAGGTCCATATAATTGTCCTTTAACTCAGTCGAGTTCCCCCTGATATAGTCACCAGTACATTACATATCTTTTATTTACATATTTATACCTTGATAGATCCAGGAGCTTCTTTATTTTTCATAACTCCTTATATAGGCATTAACTTCAGAGATAGTCCAGAAATCCTAGAAGAGCCTTTCTCGGTTTATACACTAGTGGGTAAATCTATCATAACCCGATGGGTATACCAGACCTATCCGGTTATGATATCTCAAAAAGTTACTTCAGCAAACCTTGTATAGCTAGAGATGGAAGATTTTGATATCATTCGTTGCATAGATTGGCTCCATTCATGCTATGCCTTAGTTGATTGTAGGAATAAAATAGTTCATTTTCAGTTTTCAAATAAACTAGTCTTTAAATGAAGGGTTAGTAACACAGCGCTTAAGGGTCAGTTGATTTCATACCTTAGAGCGAGAAAAATAATATCCAAGGGATGTGTCTATCATCTTATCTGAGTCATTGACTCTAGTTTAGAGACTCTAGTCTTGAGTCAGTTCTAGTAGTAAATGAATTCTTAGATGTGTTTCCTAAAGAACTTTTTGGAGTTTCTCCCAAAAAAGAAATTGACTTCGGAATAGACCTTCTTCCAGGCACTCAACCGATATATATTTCGCCATATAGAATGGCACCAATAGAACTCATGGAGTTAAAAGAGTAGTTAAAAGATCTTCTAGATAAGGGATTTATTAGACCCAATATTTCCCCGTAGGGCGCACCAGTCTTATTTGTGTGTAAGAAAGATGGTTTTCTTAGAATGTACAAAGTATACCATCATTTGAACAGAGTCACAGTCAAGAATAAATATCCACTTCCCAAAATTGATGATTTGTTTGACCAACTTCAAAGTGCTAGTTACTTTTCTAAGATAGACCTCAGATCAGGTTATCATCAACCCAGAGTTAGGGAAAGTGACATTCCAAAAATAGCTTTCAGAACTCAGTATGGTCACTTCGAGTTTCTATTCATGTCCTTTGATCTTACAAATGCCCCAACAGCTTTCACGGACTTAATGAATACCGTGTTCAAGCAGTACTTGGACATGTTCATTATAGTCTTTATTGATGACATTCTTGTCTATTTCTTTAGCGAGAATAATCACGCAGATACCTCAGAATCATACTTCAGATTCTCAGAACTCATCAGTTGTTCACCAAATTCAATAAGTGTGAATTTTGGATAAGGTCACTAGTATTCCTTGGTCATATAATTTCTGGTGATGGCATTAGAGTTGATTGTTAAAAAACTAAGGCGGTGATAAACTGGCCTAGACCTATCTCTCAATCAAATATCCAAAGTTTATTGGGTTAAGCTGGCTATTACCATTGGTTTGTTAAAGGGTTTTCCTCTATTGCATCCCCCATGTCTAGATTAAATTAGAAGAAAGTCCAGTTTTAGTGGTCAGATTCTTCCGAGAAGAGTTTTCATAAGTCGAAGACTCGACTCACCTCAGCCCTAGTCTTGACTCTACCAGATAGTTCAGATGGGTTTGTTATGTACTATGATGCATCTAGAGTAGGTTTGGGTTGTGTTCTCATACAAAGAGATAAGGCCATAGCCTATACCTCTAAACAACTTAAGCCCCATGAGAAGAATTACCCAACTTATGATCTTGAGTTAGCAGCTGTAGTGTTTCCCTTAAAGATTTGGAGGCATTATTTATATGGGGTGCATGCTGATGTTTTCATATATCACAAGAGCTTACAGTATGTATTTCTTGAAAACATCAGAAAAAGTGGTTAGAGTTATTAAAAAATTATGATATGAGTGTTCTACATCATTCGGGCAAGTCCAATGTAGTCGTTGAGGCTCTCAGTAGATTATTAATGGGTAGTGTTGCTTATGTTGATGATGATAAGAAGAGGTTAGTTTAGGAAATTCATCAGCTTGCCCGACTAGGTGTCTGCTTAGTTGATTCAATTGAGGGTGGTGTATGGGTACAGAATAGTTCAGAATTATCTCTAGTTTCTGAAGTGAAGGAAAAGCAGGATTGAGACCCCAGTCTAGTAAAGTTGAAACAGTCAGTCAGAGATCAAAAAGTAGAGGTTTTCTCCCAAGGGGTAGATGGTATAATGCTTTGTTAGGGTCATTTATGAGTGCCAGGTGGGGATGACTTGAGTCAACGAATTCTCGCAGAAGCGTATGGTTCACAATACTCTATTCATCTAGGGGCCACTAAGATGTACCACAATTTATGAGAGATCTATTGGTGGAGTGGGATAAAGAAGGATATTGTAGAGTTTGTAGCTAAGTGTTCTACGTGTCTGTAGGTTAATATTGAACATTAGAAGCCTATTGGATCCATGCCGGAGTTCAGTATTCCCACATGGAAATGGGAGGAAGTGAACATGGACTTTGGGATCTGTTTACCTCGTACTCGTCATCAGCATGATTCCATTTGGGTTATCGTAGATAGGATGACCAAATCATCTCATTTATTGCTATTTCACACTTCCCATTTAGTTAAGGACTACACCAAACTCTATATCAGAGAGTTGGTTAGGTTATACGGAGTCCCAATATCTATTATCACAGATAGAGGTACCCAGTTTACCTCTTATTTCTAGAAAGTAATTCAAAAGGGTCTTGGTACCCAAGTTCACCTCAGTACAACTTTTAACCCTCGAATAGATGGTCAAGTAGAAAGGACCATTCAGACTCTTGAAGATATGTTAAGAGCCTGCATTGTCAATTTTAAGGGTAGTTGAGATGACCACTTGCCTTTGATCGAATTCACATATAATAATAGATATCATTCTAGTATTTAGATGGATCAATTTAAGGCTCTTTATGGTAGGATATGTAGATCTCCAATTGGTTGGTTCAAGGTAGGTGAGGATGCATTAGTAGGGCTTGAGTTAGTATTTGATGCCTTAGAGAAGGTTCAGTTAATCAGAGAATGGCTTAGGGATGCCTAAAGCCAACAGAAATCATATGTGATAACACTCAAACTACACCTCTCTAATGAGAATGTAAGTGATCATTGTCAATATAAAACCCAACTAGGTTGGGGTAAAATCCCCCAAGGAATATGGTGTGAACGTAAATTTTTCGCTATTTAATCAACTGATAATTGGATGTTTCTAGAAAAGGGGTTTTTTAGTTTAACAAGTAATTGTTGGTTACTTTAGATTTATTGTTCGTAATCAAGAGTTTATGAAAAAACTGAATTATGTTCACTAGGGCTTTTGGTACTTGACAGATGCTACTAGTGGTTCAAGATTCTCACCATAGATAGGACAACAAGTTATCTTTATAGAAGTTATGCTTAAATGTCTCTCAACCTACCTAAGCATTTAATTACCTAATCCTCTCAGACTAAGGGAATTGATATTAACTGCCCAGATTTTACCTCAAGTTAACCAACCTTGTTAAAGAGCTGATTATTAAATGGAGTATTTAGAAGTCCCTATTGATAATTCACTTCCTACTGTATTTTATTTCTTTCTCAAGAAAATCAAAGCAGGTGGTATCTATCGTTTGCAACCAACAGACAATAGTTAAAACATCAGAATCATCAAGGAGTCCTACCACCTTTCGAATCTTGAACACTCAACACCTTATCAAGACCTAACCCTAGATCCTATAATTCAGGTTAAAGGAATTTAGCCAGTCATGAAGTAATAATTGAAACACCTAGAAGAATTCATGCTTTGAAAGATAAACTTACCACAAGATGAATAGAAACTAGTGATTCTCAGATTAAATCACAAAGTAAATCCCAAAATAATGAATATAATCTCTTCAAAGTAATTGCTTTCTCAAGCCAAGAAGTTAGAGAGAAAAAAATCAAAGTATATTCCTCAAAACTCAAGATCCGGACTTCTAAGAAAACCTTCAACAAGGATTTAAATAGTTCACCCTAATTATGGAAATAAAATAATAAAATTTAGAAATTCTTCAGATTAGGCGACGCCATTTGTGATAGCCTATCAGAAGGCTCACGACTTATCACAAATTTCATCAGCTTCCTTAATGTTTTTGGTACTTGATGCCTACCGCTGACGACAAAAAGTGATGTCCTATCAGCTCCTTGATGACCTATTACAAAATGTCGTCAAGTCTCTTTTTCAGTTCTTATGTGCTTCCTTAGGATGACGGCATTCTTGAAAGCTTATCAGATCCTTGACGTCCTATCACAAAATGTTGTTACAGCTTTCAATCTTAGCCCAATTCTCTATCTATGGTTGACGATGAATCTGATAGCTTATCACAAGGCTGATGACTTATCAGAAATGTCGTCAGCCATACTTTTGCCTCTATCTACTTCTAATGTCAACTCCTTTGCTTCCATTCTTATTGGCCCTCTATCATATTAGCTTCTACTACAAAATCAAACATAAACCAATCAAAAATCACAAAGTTGCGTAAGATTTCACAATATTTCTTAGTTAAAAGCCTCAAATGTGTTAGCATTAGCTCACACATCAACACCCTCAACTTAAAATAATTGTTTGTTATCAAGCAACTCAACATAACTAAGAGAATAAAAGGTGCCACATTATCTTAGAACACTTTCACCATCTCCAAGGTTAGTCATTTCAAGTACAATGAAGAACACCAATGCAACACACAGATATCAGTCTATGGCATTAATTCATCTACATTAACCATGCATATACCAGTATTACACTCTCCAAACAAGTTAGTAACTAGCAACATATCTGGTGTTCCCTCACATCAAAGAAATCCCTCTTATCATCTCAGTATTTATATATGTAACCATGGGGACAATCAAAACCCTCACTCTCAAAATAAAGTACCAATCCATGTATGCCAAGTACCATAGGATTGCCCTTATTTTCATTACCCCGATCTTCAGATAGGTCAGCTTAGATCACTATAGGACTTCTCTTAGGCTTACATGTAGGCTAGGGGTTGGTATGATACTTGATGGTATTTAAAGTGACTAAGCCTCCTTTACACTACACTAGCTATCTGAGGTTTCACTCATTAACCTTTTCCACTCTTCTCTTTTCTTGATCACACTTATTTAGGATGGGTCCAATCTTTTCTCAATTACTTAATCTTTTTTCACAATTTTTCTTTTTCTTGCTCTTTTCCTTTGCACCCAGCTTTTTATTCTTTTCTTTTATACTATCTTTCTTCATACTCATTCTATATCACGCACCCCTGTGGTAGCCACCCTCAACTTAGTCCATTTACCTAAGTTAAGGTACAAAGTGTCCAAGGAGGACCAAGGCCAAAACAGGTTCATTGTGATCTAAATAGGAAGGTGATAGGTGTCATAAAAAGAAATAGGCTAATTAGGCTCAAAACAAGGATCAAGAGATATTATACGCATAAGGAAGGACTTTTAGGCTAATGTGAGCTAATATCAAAATGGCCTATAATACTTTCCAAACCCCTATCCTTCAACCTAGGTAAGACTAACTGGCCAAGTTCTGGTTTCAGCACACCCAGGGAACTAAGTAGTTTCTCACACACAAATGGCACATAAGTCTATCACAAGCTACGACTGATTCAGTTCATGCAACTATTTAGCAATGATTATTATGTTACTAGAACTAATGTCATATAAAGATGCACGGTGGTCACACTTAAATGCAAATCGCTCAGTTTAAAGTAGTCGACCACTTGAAGAGGTGTACAAAAATAATAAAAACAATTCGATGGCCTCAAGTTCAAGTATTTCTCCTAGTTGAATACAAAATTTTATAACAATAAATTTACCCTACGCCCTCAACTTAAAATCAAAGAAAATCTAAACTTAGGGTTATAGTATACCTGAAATGGATCAATCCCAGGGGTCATGGGTTCTTGACCCTTCTACTGCATCTCTATCAAAAGCCTCGATCTATTCTGGTGTAGCTGGTCTATCAGTCTCTGAAGGCCTACTGGTGGAGGCACCTACTGCTCTCACTCGGATGGATGCCTCTCATCTCTCATTATCCACTAAGGACTCAATCCTTGCCTTTTTCATCTCCTCCTTTTTAGACTTCTTTCTTGCCCTCTTCTTTTCTTTTCTTTTCTTTCTTCATCACTGTCGGGCCTCTCTTTCTTTCCTTTTCCTTTCTTCTAACCTTTCATTTTTTATTTTATTCACTGGCTCCTCTGTGAGATCAAGCATTGAGATTTCTCCCTTAAACTCCTCAGCTAACTGGTCTACTGATGTCATAAAGTAGTGATGTTGTAGCTTTCCAACCTCTGTGTTTACTTAATATAGGTCTGATCTGAATAATTCTATCTCTGGAGCAGACCTCTCTTTCGACTATGCATTAAAGAGGTTTTCCAATTCATCAATACGGCTTGGTAGAGCCTTGTAAGGATCAAGTGCAGCCTTGTCAACTGCAGCCATAAATTTCTTGGCAAAGAGTTTAAGCTGAGCCTCACACTACTTGGACTATTTTACTACTCTTCTGAAAGTCATAAGATTGAAGTCAAATTCTGTTGTAGGCACTGCAGGTAGAGGAATTGTCTTAGTTCTAGGCACTGATAGTTCTATCATTATTGTGGATGATGGAGGTACAGCTTTAGAATCAGGCATCTCCACATTAGGCACTGAACTAGTACCTGTGACCGGTGGGTCAGTGGGAATCTCTGTGCCCATATCAAACCTTGCCTCGACTAACTTTCCTCATTTCTGATAGGATTATAGGTCTTCTTGGCAAGGAGTTCTTCTTCTAGCCCCACAATCTTTGGCATATTTACTGCCCTGCACAACCTTGTAATTAAAAAAGGGAAGGGATATGTTGTATCAGACCTTGAGACACAAATTTTTATCTCTTTAGCAATAATCTCTCAAAAATTCAATGAAAATTTAGCCACAAAACTTGCAACTAATATTGGTCTGTCATCCTCGAGGATATTATCACCATCTGTGAGCATCAACCATGTACGTACAATACCCCACCAAAATCTTGCCTCTAAAGTTAGAGAGGCCTTGAAGATCCTTTCACTTAGATTTGTTAGCCATTCCGATTCTCCATCGGCTATGAGTATGGCTAACCAATTCCATTGATTTTCCCAATACTTCAACAGGGTATATAAAGTAGGTAAAGTGGCTTAACGAGTGAAGTTCAGGACATGAAGGAACCTGTTGATTGATGCTTCATAAATATCCACCATTATGCCCCGTATCGAAACTTTATCCAACAAAGGTTGGTCAGCTACTTTCTCTCCTTCTCTACACATATTTTCCAAGCGAGCTTGGTAGTTTGAATAGAACTCCCTAACTAGGGTAGGGAAAAGTGAAATTTCTCCTCGTGTAGTCCATCCCAAATCATAGCCATGACATTTCTGCTCTACCTCCGAGTACCTGTTCAACCCCTTAGTGATGATTCTCTTCTCCTTAAAGATTTTCCTCTTGATAGATCTTCTATTGGTTCTGCGAATCCCATCAAAGAAGATTTTTTGAGCTTTGGGAATCTTTCATCTAGTGCTATCTCGGACTTCAGGATTCTTGTATTTGACCATAGTTCCCCGAATCAAAGAGTCTTTATCATCTTCTGGCTCAGCAGAAGGGGACTCAATTGATGGTCACTCGAATTTAGGTTGTCCAGACTCAAGGTCCTCAGACTTAGGTTGATCTAAATCACGCTCTTCAGATACAGCATATTCGTACTCTTATTGCTCAGAGTCCGACTACTCAGATGCTATATGCTCGGATGTTGTTGGCTCAGTGTCACTTTCTTCACTCTCCTCCATGACAACTGGTGGTGGTGATTGAGTCATTTTAGATCTTTTCTTCCTGAGCAGAGGCTCTTCCTCTTTATAATCAAACTCTTCATTGAAGAGTCTATGGGATACACTTTTCTTGGTCACTTTGTTTGTGTATTTTAAGTTCTTTCCTTTAGGTGCTATTTCAATACCTGTAGCAAGAGAAAAAACATTAGTTGACCCTCAAGAGTACAAACACAAACACATCAATCATTGAAATTCCACACCCCTTGAAAGGGTTTAGTAATACTTCAGGTCCCAGGTGTGACGACATTTCTTGATAAGCCATCCCAGTTGTGATAGCCTATCACGAATGTCGTCAACCTTAAATAGAACCCATAAGATTTTATCAACTTCTAACGATATTGTTGATAATCCATCACAAATGTGATATCCTATCACAATTGTCATCAGCTCTAAAAAGAACCCACAACATTTTTAGCAACCTTTGATGACAATTCTGATAAGCCATCACAGTTGTGATAGATCATCATGAATGTTGTCAGCTCTTATCATAACCCCAACTTAACTTTAACTCAATTTTTGTTCCCATTTGTTTCTTAAAATTTACTCGAGTTTTGTTTTTGAGCTGAACTTTTTTTCGATTTTTTCCCCTTTTGCAATTTGAACATGATTCAAGCTTCTTGGGAACTTGAGTTTACTCAGTTTACCACTTACCATTTAAAAAGAAAGGTTAGGTTTTGAGTATACCTAATGGAGACCTTCTCTTTGATTACACCCGCAAGAAGAAGTAAAGAGAGGTTTTTGATTTTGATTTCAAGCCCCCCCACACACAAGGAAAATGTCTTCTTGTTTTACTTGGAAATAGTTTAAAGAAGGGAAGAAAATATTCTAAGTATGGAAGAAAAATAACTTAAAGAAATTAAAAACTAAGCAGGAAGGTGGAAAGGACAAGTTGTGGGCCAAGTTGGGTCTTTTTAATTTAGCCCACAGTTTCAACTAATGTTGGGATTTTTGTGATGACATTTCTGATAAGCCGTCACAATTTTACTGCTTATCACAAATGTCGTCAGCCTTAATAGACCCTTCTTAAGAGCTAAGATCTCTAACAACTTATCATGATCGTGACAGCCCATCAAAAATGTCGTCAGGGGCACTTGGTTCTATACATTGATTTCACCTTCTTTGAACAATAACCTAACTACAAAAATAAACAATTTACTGGAGTATAAAAATTTTGGTTGCCTCCTAATAGCGCCTGGTTTAATGTGGCGGCACAACTTGGTTGTCTTGACTACTCAGACGTTGTCAAGACAACCTACTGATACCCCTTTACTATCTTCATAGAATACATCCACAATTGAGAAAACACTCATCTCTTTTGCCGGTGTTATAGATGAGTGTATTTTGAATCTTGCTTCCTTGTCATGGAGCCTGAACTTCAGCTCATTCAGCTCTATGTCTACGATCACTCTCCCAGTTGCAAGAAATGGTCTACCCAAAATGATGGGCACTTCAAAGTCCACCTCACAGTCCATGACTACAAAATCAGCAAGCAGAATAAAGTCGACCACCTCTACCAATACATCGTGTAATATACCCACTGGCCACTTTACAAACCTACTGCCACCACCAATCGCATGTTCATCGGGGTAGGATCCCCTACACTAAGTTTCTTATACACAGCGAGTGGCATTAGATTTATACTGGCTCTAAAATTGTATAGTTCTTTTGTGAAATTTAGGGACCCAATAGTACACGGGATGGTAAACACTTCTGGATCTGCCTTTTTCTGCACTAAAGACCTTGTAGAGATAGCACCAAAATGAAGGAGTTTGTCCTCTGGCTCATGGATAACCTTCCATTTCTTATTCACAAGGTCTTTCATGAACTTCGTGTATCCTGGTATTTGCTCAAGTGCCTCAACCAAGGGCACATTTATTGTCAATTGCTTGAGTACTGCCATGAATTTGCTGAATTTTGCATCAGTTTTCTTCTTCAATCATTAAGGAAAGGGAGGTGGTGGTCTTGGGATGGTTTTCAACACTACCTCCTTCTCTTTCTCTTTACCTCTTTTTGGAGCATCATTAGAATTATCCAGCTTCTCAGACTCCACTGGACCACTTTCTTCTGGTTCAATATCAACTACCTTATCAACTATTGGTTTGCCCACAGAAGGGCTAGGTAATATCTTACCACTTCTAGTGGGTAAAGCCATGAATGAGCCATCATTCCACGGATTATGGACCGTATCACTTGGTAATGCTCTACTCTTTCTCTATTTGAATGTTGTGGAGAGTTGGCTCATCTGCTGCTCTAACTATTTGATTGTGGTGGAGTGTGAGTGTACTAATTGACTAATGGATGTCAGATCGCTCTTAATGGTGGTTACACTAGATTTGGTCCCCTCCACTTCCTTTAATAACTTAGATATCATGTCCTTTATGGACATCTTTTCAGAACCTGTTGAAGTAGCCTCATGATTTCTAGGAGGTCCATATAACCCGCTTCTGTCATTGTTATTTCTCTAATTTCCCTACTCCCTATCTTTATAACCAGGCTTTTCATAAAAGTTCCAACCTTGATTCCCTTGGCTATTGCCTCAGAAACCCCCTGATTATTAACATATTTAGACTCTTCATCTGTATCAGCCTCAATCCTATCTGAGATCCCACAGCTTTTACCTTTTCAATCTTGGTTGATAGCAAATTCTTGGTTAGCAAGTCTATCTGTGTTTTAAGGTGAGCCATGTCTTGGTCATGCTCCTCTTCTCTTCTGCGTTGTTCCATAGTAATACCCACATAAGCAGTGGGACTGGCCACCACAGAGTCTCTGGTATTCCATGCCTGACTTTGTTTAGTCATTCTGCCCAGTATCTCTAAAGCCTCTGGGAATGTAAGATCAACAAACAAACCTCCAATAGCATTATCTATAATTGTCTTTGTAATAGAGATAACAACCCTATACAAAGTTTCCATCAGATGTATGTTTGTTATGTTGTGGTTCGGACACTGTGTCATCTTCTTCTTAAATCTTTCCCAGGTTTCATGCAAGGCTTCAGTCGGGAGCTGCCTCAAGTTTTTGATCGCATCCCTCAAATGTACCCTCCTGGAAGGCAGAAAGAACTTTTTTAGGAAAGCTCCTTTCGGGTGTCAACTCATTTAGCCACAAAGTTGCCTCCCCAAACAGAGACAGCGGGAACAATCTCAACTGAATAGCATTTTGGCCCACTCCCAGGTTATCAAAAGATTTAAATATGGTGAAAAAATTCACCAGATGCAGGTTTGGGTTATCCCCAAGAAGTCCACCAAACAACACCTTCAAATTAAGGAGTTGGATTATTGTACTAGTAATGTTGAATTTAGCTCCAAGTGCCAACGGTGGAGGAATGATTGCACCCATTGCACCCGCTCCATCAATTTCATTATCATAATCATTGAGATCATACTGGACCGGCTGGTACTCTTGTCTTTCTCATCATGAATGGTTCTTGTTAACATTAAGTCATACTGGTGCAGCTATCTTCTCTACACGCCTTGGGTTACCAGGATTCAGCAACTCCTCATCTCCCAAATCTTCGTCCTTAGGATTTTGATATCTTTCTTATTGACCGATATTATGCACATTCACCAGAGCTCTAGCTAAGGCTGCTAATCTATCAGCCTCTTCCTGTTCTGCAATTCTTCCAATTCATTGAGGTTTCGGATTAGGGTGTAATAATGGTTCACTAGAAATTCTGTAGGTTCCGAATTAGGGTGTAATAATGGTTCACCGGAAATTCTGTTTCTTGGCATACACTATAAAGATCCTACAATAAAAAAAAAAACACCAAATAAACTAAAACTAGGAAACTTAACTAACAGTCAATTTGCACCTATAAACATCAGTTTACAACCATATTCCCCGAAAATGGTGTCATTTTTGATAATGCTCAAACTACACCTCTCTAAAGAGAATAGAAGCGATCGTTGTGAATATAAAACCCAACTAAGTTGTGGTTGAATCCCACAAGGAATAGGGTGTGAACTTAAGTAACTTGCAATTTAATCAACTAATACTTGGATGTTTCCAGTAAAGGGGGTTTTTAGTTTAACAAGTAATTGTTGGTTACTTTAGATTCAGTGTTCATAATCAAGAGTTTATGAAAAGCAAGACTTATGTTCACTAGGGCTTTTAGTACTTAACAGATGCTACTAGTGGTTCAAGATTCTTACGGTAGGTAGGACAACAAGTTATCGTTATAAAAGTTATGCTTAAATGTTTCTCGACCTACCTAAGCATTTAATTACCTAATTCTCTCAGACTTAGGGAATTGATATTCACTGCCCAGATCTTACCTCGGGTTAACCAACCTTTTTACAGCACTGATTATTAAATGGAATATTTCCAAGTCCCTATTGATAATTCACTTTCTACTATATTTCATTTCTTTCTCAAGCATATCAAAGCAGGTGGTATCTATCGTTTGCAATCAACAGACAATAATTAAAACATCAGAATCATCAAGGAGACCTACCATCTTTCGAATCTTGAACACTCAATACCTTATTAAGACCTAATCATGATCCCATAATTTAGGTTAAAGGAATTTAGCTGCTCATGACGTAACAATCAAAAAAACTAGATTATTTCAGTCTTTGAATGATAAACTTACCATAGGATGAATAGAAACTAGAGATTTTCAGATTAAATCTTAAAGGAAATCCAAAAATAATGAATATAATCTTTTCAAAGAAATTACTTTCTCAAGCCAAGAAGTTAGAGACAAAAAATCAAAGTATATTCCTCAAAACTCAAGGTTCAGACTTTTAAGAAAACCCTAAACAAGGCTTTAAATAGTTCACCCTAATTATGGAAACAAAATAATAAAAGTAAAAAATTCTTCAAATTAGGTGACGCCATTTATGATAGCCTATCAGGAGGCTGACGACTTATCACAAATATTTCCAGCTTCCTTTATGCTTTTGGTACTTGCTGCCTACCGCTGATGACAAAAAGTGAGGCCCTATCAGCTCCTTGATGACCTATCAAAAAATGTCGTCAAGTGTCTTCTTAAGTTCTCATGTGCTGCCTTAGGTTGATGAAATTCTTAACGGCCTATCAGATCCTTGACGACCTATCACAAAAAGTCTTCACATCTTTTAATATTAGCCCTATTCTCTATCTATGGATGACGATGAATCTGATAGCTTATCACAAGGCTAAGGACTTAGCAAAAATGTCGTCAGCCACACTTTTACCTCTATCTACTTCTACTTTCAACTCTTTTGTTTTTATTCTTGTTGGTTCTCTATCATATTAGCTTCTACTATGAAATCAAACATAAACCAATCAAAAACAACAAAAGCTGCTTAAGACTTCACAATTATTCTTAGTTAAAAGCCTCAAATATGTTAGCCTTAGCTCACACATCAGTATGTAGACGTGAGGAGAAAGGATCTTCAATTTCTTATCAGTGATTTTATGTTCTTGAAAATTTCTCCCATGAAGGGGGTAAAGAGGTTCGGCAAGAAGGGAAAGCTCAATCCCCTATATGTCAGTCCTTATACAATTCTATGTCATTCTGGAAAGGTAGCTTATGAGCTCGAGTTGCCTTCTGATCTACATTCAGTATACCTAGTATTCCATATCTCCTTGCTATAGAAATGTATTAGTGACCCAGCAGTCATGATTCCGTTAGAGGGAATACACATTCAGAATAATCTCTCTTTTGAAGATGTTCCAGTTTAGATCCTTGATCGTCAAATTTTCAGACATAGGAACAAAAAAGTTCCCTTGGTAAAAGTTATTTGGCGGAATCAGTCCGTTGAGGGAGCTACTTGGGAAGCAGAAGCGGATATGTGGACCAAGTATCCTTACCTCTTCTCTCCAAACTCATATTCAGCTTAAGGTAATAGTCTTCCTTAGCTCTACTCAGTTCCATGTTCAGTTACAGTTATAAACTTGGTATTCTTTACCATTTCATATCCATTCATGCATTCACGAATCAGTTCAGTCATGTACCCAACCATCATATATGCATGTGCAGTATGAGAACTCAGCTTGCCAGTAGCTTCAGTCATGTATTCTGTGAATCAGATATGCATGTTTATTGTGTAAGCTACGTCTATCAGTATTTCTCAGCTTAATCAGTCTTATTCGAGGACAAATGTTCCCAAAGGGGAGATATTATAATACCCCATATTTCTCTAACTTAAATTAACCCTCATTACATGGTTTATCCTATATCATTTTTTAAAATACTTAGTATTTATTAGTTTTGAGCTTACCAATGTTTAGAAAATTCAATCAGCTTTCCAACGATATAAGATCTGCCCAAATCCCCTGAGAGAGGAGTTAGAGCCATTTTAGTAAATCAGTGTGCCAACTGGCACTTCAGCGCATCACGGAGGCATGCCAAATGGTAATTGTCAAAAACTAGTGAGCCAATGCTATAACCTGTATCGCAGTGAGCTTCCCGGGCTCATGCAGTAAAGAAACAAGATCCCACCACATTGCGCCAAGCCTCCAGTTCACAATTATCGAAATCCAGTGACACGGCGTGATAGCACCGCATCACTCCCAGGGTGAAAATTGGGAATTTTTAGTTAATTTCAAGTATTAAATTCCAAGGGCTTTTAGGTATTTTCTCCTCATTCTAGTTAGCCTAGGCACAGGATTAAAGCGATAAATAGACTAATATCCCATTACTTGCTCACTTATCTCAAGAAAGAAATTAGTCTCTCAATTAGCAAACCCTATCACTCAAGCAATTAAGAACAAAGCTCAATAAACTCACTAAGAAATCTAAGAACTTATCAATTCAGGTATGTTAGGTGTTAATTCATGGGTCTCTTTCACTCTTAAAGCCCAAGAACCTCTTTTAAATTATAAGTGATAGATTCAGGATTCTAATTCTTGAAACTAATTGTACGCATATCTATGATGTTAATTTGGTTTCCAATCCATGATTATGATAAGATTCCTAAAAATAGAATACTATTTATGGGGAATTATATGAATTGCATATTGAACCTATGAATTTGCATGTTTAGGCATTTTAGTTGCAATGTTAATGTGTTACCAATGATTATGTGCATTAAGTTATGCTCCCCCAGTGTTTGACAGAATGACCATGTCAATTAAATGTTGCAATCATGACATGCTAGTATATGTACAAGCTTATGTCGTACAAGTGTTTGATAAAATATATATATATGAAAGAATTATGGACAAGTAATTATTGTTATGTCTTTCAAGATTATGCTATGCTTTATATTCATGCTATCGAGTTCTGGGGGTAATTAATACCCAAAAATCAAGTTGTTTACCTAGATCCAATGTTAGTTACAGAATAGTATTAGTCATGTCATGATCACTAGAATTCAGTCAGCTATAGAACTCAGTAGAACTCAATCAGTTACAAAACTTAGGAAAACTCAATAAACTCAGTATCAGTTCAGTGTCTTTCAGTTGGTAGTAGAATTCAGCACTGAGTGAACCCAAGGATGGCGGCTCACCTGCCGTAGAGAGTGTGATCCTTTAAAGGAATTCTTCCATTCCAGAACTACGTAGCTAGCATAGGTTGAGACATTAACCTGCCCGTTGAGGGTTGATGAGGTGTTTTAACTTATTAGTTGAGGATTCCACCATTCTCATTAGAGTACCTACTGGATAAGGGTAACTCTTTAGTGTCATTACCCATGGCATGGTTCTAACACCCTTCCAGTTGTGGTTATAGGTTGGACCCTAAATTTATTTAAAAAAGGGATATGTCGGTTAGATAATTACTTCTCATAGTCTTAGTTTTAGTCTCAGAATATAACTTAGTTCCATTCTACAGAATCAGGACTATCAAATACAGACAATCAGTTTCAGTAACTTAGTTATTAGTAATCTCAGATATCAGTTACTCAGTTATCAAAAATCAGAACTCAACTTCAATAAATTCTCAGTTACAGTATACACACATATGCACAATATTGCATACTCAGTATTTACAGTAGTTTTAGTTATCGTTGCACTTTTATATTTAGTTATGCTATATCATTCAGTCAGTTATTGTTCATGCATGAACCCTTGCATTCATCATTACCTCATCTAGCATACAAGTACATTCCACGTACTAAAGCATACTCTTTTCTTGTGCTATAATGTCTCATATCATAGGTTTAGACCCTCAGGTTCCTGACTGTGCATAGATAGATCCAGTTATCAAAAACAGTTTTAGTAGTAAGTCCTCATCTATCGAGGGCATACTTTTATTTAAGTATTTTAGTTTATTAGTATTTTAGTAGTCGTAGTTAGTTGGGGGCTTTTCCCATCAAATCCACCTTCAAAAAGTTCAGTTAGAGGCTTTTTAGACTAGACTTTCAGACATTATTCAGTTTTGCAGATTATTATTATAGTTGATATTCTTTATCAGTATTTCAAATTTTGAACCTTATGGCATTTTAGCCTATTTTTCACATTTATTAGAGTATTATTATTTAGCGCTCACAGTAGATATCAGTCATGGGTTAGCTTATGGTCCTTCAGGGTCGTAAGCATCGTGTAGCATCTAGGGTACAGACTCAAAGCGTTACACATACTTGGTGGCTTAGGTAACTCTATTGGATAGTTTGAAGAGGGTTTTTATGGCGTTCTATCTACCACCCCGTACTCATCCACTTCCATAGTTGTGATCATATACAAATATTTAACAAGCAAAGATGGATTGAGTGGTTTATAAACTTTGAACACCACCTCTTCATCATCTAATATTATCTTTACTGTGCTCTCTCTCCCATCAATCTGTGTTCCTCCATCGCCCAGAAGTAACTTCCTAATATATTTGACACCCTGTCAGCTACATCATAATCAAGAAATAAAGTTATCAAGGATAATAAAGTTACTAACCTTAATAAGGACATCCTCAATGATTACTTTAGGATGAACTCTAGTCTTAGTTCCATTTGGAGCAACACAAAGCATGGCATCGACTTTCTAACCCAAGAGTATTGAACACTAATAGGGGCATCAAGTTTATACGTGCCTCCAAATCACTCAAATTATGGACCATATCACTATAACTAATTTGTATGGGGAGGGTGAAACTCCCTAGGTCCTTTAACTTTTTGGGCATCTTCTTCATTACCACTGAATTACACTCTTCGATCAATGCCAATATCTCAATGTCCTATAGCTTAGTCTTATTGGTCACTATGTCTTTAAAGTACTTATCATACATAGGCATACCCTGCAAGACATCTAACAAAGAAATATTAATGTAAAGTTCTCTGAATGTGTCAAATACCTTCTTAAAATATGCATCTTTCTTAGCCTCCTTGATCCTTGGAGGGAATGGTGGTGGTGGCCTTTCATGCACATGCTTTGGTGCCTTGGTCTATAGGTACTTAGAATTCCCTGAGATCTCAGCATCATCAACTTCAGCCTGCTTCTTCTCTCCTATTATGGGATAAGTTCTGGTTGTACCTTTTTACTTTTATTAAGAGATGTGTCACTTGGCAATTCACCTTAGGTCCTGGTACTTTATTCCTGAGCTAGCTACCCCAACTGCGCCTCTAAATTTTTTTGAGAAAGTTTTTGATTCCTTATCTCTGCAGTCATACACTCTAGATTGGCTAGGATCTTCTTTAATGTTTCCTCAATATTACTGGCTTACGTGTTGTGCTGTTTTTGAAGTTGCTGAGGCTGATTAGTACCCCATGAATAATTGGGTTGACTTTTTCACTTGGGGTTGTAGGCATTACTATATGTAACCTTCCATGCATTACTAACAAAATTCACAGACTTCTATTTTTTTCTACACAAGTCTATAAAATGAGCATTATTTCCATAAATCTCATAAAGAGATAGAATTTGTTGAACTACATTAACCTGAACCTGAGATTAGATAGCTAAGTCTATGACATTATCAACTTTAATCATTCTCACAGACTTTATCACTATATCTATGGAGATGTCGCCATGCTGTCAGGATTACCTTGTGTAATTTGGTTCAACAAGGTATAGATCTCATCATATGTTTTCTCTAGTGCGTGACCACCAACAGCTAAATCTAGTAAGATCTTTGTATTGTGATCAGGAGCTTTTATAAAAGTGTGATCCAATACCTTATTAGACTATTGGTGATGTGGACAGTCCCAGGGAAGAGACTTGAAACTCTCTCTATCATGAAATAGATTTTTCTCTGGCTTCTTCTTAAAGCTCAAAATTTCACTATATAGCCTTGTAGTCTTGCCGAATGGGAAGAAATAGATGAGGAAAATCTTTGTCAGATCATCCCAGGTAGTGATGGAATTGGCTGGCTCTATGTTTAACCACTTCTTTACTTCCACAAAAAGTGAGAAGGGGAATAAAATGAGCCTCACATAATCAGTAGAGACACTAGTAGGGATAAATGTGTCACTTATCTCTAAAAAGTTTAGCAAATAAACTTGTGGATCCTTGTATGACAAGCTAGTAAATTATCCCCTGTTATGCAAAAGCTGCACCATATTCTGATTTAGCTCAAATCTACCTCTAGGAGTTAGTCTCCAAATACCAATGGTAACATAAGTTCTGAGTGGGTTTTCCACTTTGTGAACTATCCTATGGGCTGGTGAATCTTTAACCATAAAGGCAAGAACCTCTTTCTCTTACTGAATTTATGGTATCTGATAAAGAAGTATTATTTCTCTGCTCAATTGGAATCAACATTGCTCATGTTTAGGATATGGCTTAACCAAATCCCTTTCTCTTGCCATCTTACTCACTTTTAAAACATGAACCTACAAAATCAAAATCTATGATCAAGTTATTAATACCTGTAAAACAAAATAGCAAAACTAAAATTAATGTTCTTGCCAATTTACAAATCCCCTTGAAATGGGCCAAAAACTTATTGGCCCAAGCGCACACTCAAGTATACGTGGTCCACCAAGTAGTAAAATGTCCTTATGAAAGCCATGTATTGATTCCATAGGGACTTGTGTTAAACAACTATCATGTTCTAGTCTCTCTATCAAAGATTAAGCAAGTGCTAAAGAAATAAATAAAGTGCTTAAGATTTTAAAATTAAAGGCACAATGCGGTAAAGTAAGGTTCTTCTAAAATAATGGGAAAACCCCATAGTTAAGGCACTATGAACAATTCTACTTAGATATATAACTTCTCTTATTTAGTTTATTATCTTGGTTGTTGATTCACGGGATTGAAAACAGTATTACGGTCTTTTGAACCTTTAAGCAACAATCTAACTTAGCCTTACAAATATATAATTGAGTGAGGATACAAGATATAAGATACACTCATTTCTATTCTATATCTCCTCTTTCCCGGTTCATGATAGAATTATGCATTTATCCTAAGGTCGCGAATATATAGAATTGTGAAAACAAGGATACATGAACTACCAAAATGATAATAACATAAACTAACTTATAAGAAAAAGTACTCATGTTCTTGTCCTAAACCCCAGATTGGGGTGTTTAGCCACTCATAGACTTACAAAGAATCATAGTTAATGAATTCCGGTAAAAATCCAAAAGTAGACTAAAATAAAGGAATAAAACCCTAAGAGAAGTCTCCTCAAGTGTATTCCAATGCCCCAAGGTCATCCAAGGTGTTTGCAACAAAGTTGAAGTACCCTATTCATAGTTGGACAACGTTGGCCAATTTTGACACACCAACGTCTCACACCCCTATCGTGGTGCCTAGGAAGCATGTCATATTGAAACATGGAGGATCGCTTGAATTGAACATTTTTTTATACAATGGGCATGGAACGCCCTTATAGTGGTGGATAGGTAGCGTTACACGCTCCTAAGCCTAAAATTTCCAGCTTTGGTCATAGTTTATCCCATGTGTTTTGCCTATCGCACTATGCTTTGTGGTATCTTTCCCTCTTCAAACTGTCATGACCCAAGATTACCCCTAGTTGTAACACAGTTCTTAAGTCCACAAGTGATCCCAAGATGACCCATGATCTGGTATCTACTGTAAGCACTACATAAAGTAATAATAAAACATCATATACGGAAGCTAAACTTATGAGAAGTTCTTTTAATGTAATACTAAAACAATACCCAATATGTCTGAATTGCTAATACAACTAAAAAACAAGTTTGACTATCTAAAAGCCTCTAAAATATAAGGAGTTAATGGGACAAACCTCCAGTTAACTCTGACTGACTGAGATAAAGAAATTACTGAAAATAGCTACAAATAACTTGTCCTCAGTATATGAGGACTCACCACAACTGTTGTTAAGTGGCACTGAACTGACTATGGGTGATCAAGGAACTGAGCATATAAACCTATATTGTGAAATAAATATAGCGTAAAAGAGAGTATGTGGTCAGTACTTGGAATGTGCTGATACATGAGATAAGGACTAACTGAAGTACATATAGATACTGAGAATAAATGCATGAACTTATAAAATGAATGAAAGGCCAAGAAAAGCTAGTACTGAAAATATTTGTAAGACTGACTGACTACATAGCTGATAAAATGAACTATTAGTTATACAAACTTGAACTGATAGAATTAGAGTACTTGACTGAAACTATGAGAGATATTATTTAATCGACATACCCCAGTCAGAGCTAATTGGGGTCTAACCTGTAACACTAGTTGTAAGGGTGTCAGTACCTTGCCATGGGTATTAACAGTGGCTATGTAGATCCAGTATGTTGATGTCCCAAAGGACTAGGGTGTCAGTCATCTACTGAAGGGTGGCCCCTAAGAGAGTGTCAATCCTCTCTTAACAAGTTACATCTCATAATGTACGTTGGCTACATAATTATGGAACTTAGGGACTACTGCTAAAGGTCTCAGTCCTCTACTTGAGGGTGAGCATTCATCCCTAGGTTAGCTTGATAAAAAATCGTACTTCCAATTGAACTGGCACTGATACTGATTAAAGTTAATAGGACTCACAACTGATAATTGTTCAACATGACTAGGATAATCTAAATACGATTAGAAGAGCATAATCTGACTAACTTGTTATTTTTAATTAGAAATATGCATAAACATATGGGTATCGGGTGTTCATAACCCAACAGTACTGTATAATACATTATGTAAAATAACACCATCATAATATTATAAGGATATTAATGATTCGTAGACCCAAAACATAGTATATTTCACTAAATCTGATGAGATCCATGATTATGAGTATGGGAAGATGTTAAACTTATAAGGACAACAAAATAAGATGGTTAAATTCATAAATTGATAATCAACATGGTGCCAACTTGTAATGCCCCGAGTCTGTACCCCGGATACTACACGGTGCTCATAATCCCGAAAGACCATAAGCTAATCCATGATTGGTACCTGCTGTAATAACTGAATAACAATAATATTGAAATATGAAGAACTTAGGTGAAAAACTGGCCATAAGGTTCAATACTATAAAGAATACTGAATATGGTATTTCATTAATAGAACTGAATATCAATACTGAAAACTGAATAACTATCTGAAAATACTCTAGTCTGAAAAGCCTCTAAACTATCTGAACTGAGGAGTTGATTGAAAAAGACCCCAACTAACTCCGAATACTAAAAATAATACTAAATTACTAAAAACAACAATATCCTCGAACTATAAGGACTCACCACTACACTGACTGCTAAAAATTTAAACTGCTAAGGGTGCTCGGGAGCCTATGCATCAGAAACTATGATATAAGATATCATAGCGCAAAAGAAAAGCATACGTCAGTACTTTGAATGTATTGGTATGATCAGTGAGGTAGGCTAAAGTGCATGGGTTCACATGCATGAATAATAATAATTGAATAACATGAGTATGGTTGAATAAGTGTACATGCATGAATATGTAAACTGTACTAACATCATCATAACACTGAATTCTAAATTATAGGTAAATGAATGACAGTATCTGACTGTCTTGATTCTGTGGAACTATACTGAGTCTCGTGCTAAGTTGAGTAACTAATCCTGACAGTCCTAAATCTGTGAAACTAAATTGAGTTCCATACTGATACTGAATCTAAAACTGAGACTGTAGGAAGTAATCATCTAACCGACATACCCCTTCTCTAACTGTTTTGGGGTCCAACCTATAACCCTAGTTGAAAGGGTATCAATATCGTACCATGGGTAGGTCAAGTGTTGATTCACTCTTATCTTAAATTTACTCTAAATGAGAATGGTGGTGTCCTCAATTGGAAGGTAGATTACCTCATCAACCCTCAACTGGTAGGTTTGTGTCTCAACCTATGCTGGATACGTAGTTCTGGAATGCAAGGACTATTTCTAAGGATTTCACCCTATACTGAATGGTGAGTCCCCATCCTTGGGTTCACTCGGTGTTGAATCCTACTTCCAACTGAATAGACACTGGACTGAATTCTAAACTGAACTAGGCTAGACTGAATTGTTACTGATCGTACTGTATAACTAAACTAAACTGATTTTATTGAACTGGGCTGGACTAATTCTGAGTTTACTGAGTTTTCCTACGTACTGTAACTGACTGAATTCTACTAATCATGACATGATGGATTCCACTTTGTGACTAACCATGGCTCTAGACAAGCAGCTAAATTGTCGGGGATTAAATACCCCCAAGACTCGATAGCATTAACTTAAAAAGGCATAGAATAATCTTGAGACATGGAAATTAACTAATTAGTCATTATTCATTCATTTGGGCTTTTAAGCAAACACTTGCATGACACGAACTTGCATATATGCTAACATGATATAATTTCACTATTCAACTCACATGGACAATTCATCAAACACTTGTGGGGCACAATATATGCACCTAATACTAACACAACATGTAGGCATCATGATTAAATTCCAAATACACAATTCCAAGAGTTTCAACATTGATTCACATGATAAAGCACACATATCAATTAACTCTACATGAATCTTGCAACAAATCATGAATACACTTTAGTTTAAATCATGGAAATCATGAAATCACTCTACATGAACTTTAGAAGAGTTTATTGGAATCCGATGGTGGAAAGAACCCTTGGATGAACACTTCACATACCTTAGTTGATGAATTTTTGAAAGTTAATAATTAGTTATTGAGTTCTTGATTTGAAATTTAAACACCTAGGGTTCTTGTTCTTGAGCAATTTATGAAAGAATGAGTATAGTTGCTCTCCAAAGGGCTTAATTTTGTGCTTTTGGGGGTTGAAGGACGTGGGAAAATGACCCTAATACCCCCAAGGATGTGGTCTTTTAATGACTGAAAAACTGTGTTACCTAACATGCTGCGACGTTTGCATCGACGTGATAGCCAACGCACCATGTCGAGTCCGCATCAGTTCACTGGAATTTGATCTAAAGCTAGGGAAAAATTCATCCATTGACGCTATGTTGATGCAACGTGTCAAGATCGCGTCGATGTACTATTTGGGCACTCAAACATAGTCTAAACGATGTCCAAAAAATCCAAAACTTGTTCGGAAACACCTATTGACATTCTTGATCATGAATTAACTCAAATATCAATATTTAATGGACATAAAGGTTGTAAAATAATATTACCAACTTTTGAAGGCTAAAATAACACTGAGTCTGAATACTTAGCTAAAATATTCTAAGTCTGGGACCCTTTGTCAAGCCTAAAGAACTGATTTAAGCTAAGAATTTTGTGGGGTCTTACATTATCTCCCTATTGGGAACATTCGTCATCGAATGAGACTGCTGAGACTGAGAATACTGAGAGACTGGACTTAGACACTGGGCATGCATAACTAAAGCATGGTTTCATGACTAAATTATCATGGTGAACATGCATATCTAATGCATGAATACATGACAAAACTGACTCATGAACATATGACAGAACATGAAATGGTAACTGATACCAAGTTTGTAACTGATATATTCATATAAAACTAAACAAGCTTATGAAAAACTATTACGTTGAGCTGAATCTGAGTTTGTGGAGAAGAGGTAAGGATACTTGGTCCGCATATCTGCTTTTGCTTCCCAAGTAGCTCCCTCAATAGATTGATTCTGCCTAAGAACTTTGACTAGAGGGACTTCTTTGTTCCTCGATCTGTGAATCTGATAATTAAGGATTTTGACTGGAACCTCTTTGTAAGAGAGGTTGTTCTAAACATCTATGCCCTATATGGGGATTACGGTTGATAGGTCACCTATGCATTTCTTTAGTTAGGAGACATGAAACACTGGATGGACTCAAGATAGATCTAAAGGCAACTCAAGCTCATAACCTACCTTTCTAAAACAGCTGAGAATTTGGTAAGTACTAACATATCGAGGACTAAGATTCCCCTTCTTGCCAAAACATTTCACTCCATTCAAAGGTGAGATTTTCAAGTACATAAAGTCTCCAATCTCGAACTCGAGATCCTTTCTATGTGAATTTGCATACGATTTTTATCGGCTCTGAGTTTTCTTAAGCATTTCACTGATCATCTAAACCTCCTCTAAGGTATCGAATACCATGTAAGGCCCCATGACTGCGGCCTCACCCACTTCAAACCAACTAATGGGAGATCTACACCTTCTCCTATAAAGCACCTTGAAAAAAGCCATCTAAATACTTGAATGATAGTTGTTGTTATATCTGAACTCAATCAAAGGTAAGTGGTCATCCCAACTACCTTTAAAATCTATCGCACATGCTCACATCATATCCTCTAAAGTCTAAATGGTCCTTTCTACTTGACCATCTGTCTGAGGATGAAAGGCTATACTGAGGTGAACTTGGGTGCCAATACCATCTTAACATGCTGGCATATTGAGCACTTAGCCACAAACTCTACATTATCCCTCTTCATCCCACTCTACCAATAGATCTCCCACAGATCACGGTACATCTTAGTGGCCCCTAGATAAATAGAGTAGCACACACCATGCGCTTCTTCAAGAATTCACTGCCTTAAGTCATCAACACCTGGCATTGATAGTCGACCCTGACAACGCAAAACACCATCTCCCCTTTGGAAAAAAACCTCTACCTTCTGATCTCTAACTGATTCTTTTAGCTTGAACAGACTGGGATCTCTATCCTGCTTTTCCTTTACTTCAAAATTAGGGATGATTCTAAACTACTCTAAACCCATACACTACCTTCTGGTGAATCAACTAAGTGGACACCTAGTCGGTCTTGCTAATGAACTTCCTAAGCTAACTTCTTCTTACTATCCTCGACATGAGTAATGTTACCCATAGACATTCTACTGAGAGCGTCGGCCACTACATTGGCCTTGGCTGAATGATATAGGACACTCATGTCATACTCTTTTAATAACTCCAACCACCTACTATGATGGAAGTTGAGGTCTTTCTGAGAGAATACATACTACAGGCTCTTATGGTCAGTGAACACTTCAACGTGCACACCATACAAATAGTGCCTCTAAATCTTGAAGGCAAACACGACTGCTGCTAACTCAAGATCATGGGTAGGGTAATTCTTTTCATGGGGTTTAAGCTACCTAGAGGCATAGGCTATGGCCTTACCTCTATGTATCAGAACACACCCCAAGCCAAATCTAGAGGCATCAGAATACATAACAAAGCTAACTGAACCATCTGGTAGAGTTAAAACTAGAGTTGTAGTGAGTCGAGTCTTTAACTCCTGAAAACTCTTCTCACAGAATAAGACCACTGGAATTTGACTTTCTTCTGAGTCAATCTGCATAGGGGATAAAATAGATAAAAATCCCTCAACGAACCATCAGTAATAGCCGACCAAACCCAAGAAACTCATGATATCTGATGGATAGATGGGCTTGGTCTAGTTTCTCAGTGCTTTGGTCTTTTGGGGCTCAACTCTAATCCATCACCAGAAATTAGGTGGCAAAGAAAAGCTACTGACCTTAGCCAAAATTTGCACTTACTGATTTGGCCAATAACTGATGATTTTTAAGAGTCTGTAATACTATTTTGAGATGGTCTGCATGATTATATTCACTGTGGGTATAGATAAGAATGTCATCTATGAATACTATAACAAACATGTCCAAGTACTGCTTGAACACATGGTTCATCAAGTCCATAAAGGCTACCGGGGCATTGGTAAGACCAAAGGACTTGACTAAGAATTCAAAGTGACCATTTCGAGTTCTGAAAGCTATTTTTGGGATGTCACACTCCCTACTCTAAGCTGATGATAGCCTGATCTGAGGTCTATTGTAGAGAAGTAACTAGCACCCTAAAGTTGGTCAAATAAGTCATTGATTATGGGAAGTGGATACTTGTTCTTCACTGTGACTTTATTTAACTTACGATAGTCAGTACACATTCTGAGGGAACCGTCTTTCTTATGCATGAATAAAATTGGTGTGCCCCATGGGGACACATTGGGTCTAATGAATCCCTTATCTAGGAGATCTTTTTATTGCTCTTTTAATTTTCTGAGTTCGGCTGGAGCTATTCTATATGGTAGAATATATATGGCTGAGTATCTAGAATAAGATCAATTTTAAAATAAATTTCCCTTTCGAGAGAAACTCCACGAAGATCATCGGGAAACACATCTGGGAA
Organism: Capsicum chinense; assembly: GCA_026120095.1. Taxonomy (NCBI): domain Eukaryota; kingdom Viridiplantae; phylum Streptophyta; class Magnoliopsida; order Solanales; family Solanaceae; genus Capsicum; species Capsicum chinense. Next base: position 226,547,256 of record JAPEIP010000010.1, read on the forward strand.
TTCACATGCTACTAACACTGACTCAAGAGCAGGGATTTTTGAACTAGAGCCCTGGACTCGAACGAGATGGTAGACACATCCCTTAGATATGAATTTTTCTAGCCTAACGGTAAGAAACAAGAAAACCTCTAAGTGTTGAAGTACTACCCCTCCACTCTAGGATGGGTTTATTTAAAAACTAAAACTGGACAATTTTGTTCCTACTGTCGACTGAGGCATAGGAGGAATAAAACTAATCCATGCCGACAATGACATCAAAATCAGTCATCTCCAATTTGACTAAGTCTACTGAAGTGATTTTCTAAGATATCATAATTGGTCAGTTCCTATACACTATGATAGATTTACCCACTGGGGTAGAGACTGAGAAATGCTCAGCTAGAATGTTGGGATTGACTCTTAAATAAACTATTATATGTGGAGTAACAAAGAACAAAGAAGCTCCTAGATCTAGAAAAGCATAAATATGCAAATGGAAAACTTACAACGTACCAATGAACACATTAGGAGAACTCTCCTAATCCTATCGGGACTGAAGAACATAGAGTCTGTTTAGGTGTGGCCCTCTAGTGGCACTGGAAGTGGCACCCTGCTAATTTGGGATATTAGACTAAGCTGAGGGACGGTTATTAAGACCCTGAGAACCTAATCAGGGACAATCTCCGACTCTGTCACCTAGCTTGCCATACCCAAAACATATATTTCTACCCACTCTACAGATACCCTAGTGGTTTCTACCATATTTCTAGCAAAAGGGATTGGTTCGGGCACTTCTAACACTACCCTGAGGTTTAGGGCCTAGCTCCCTATCTCTATTGTCGTCTATGAATTTTGGCATAGGAGCACTGGCTGAGGATGGAGCTGGGACTGAAGATTTTGGGTAGAACTGAGAATGATTCCCATCCTCTAACTTAGGCTGAGCAAAGTTGAAACTACCTATTCTCGCTCTCTTACTTTCCCTCTCCTTCTCTTTATTCTTAGCCTCTTTTATATACTGAGATTGGTCCATGATCCTAGATATGTCCATCTCTTTAATAAGTATTATGGTCCTATACTCCTTGACCATGCAGCTAGACACCCCTGACAAAAACTTACATATTCAGGATCTACTATCTGCCACCATATGAAGAGCATATCTTGCTAATTGAGTAAACTTAAAAGAATACTCTTGTACTATCATATTGCCCTACTTCAGATTGATAAATTCAAAAATGTTCACTTCCCTCAACTCCGGTGGGAAGAACCTATCTAGAAAAGCAGTGACAAAATCCTCCCACTCTATGGGCCCTGCATCTACGGCCCTCTCTACCTTCCACTATTTAAACCATGAGTGAGGTACATCCTAAAATTGATATGTGGTTAACTCAGTGATCTCAACAATAGCTACCCCCATAATATCAGTAACCTTCTGCACCTGATAAAGAAATTCCTGAGGGTCCTCATATGAATTAGACCTGATAAATAATAGAGGGTTCATTCAGAGAAAGTCCTAAAACCTAGCAGCAGCAGTACTGGCCACTGGGTTATCCAGAACAGCAGCTGAGCAATCATTATAGGCTACCACAAAATGAGCCAGGGTGGTGAAGACTTCTCTGAACTCAGTGTGGGAGACATATTCATCTAGTGGATCTGGCAAATGGGCTAGGGTTCTGGCTGGTCTCCTGTTCCTCTTCCCTTAGTCCTATTTCGAGCCATATTTCTTTAAACAGAAGAAAAAGGATTATACTGAGAGTTTAATTGGAGCTCATGCTCACTCACACGACATGAATACTAAAAGAAGGGAAATTTTTCCAAAAATATCTCATAGCCTCTTGTCAATAAGTGTGGCGCGCAACACACTCATGCACAAGACTCTACTAGATGTGACTTTTAGAATTTCTAAGACACTATAAAACTTTTCTTTGATACAAAGTTTGTAATGCCCCGAGTCTATACCCTATACGCTACACACTGCTCATAATCTCGAAAGACCACAAGCTAGCCTATGACTGGTACCTGTTGTAATAACTTAATAATAATAATACTGAAATATGTAGAAATTAGGCAAAATATTGTCCATAAGGTTCAATAATGTAAATAATAATGAATATGGTATCTCAATACCGGAATTGAACATCAATACTAAAAACTAAACCCCTGTCTGAAAATACTCTAGTCTGTAAAGCCTCTAAACTATTTGAACTGTAGAGTTGATGGGATAAGTATCCAACTAACTCCGACTACTGAAAATAATACTAAAATTCAAAAAATAGCCACATCCTCAAACTATGAGGACTCACCACTACGTGTATTACTAAAAATCTTAATTGCTAAGGGTGCTCGGGAGCCTATGCATCTGTACCTATGATGCAAGACATCATAGCACAAAAGGAAAGCATGCGTCAGTAATTTAAATGTACTTGTATGTTCAGTGAGGTAGGCTAAAGTGTATGGGTTCACATGCATGAATAATAATAACTTAATAACATGAGTATGACTGAATGAGTGTACATGCATGAATATGTTAACTATATTGAGATCATCATAATACTAAATACTGGATTACTTGTAACTAAACGACTGTATCTTACAGTCTTAAATCTGTGGAACTACATTAAGTCTCGTGCTGAGATGAGTGACCATGCCTGACAGTCCTGAATCTGTGGAACTGAACTGAGTTCCATACTGAGACTGAATCTAAAACTGAGATAGTGGGAAGTAATCATCTAACTGACATTCCCCTTCTCTAACTAATTTGCGGTCCAACCTATAACCCCAGTTGGAAGGGTGTTAATACCCTACCATGGGTAAGGACAAGTGATGAGTCACTCTCATCTGATAGGTACTCTAGACGAGAATAGTATTACCCTCAACTGGCAAGTAGATCACCTCATCGACCCTCAACTGGTAGGTTAATGTCTCAACCTATGCTGGTTATGTAGTTCTGGAACACAAGGAATGCTTCTAAGGATTTCACCCTGTACTAGCAGGTGAGTGCCTATCCTTGGGTTCAATCGGTGTTGAATTCTACTCCCAATTGAATAGACACTAGACTAAATTCACAACTGTACTAGGCTAGATTGAACTGTTACTGATCATATTGTATAACTAAACTAAACTGATTGTATTGAACTGGGATGGACTGATTCTGGGTTCACTGAGTTTTCCTACGTTCTGTAACTGACTGAATTATACTGATCGAGATATGACTGATTCCACTTTATGACTGAAAATGGCTCTAGAAAAGCATCTAAATTGTCTGGTATTAAATTCCTCTAGGAATCGATAGCATAAACTTAAAAAGGCATGGCATAATCTTAAGACATAGTAATTAACTACTTAGTCATCATTCATTCATTTGGGCATTTAAGCAAACACTTGCATGACATGAACTTGCATACATGCTAACATGATATAATTTCACTATTCAACTCACATGGACAATTTATCAAACACTTATGGGACATAATATATTCACCTAATACTAACAAAACATGTTGGCATCATGATTCAATTCCAATTACACAATGCCAAGAGTTTCAACATGGATTCACATAATAAATCCCACATATCAATTAACTCTTCATGAATCTTGTAATAAATCATGAATAAACTTTAGTTCAAATCATAAAAATCATGAAATTACTCTACATAAACTTTAAAAGAGCTTCTTGGACTCCAAGGGTGTAAGGAGCCCTTATACGAACACTTCACATACCTTAGTTTATAAAATTCTAAAAGTTAATGGTGAGTTGTTGAGTTCTTGCTTTGAAATTTGAACACATAGGTTCTTGTTCTTGAGAAATTTGTGAAAGAATGAGTATAGTTTCTCTCCAAAGGGCTTAATTTCATGTTTTTGGAGGTTGAAGGATGTACCCCCAAGGACACGATCTTTTAATGACTGAAAAACTGTATTACCCGATGCGCCGCGTAGTTGGCATCGATGCAATAGCCAATGCACCGCGTTGAATCTGCATCGGTTCACTTGAATTTTCACTAAATCTGGGTAAAAAATCATCCATCAACGTGATGGTCGACGCGATGCATTGAGATAGTGTCGAGTCACTATTTCGGGCATTCAAGCATGGACTAAATTAGGTTTAAAAAATCTGAAACTTGTTCGAAAACACCTATTTACATTCCTGATAATGATTTAACTCAAATAACAATATTTAATGGACATGAAGGTCGCAAAATAAGATTTCCAACTTTCAAAGGCTAAAATAACACTAAGTCTAAATACTTAGCTAAAATATTCTAAGTCTGGGACCCCTTGTTAAGCCTAAAGGACTAATTTAAGCTAAGAATTTTTGGGGTCTTACACAACTTAGAATAATAAGGGTGGTTGAGGTTATAAAGCATGTAAGGACATAATTAACATGGGGAAACACATTTTCATAGTTTGTATTCAAAATTATTAAGAAAAAGTTGAATAAATTCATACTTGCCATTGAAGTTTCATCAAAAGAGAGAAATGGTTCATGCTTGAAAAATAAGGGATTTTTGGGACTCAATGGGTTGAAGGAACCTATTGATGAATACCCCACATACCTGAGTTTGCTTGAATTCTTAAAGAAAAGTTGGAATTGGGACCTTGGATGGTGAATTCTTGGAGGAAGTTTTGACTTCTTTGTGTTCTTAATAATGAGAGAAAATGAACGTCGTTAACTGATGATGAATGGGAAAATGCCCCAATTTTGTTTCAAGTCGTGAATTGGGTATTTAGGAGTAGGGGAAAAGACACAAATGCCCCTTTAACATAAAGAAAATTGCATAATTTTACATAGCCTCTGTGGAACGCTGGTTATCATAGAGGCTAGCCTCTGTGACATGCTACGTATCAAAGAGGCTAAACTACATGACACACTGTGTATCGTGGAGTCTATCCTCTATGACACGCTAAAATTGTGGAGGCTTACTGCCTCCATGGTACAAAATCACTCGGAACCTATTTCAAAAATTTTAAAACTCTTTCAAATAATCTTTTTGACATTCCTAAACATATTTCAACTCATAAATTAATGTTTTAAACTCGAGAAGGCCAAAAATAAATATTTGAAATCTTGGGGTGTTAAAATGGCCATGTCATTTATACTTAGTGGGAAATAATTTCTTTGGGATTCTAAACATGTGACGACTAGCTAGAAACTTGTCTAGAATATTGTAGGGTATTATAATATCTCCCCCTTGGGATCATTAATCCCCAAATTAAATTTTTTAAGTTGATATTCTAGGAGGACTAAGATCATATACTAATTACTGATGAGCTAAATCATGATTTAATAGCTGAATCTGAAACACGGCGCATGGACTGAACTAAATTTATAAATGCATGCTTTGACATGAGGATGGTAGGATAGCTGAGATAGAAAATGAGAGAGTCATTTTAGAAGAACCCATTACCTCAAGCTGAGTCTAATTCTTATAGAAAAGATGGGGATACTTCGCTTGCATATCGGCTTCAGCTTCCCAATTAGCTTCCTCAACGGACTGATTCCTCTATAAAACCTTTACCAAGGCCACTTCTTTATTTCTGAACATATCAATCTGATGGTCAAATATCTCAATTAGGACTTCTTCATAGGAAAGGTTATCTTTCACGTCCACACTCTCTAAAGGAATGGTAGGAGAAAGGTCACTAATGTATTTATTTAGCAAAGAGATATGAATCATCAAATACACTAATCTCAATTCTACAGGAAACTCTAACTTATAAGCTACCTTTATAAAATGGCTCAAAATAATATATGGGATGACATAGTGGGGAATGATCTTCCTTTTCTGACCAAACCTCTTCACCCTTTCATTGGTTAAATTTTAAAATAAACTCTGTCACCAAAATCAAACTCAAGACTTTTCTCCTCACATCAACATTGGATTTTTGTCGGCTCTAGGTTGTCTTCATTTTTTGTCAAATTAATTGAACTTTCTCCATCACATCATACACTTAATTTGGCCCTATCATAGTAGCCTCACATACTTGAAACCAAGCAATTGGAGATCTACACCTTTTTCCATATAAAGCCTCAAATGGATCTATATGAATACTAGAGTGATAGTTGTTGCCAGAAGTAAACTCATTCAAAGGTACGTGGTCCTCCCAACTACCCTTGAAATCGATAACATAATCCCTTAACATGTCCTCTAACATCTAAATAATCTGCTCTATCAGACCTTTTATCTTAGGATAAAAAGTTCACCTCTATCTAAAATGATTGTCAGTGAAACCCCATACTACTTTACCAATTCCCTAACATAGAGTAAAACATAATACTTGGTAGAATACGAAGTATGAACTGGAAAGAAATGGTCTGACTTGGTCATTCTATCTGTATGAACAAAGTCAAATCATGCTGACGACGCTTGTGGGGTAACCCTGTAACAAAATCCATGTTCAATACCTCCCACTTCCATGTGGGGATGCTGAATTCCTGAAGCATACTACTAGACCTTTGGTGCTTAACCTTAATCGGCTGACAATTCAAACACTTAGCCACAAATTCCATAATATCTTTCTTCATACCATTCTATTTATTGATTTTTGGCAAATCAAGATACATATTAGAGGGTCCTGGCTTAATACAATATCTTGCACCATGTGCTTCCACTAATATTCTCTACCTTAAATCATCCATACTCGAAACACATAACCTACCCTGACAGTGAAGCACACTATTTATCCCTTGGGAGAAAACCTCAACTTTTTTATCTCAAATTGCCTCTTTCAACTTGACCTAAATAGGATCCTTGTCATGCTTTTCATTCATTTCATCCACCAATGAAGATTCTGAGCCATTCTAAGCCCATATACTACCTTTGGTCGAATCAATCAAGCGAACACCTAATCTAGCAAGCTTATGAACCTCATGGACTAACTCCATTTTATCTTCCTCAACATGTGCAATACTTCCTATAGAAAATCTACTAAGGGCATCGGCCACTACATTGGCCTTACCCAAGTTATACAACATATGCATATCATAGTCTTTCAACAATTCAAGCCACCTTCTCTAACAAAGATTTAGATCCTTCTTAGCGAACACAAAATATAAACTCTTATGATTCATAAACACATCAACATGAACCCCATAAAGATAATGCCTCCAGATCTATAAGGCAAAGACAATTGTTGCCAACTCAAGATCATGAGTTAGGTAATTTTTTTCATGGGGTTTGAGATGCCTAGAGAAAGAGGCTATGACCTTACCTTGATACATTAACACACAACCAAGCCCAACTCTAGAATCATCACAATGAACTACAAATCTATCTGAACCCTTTATTAGAGTTAATACTAGAGCAGAAGTGAGTCGAGTCTTCAACTCCTAAAAATCTTCTCGCAGGAATCTAACCATTGAAATTTGACTTTCTTTTTGGTTAGTCGAGACATAAAAGAAGCAATTGAAAAGAAATCCTTCAACAAATCATCTGTAGTAATTGGCTAAACCCAAGAAACTCCTAATATCTAATAGAGAGATGGTCTTAGGCTAGTTTCTTACTACTTTGGTCATTGAGGTTCAACTCGAATGCCATCACCGAAAATGATGTGACCAAGGAAAGATACTAATCTCAATCAGAATTTGCCCTTGATAAACTTAGAAAATAACTAGTGATCTTTAAGGTTTTGTAATACAATCCTCAAATGGTTTGCATGATCAACTTCACCACGAGAATAGAAGAGGATGTCATCTTTGAAGACTATGATGAACATGTACAAGTACTACTTGATCATCCAGTTCATCAAGATCATAAAAGTTTCAGGGGCATTCGTTAGTCCAAAAGGCTAAACTAGAAATTTTAAGTGACCATACCAAATTCTATAGGTTGTCTTCAGGATATTACATTCTCTAACTTAGAGCTGATGATAGCCAGATTTGTGGTCTATCTTAGAGAAATAGTTTACACCCTGAAGTTGGTCAAACAAATCATCAATCCTAGGGAGAGGATACTTATTCTTTATTGTGACTTAGTTCAATTGATGGTATTTAATGCATATTCTGAGAGAAGAATCTTTCTTGGGCATAAAGAAAACTAGAGCATCCTATAGGGAAACACTAAAAAGGATGAAACCTTTATATAAGAGGTCTTTTAACTATTTCTTCAACTCTATAAGCTCAACTAGAGCTATTCTATAAGGTGGAATTAAAATAGGTTGGGTATCAAGAAGAAGATTTATTCCAAAGTCAATTTCCCTCTCAAGAGGAACTCCGGGAAGATCTTCATGGAACACTTTTGGAAACTCATTCACTACTTGAATTGACTCAAGACTTGGAGTGTTAGAATTTGAGTCCTTGACTTGGAAGAGATGGTAAATACATCTCTTGGATATCATCTTTCTTTCCATAAGATATAAGATAAACCATCCTATAGGAACTGAAGTATTACCCCTCCATTAAATAGCATGCTTATTAGGAAACTAGAACTGGACTATTCTATTTTTATAGTCAAATAAGGCATAGCAGAAGTGGAGCCAATCTAAGCTAAAAATAACATCAAAATCAGTCATCTCAAAATCTACAAGGTCACCTGAAGTGACTTTCTATGACTCTATGACCAAGAAATTTTTGTATATCCACCTGGCTATAATAGAACTACCCACTAGGGTAGACACTGAGAAGGGCTCTTCTATTATATTACGACTGAAGCTAAATTCTACTGATATATAGGGAGTCACAAAAGAAAGTGAAACTCTGGGGTCTAACAATGCATAAACATGAAGATGAAAAACCTGCAACATACCCATAACCACATCATGAGAACTCTCCTGATCATGTTGAGTTTAGAGAGCATAAAGACAGTTCTAAAACTACCCACTGGTGGCACTAGAGATAGTACCCTACTGATTTGGATGACCCATTAGAGTCGACAAGGAACTAGATGGCCTGGTTGATGAATCTGCTTACCCTTCTGGCCCGCCACTGGGAAATCCTTGATCTTGTGGCCTAGCTTGCCATATCCAAAACATGTGTCACTACCTGCCCTGTACTCTTCTTAATGGTTCTTACCATATCTTTTGCTAAGTGGATTAGTATGACCACTATTCACACTATCCTTAGACTTAAAGCATAGAGCTCTATCCCAATTATCCTGCCAGAACTTAAGCACTAGCGCACTGGATGAGGCTGATGTTAGAGCTAAAGATTTCTGGCAGAACTAAGATCAATTCCCACTATTATACCATTGCTGTGAGAAGTTGAAACTACCAGTCCTGGCCCCCTTATTCTCCCTATGCTTCTTTTTTATCTTCTCTTCCTCAATTTGTTGAGCATGAATATCAACCTATAAAGGTCCCTATCCTTCATCAACGTAGTTTTTCTACACTCTTTTGCTACATCATCTGACATACTAGACACAAACTTACCCATTCTGGCCCTAAAATCATCCACCATAGTCGGAGCATACCTCGCCAACTTGGTAAACTTAAGTGAGTACTCTTTCACACTTATATTACCCTGCTTCAGACTTATAAACTCTAAACTCCTTCAACTAGGCCGTTCTCAACTCGAGTGGGAAGAATCTATCTAAGAAGGTTGTAGCAAACTCATGCCACTCTATAGGTCCTACCTCAATACCTCTATCCTTCTTCCACTACTTGAACAAAGTATGAGACACTTCTTGTAGTTGGTAAGCTTCTAAGTTAACACTCTCACTAGAAGTATCAACCATGATATTTTTCATTTTCTACACACTATCTAGAAACTCTTACTGAACCTCCTCAGACTTAGATCTAGAAAACAATTTAAAATTCATTCAAGTGAATTCTTGGATCCTAGATGTTGTTATACTCACTACTATATTGGTTGGGGAAATAGCTTGTTGGTTATTTGAAGCAGAAATAGTATGGTCCAAAATAGTGAAAGCGGTCCTAAATTCAGCATATGAAATAGATTTATTTAGATGGTTTTCCCAAACAAGTGGTGGTGTGGGATGATCCTCGTTCCCTCTTTCATTATGTCTTCTAGGAGGAATTTTCTACAAATCGATAAAGGACAAGTAGAAAAAGAATTCAATAGAGCTCATGCTTTTTCGTATGACATGAATTCTAAAAGAAGGGAAACTTTCCTAAAATATCTTGTAGCCTATTACCCATAAGTATAGTGCGCTACACACCTATGAACAAGACTCTTCTCAATATAATATTCAGATACCCTAGGATATTTTAAAACCTTAAGCTCTCGTACAAAGTTTGTCACAACTCGAGACTACCCCCTAGTGGTAACACAGTGCGTAATGCCCCAAGTGACCCCAAACTAACCCATAATCTGGTATCTGCTGTGAGCACTAAATAAAGTAATAATAGAACATCATATGTGGAAGCTATAATAATAAAAAGTTCTACTAAGATGTAATACTAAAACAATACCCAACATGTTTGAACTGCTAATACAACTGGAAAACAAGTGACTATATGAAAAGCCTCTAAAACATAAGAAGATGATGGGACAAACTACTAACTAACTCCAATTAACTGGGATAAAGGAAATACTGAAAATAGCTACAAAGAACATGTCTTTGATAGATGAGGACTCACCACAACTGCTTCTAAGTGGCACTAAACTGACTAAAGGCGATCGGGGAACTGAGTGTCCGAACCTATATTGTGAAATCACTATAGCACAAAAGAGAGTATGTGGTCAGTACATGGAATGTATTTTTACGTGAGATTAGGACAAGATTAAGTACTGAGCATGAATGCATGAGCATGTAAAATGAATGCAAGACCAAGTAAAGCATATACTAAAATAATTTGTAAAACTGACTGACTGTATAGCTAATAAACTGAACACTTGGTCATACAAACCTAAACTGATATTATCTGAGTGATGGACTAAAACTATGGGAGCTATCATTTAACTAACATTACCTAGTCTGAGATATTCAAGGTTCAAACTGTATCCCTAGTTGGATTGGTGTCAGTACCTTGCCACAGCTACTAACATTGGTTGTGTAGATCCACTATCCTGATGTCCCGAAGGACTAGGGTGTCAATCCGTTATTAGCTTGCGACCCCTAAGAGAATGTAGGTCCTCTACTTGCAGTGACATCTCATAACCTATACTGGCTATGTAGTTCTAGAATTTAGGGACATCTACCAGAGGTCTCAATCCTCTACTAGTGGGTGAACCTTTATCTCTATGTTCTCTCGATGCTAAATACTACTCCTACCTGAACTGAATTGATACTAATTAAAGTTAATAGGACTCACAATTAATAATTTCTTAAAATGACTAAGACAATATGAATATGATGATAAAATCATAATCTGACTGACTTATTGCTTTTTAATTAGAAACATGCATAAATGCATAAGTATCAGGTGCTTATAACCCGCCAGCACTGAATAATACATCAAGTACAATAACACCATCATAATACTGTAAGGATATTCATGATTAGTAGACCCAAAACATAGTATATTTCACTAAAACTGATGAGATATATGATTATAAGTATGGGAAGATGTTAAACTTGTCAAAACAACTTGCTTAAATTCATAAATTAATAATCAACATGGTGTCAACTGAACATAATAGGGGTGACTGAGTTTATAAAGCATATAAGGGAATAATTAACATGGGGAAATACATTGTCATGGTTTGTATGCAAAACTATTAAGATAAAGTTGAATAAATTCATATTTGACATTAAAGCTTCATAAAAAAAAAAAAGGAAGCGGTTCATGCTCAAAAAATAAGGGATTTTTGAAAAAAAAATGGGTGGAAGGAAACCATTGATGAATACCTCGAATACCTAAATTTGCTTGAATTGTTAAAGAAAATTTGGAATTGGGACCTTGGATGGTGAATTACTGGAGGAAGCTTTTGATTCCTGTATGTTCTTAAGGATGAGTGAGAATAAATGTCGTTAAATAATGATAAATGGGGCAAATAATGCCCCTCTTGGGTTTTAAGTCATGAATTAGGTGTGTAGTAAGAGGGAAAAAAGACCAAAATGCCCCTTTAACTTAAACAAAATACGCTGATTTTACACAGCCTCAATGGCATACAACTATCGCGGAGTCTAGCCTCCGTGACTTGTTGTGTATTGTAGAGGATAACCTCCATGACACGTTTCGTATCTCGGAGACTATCCTCTATGACACGCTAAAATCCCAGAGGCTTACTGCCTCTGTGGTCCAAAATCACCCTAAACCAAGTTTGAAAATTACAAAACTCTTCTGGATGACTCTTTTGATATTCTTGAATATATTTTAACTCATGTACCAACATTTCAAACTCAAGAAGGCCAAAAATAACATGTTCAGAATATTCGGGTTTTAAACTGACTATGTTACCCGTACTTAGTGGGAAATAATTACTTTGGGACTTCTAAACATGTGACGACTAGCTGGAAACTTGTCTAGAATATTATTGGATATTACACAAAAATGGCTTATAAATAAACCATGTACAGACTTTAACATCTCACCAAGCTTCTTACAATATAAAACATCACGAATTAAAGCTTACAACATAATAGAATACAATAAGAAAAACTAGAATAACACATAGCTCAAGCTAAGACTACTAGTTTCCCTGTTTCAACTCTGATTGACTGTTATGTTACCAAATTTTATTTGAACAAATCTTAAAATTTATAAACATTAAACTTAACACTTGGATGTGCAATTATACGAATATAAACTCATTATACACACAAAAAATCCTCAAAACTAGGCCAATTATAGCTATATAACAACACTTAGGTACATGAATCAACCTATGATCAGTAAAGACATGAGTAAACCATGAATTTTCATAATAAATTATATTTAATTCATAAGAGAGCATCATAGTTTCAAATTATTTAAAGTGGGTATAAACCCTACTCATCGGCATAAACTTCTTGTAAAAACTAATATTTTAGGCACAAGGATGAAAGGTAATCCATGCTCAAGACCTACATACCTGTACTTCTTGATTTGTTGAAGGAATTAGAGTTTGGAGCCTTGGAAGTTGACCTTTCAGAAGAAACCCTAATTTTTTTTCTCTTGAGAGTGGATAAGAGAAAGAGTGATGAAAACTCTATAGATGTTGAGTAAAATAATATTTATAGGGTGATTTTAAGTCATGGGGTAGTGTTTTAAGGTAAGGGAAAAACAAAACTACCCCTGTGGAAACAAAAAAAAAATGCATAAATATCTCAGTGAATGACTTCAGTTGATGGCTTGTCAAATTCCATCATTAATCTCAGGTCGATTTTGAGTTTTACATCCGAAGGTTGTAAACTTTAGTTGATGGCTCATTAATTTCCATCATCAATCTTTGGCAAGTAGATACTCTCAATTAAAATAAGCATAACATTCTACTCCAATATTACATTACGGTACAATCAGATGCATTGAAAAAATGACTTAAACACCTTTCATTTGGTGGATATTGTTCTCTAAAACTCTATATAATCTAGAATTTATACTTGTTTAAAATTGACCTTTGTAGGCTCAAATACTAAAATTTAATTAATAACAAATAATATCAACTCAACATTTCTCTAAAAGATGTTATGACCATGATTCATATCGAAAGCATATTACATACTAGGTGAATGATCATAAAACTTATCTATCATTTAAAATAATTGATTTTGAGCCTTTAAACATATAATGAATGGTTAGAAACTTAACTAGGTATTTTTGGGGTATTACAGTTGGTCCTCGAGTGTAAAGGTACTCCATTGTTAACTAAAAGTTGTTTATCTCATATCCAAAAGAAAGAAAGTTTATATATAAAGAGTATATCTACTATTTGATTTGGTTAAGGATTTTATGTCTGAGTCTGTGAATCTCCTGTCAGTCCTAGTAGTCAGTGAGTTTCCTAATGTCTTTTCTGAGGATCCACCTTGAGTTCCTCCTAATAGGGAGGAATTGTGGATTGACCTTTTTGTGGATACTAATCCCATCTTCATCCCTCCTTATATAATAGCTCCATTATAGCTTATTAAAGGAGCAACACAAAGAACTCTTGATAAAGGTTTCATTGGACCAAGTATTTTTGTATTGGGTGTTCCAGTATTATTCATTTAAAAGATGAATGGTACTCGCAAAATGTATATAGATTGTAGAAAGTTAAACAAGGTCACCATCAAGAATACTCCTTAGAATTGATGATGCTTGATCATCTCTAGGATACTTGTTTCTTGTCAAAAATTAACCTCAGATCTAGGTATCATCAGTTAAAAGTCAGGGAATGTGACATTTCAAAGACTAATTTTAGAATACAGTATGGTCATTTTGAGTTTGTGGTTGTGTCTTTTGAACTAACAAATGCTCCTGTAACTTTTATTGATTTAATGAATAGAGTCTTCAAGTTGTATTTATTCATGGTTGTCTTCTTCAGTGATGGAATACTTGTTGATCTCGGAGAGACTAGGATCATGTAGACCATTTAAGAATACTGTTACAAACTCTTAAGGAAAATCAACTATTTTCAAAATTATTGTGTGAATTTTGGTTGAAGTCTGTTGTAAATCTAGGTCATGTGATTTCTATTTAAGGTAGTCATGTTAACCCTCAAAAAATAGATGCAGTGAAGAGTTTTATTAGGCCTATTACTCTATCCAATATTAGTAGCTTTTCAAGATTAGCTGGTTACTATAAGAGATTTGTTGAGGGGTTTTCTTCAATAGCTGCATCATTGACCAAGTTGACATAAGAGAAGGTAAAGTTCAAATGGTCAGACATGTATGAGAAATATTTCTTGGAGGTTAGGGATAGGATAACTTCAGTAGTGAAGTCAACTTTGCCAAAAGGGTCAGTTCAATTTTTGGTGTACTATGATGCATATAAAGTTAGGCTAGGGTATGTGTTAATGCAAAATAGAAGGGTGATAGATTATGCCTATAAACAATCAAGAACCAGGAGAAGAATTAACCGAGTCATGACTTGGAGTTGATAACGGTAGTCTTCACCCTAAAAATTTGGAGACATTAGAGTATATGTTGATGTTTTCACAAACCACAAGAGTCTCCAATAGGTATTCCACGATAAGGAGTTAAATCCCCGCTAGAGGAGGTAGTTAAAACTATTAAAGGATTATGTATTAATATGCTCTATAGTCCAAGTAAAATAAATATGGTTGCAAATTCACTTAGTAGATAATTTGTGGGTTGTGTATCCCAAGTTAACGATAACCAAAAAGAGTTGGCTAAAGATATGCATAAACTGGCACGGTTGGGGGTCTGTTTGCATGATATAGATAAAGGTTGTATATTGGTACATAATACTTTAGAGTCATATCTTATAGTGGAAGTGAAAGAAAATGTCATGACCCAAAATGAGGGTCATGATGGCACTTGTCGCGGTACACCTTTATAAGTAAGCCTATTACTCAACCTGATACAAAATAAGGAAAAGACAGAAATATCCCAAGATAAGGCTTCTAGAACAAAGCCGAACCATATAAATATTCATAATAATGCAGAAAGAACTTATCCAAAATACAAATCATGACTAAAACCAGGTGTTAATTGTGTAAGAACTACTAATACAATCCAAGAGTCAAATATATCGGAAAAATAACCACAAAGGAATAATAACTGTCTCGAAATACTAATAAAGACATAACTACTGTAGAAAGATAGAGGTGAACTTCGGACGCATGAATTTCCAACCGCTACCTTAGAAGCTCCAACAATAGCTCGAGTTAATCAAGTTGAGGTGCACTCGAGCTAGGACCTACTCCGAAAGGGCGCAGTAGGCATGAGTACGGTCCACTTGTACTTAGTAGGTATCATAGGCTGACCAAGCAAAGTAGTAAATAAGGAATAAAAAATATACACGAAGGGCACCTACAATCATAAAATGTCCCATAATGGTAGCCCACCCCACTTGCACTAACAGTTCTAATATATCTCACATATATTGCAATATCACACCAAGATAGATCAAAAGTACGTATTATATCACATATAAGAAGAACAAGGGGAACATCCATATACAAGATCATCAAATACAAGTTAAAAAAGATACAATAAATACATAGATGACAAGTTAATATGGCAATACAACACAACATAACATAATAAAGTAAGAGTAATGTATATGATGATGAAGATGATGATGATCATGATGATGCACGAGGTCGTCGCATAACCTCTGAGATCACCACACAATCCCCATATACACCTACGGAGTTAAGCCTCCTAATGCAGGACCCATGGGGGTTCATCAACCCATATAAAGTCTACATATCTCATATCTCCTTTCCGACATATCCCTCTGAAAGGGTTTTATAAGGTGGTACAATATTTCCTCTACGACACATCCCTTGGGAAAGGTTTTAAAAACATATTGTCAGTGTTTCTCATATGTTTCCACAGTGGTACTAATGTTTCATGGATGAGTATAATATGAGGATGTAATGCTCACAACCAATCACAATGATTATTTTCACAACCGACCATAATGATATATTTCCATAACCATGTGAATCAATATCCACTCATTATTTAAGTTTCATCCACGAATTTCCACGTCTCATATGCCAAATAAAATATGAATATAATCGCAATACACCAATGGTACCATATTAAGCATCTTAACAACACAATACAATTATTCACATGTATTCAAGGCTATTAATATCACATAAGACCCCACACGGTCACACATATCACATAATAACTCACTTTCAACAACTACATCACATATAGGCCTCCACACAGGAACAACACATAAATAGACATTTTTCATGATTAGTTACCACCTTTAACATGGATTTTGTATCATCATTTACTACTCAGTCCTATCTGAAAGTGTTACGCCATAACCTATTTCAAAAGCCAAAACCGGTCCACTACACTTCGAACCAATGACCTTACTTTTCACGAAAAATCTCAAACTCCACTAAAAACATCAAATATGAAATACACGCATCAAAACAAAACCAACGACACCAATATTGACTACTTTTGGTTCAGGGTCAAAACGGACCCCCGAACGGGTTTTTGAAAAAGAAAGAAAAAATTGATACTTTACTTCAAAAAATATTCCCCATATTTTTAGAAATCTACAAGTTAAAACCCAAGTTAAATCGAGTCAAAAACGAGGTTCAAATTGATGAAAAAATATTTTTGAGTTTTATCAGGTAAAATCTTTGAAATTCTAGTTAAAATAAAGAATCGAAGTTGTTTTGAAGAATAAATTGATGAAAAACTAGTAATTATAAGATAAAAACATTATTCAAGTGTAAAGAAGTAAAATTAAGATTTAAAATCAAGCCCTAAGGTTTTGGGGTTTTTGAAAAATTAATCAAGAATTTACTAAGAAAATGGTGAATTCTTACCTTAAATCCGTAATTAAATCGATAAATAGATGTTAATCTAGCTTCCCAAGCTCCCATGAGTTTCACTTTTAAGCTTCCACACTATTTTAGGGTTTAACTCTTAAGAGAAAAAAAATGATCAAAATAAGCCCAAAAACTAGTACAAATTGTGCAAACTTTTCTGCACAGCTTTTGCAAAAATGCTGGGTTTTTTTAGTCAAGGCGGGACTTCGACAGGGTGTGCAGGATTCGTTCAGAGTTCGATATATGCAAATAAACTATGCAACCATACTGAATTCGACGTTTTAGACACAATAAAAAAGTCAGATTTTTTTTAAAAATATCATTTTCACAAAGTTGACCCCCGAAATATGAAATCACAAATTTTCAAATCAAGGGTCAAAATGAGAGTTAAAAGACGTAAGATCATACCAAACATGGTAACACCCTAAAATTGATATTCTGGACATGATGCCAAAGTCAGATTTTTCCATCCGAGGTCGTTTTGATCAAATATGGGTCTCACACTCATATCTTTAATTTTTCAACTTTCCGATCAATAGGTCGAAATGAGCTCGAGTGCATCGGGATCCAAACCAAAGGTCTACCTAGCCTAAAATCTATATTTAAGAGCTGCTGGCATAGTCCATTCATTCATCCATCATATGGATCAAAACATATCCCCAAAAATCAAAAATAAGGCTCTCGAAGTCATCAAAAACCACAATATTACATAAATGGTACGAAACTGCATTGAAAACCATGTCAATCACACCCACACCCCAGAAATACCATAATCCATCTATGAAAAGGGGTAAAATAGTCAAATCACACAAGATCACACATTTCATCAAATTTTTAGGTCATTACATCATCCGCCACTAAAAATCTAGATCGTGCTAGAACTAAGGCAAAGAAATACCTGAATCAATAAAGAGCTAAGGATAAGAACTACACATACCAGATTCGACCTCCGAAGTAGCCTCATCTACAGGTCGATGTCATCACTGAACCTTAACTACAGGGATAATTCTAGAATGCAACTATGTAACAGCCCAATTCAAAATAGAAACCAACTCCTCAATAAAGGACAACCGCTCATCTAAATGAACTGACTCCCATTGAATGACATGAGACTAATCAGAATTATAGCATAGAATAATAGAAACATGAAAAACTGGATAAACAACTAATGAATCAGGAGGCAAAGCCAACTCATAAGCCAGATCCCTAACAGTCCAAAGAATCTCAAATGGACCAACATACTTGGGGCTAAGCTTGCCCCTCCTCCCAAACCTCATCATACCCTTCATGAGTGAAATTTAAAGGAAAACATGATCACCATCACCAAATCTCAAGGCATGAAGTATACAATCAGCATAGCACTTCTTCCTAGTCGGTGCTTCTCGAAGTCTATCTTGAATGATTCGGACTCTGACCAAAGGCTCACGAAGAAAGTCTGTACCTTGAGGTCTCACCTCTGTAACATCAAACCAACCCACTAGCGAGCGATAATGCCTACCAGAAAATGCCTCAAAAAGAGCCATATCAATACTGGAATGGTAGCTATTATTATATTCAAACTCTGCTAAAGCCAAAAATTGCTCCAACTGGCCACCAAAATCCATCATGCATGTGAGGAGTATCCTATAAAACCTGCATAGTCTTCTCTGACTGGCCATCCGTCTGGGGTTAAAATGTTGTGCTAAGATCAACTCGAGTACCCAACTCATCCTGAAAAATCTTCCAAAAGTGAGATGTGAACACAAAACCTCAATCTGAAATAATAAACACCGGCACACCATGCAGATGAAGAATCTCAAGAATAATTATATGAGCCAACCTCTCAATACTGAATGAGTCCTGAACTGTAGTAAAATGAGTTGATTTGGTCAATGATCCATGATGACCCATACACTGTCAGAACCATGAGATGTATGAGGAAAACCAATCACAAAGTCCATGATGATCAGTTCCTACTTCTACTTGAGAATGGGTAACCTCTGAAGTAATCCACCAGGTATGATATGCTCAGCCTCCACCTACTGATAAAATAGGCAATGAGCCACAAAATATGCCATATCTCACCTCATACCACCCCACCAGTAGTGTTGCCTCAAATTGTGATGCATCTTAGTCACACCTAGATAGATATAATATCTAGAACACTAGGCCTCCTCCAAGATCAACCTAATCCAGTCACCCACTCTCGACACAAACTTGGCCTCTAATCCACAACACTATCTGAATCAAGTGAGGCTTCCTTAGCCTCCCCACTTAACACCTTATCTCAAATCAGCCTCAATCCAATATTATTAAACTGATGAGCTTGAATATGCTCCATCAAAGAAGATCTAGCCTTCACAAAAGTCAAAACACAGCCAAGTATCAAAATATTAAGCTTAACCATCTCATTAGCTAAAGACTATACCTCTAAGGCCAAAGGCCTCTCCTGGGTCAAAGATGTTCCAAGCTACCCATGCTAGTCGACTTTCGGCTCAAGGCATCTGCAAGCACAGTAGTCTTGCCCGGATGGTAGAGAATAGTCAAGTTATAATCCTTAAGAAACTCAAGCCAAAAATGGTGCCTCATATTCCAATCTCACTGCGTAAAGAAGTACTGAAGGCTAGGATAATCTGAGAAGATCTCACAACGGACTCCATACAAGTAGTGCCTCTATAACTTAAAGGCAAACACAATAGCGTATAACTCTAAATCATGTGTATAATAATTCCTCTCATGAGGCTTTAACTGACTAGATGGATACTCAATCACCTTGCCCTCTAGCATCAACTTAACACCTAACCCAATACATGAAGCATCACAAAAGACGGTAAAACCTACGCTATCCTTGGGCAAAGTCAAGATAGATATTGAAGTCAATAAATTTTGAGCTTTTGAAAGCTCACCTCACAAGCATCAGACTACTGAAAAGAAATCTTGCTCTAGGTCAAATTAGTCAATAGATCTGCAATGGATGAAAAACCTCAATGAAATGCCGATAATAACCTGCCAAGCCAACAAAACTCTAAATCTCAGTGGGCGATGTAGGTCTATCCCAATAACGAACCGCTGCAACCTTGGTTGGATCTACCATAGTACCTTGCTTAGTCGCCACATGATCCAAGAAAGAAACAGACTCCAACCAAAACTCACACTTAGAAAATTAGCATACAACTTCTCATTCCTCAATCTATTAAGCACCATCTACAAATGCTCTTCATGCTCAACCTCACTCTTGGAATACACCAAGATATCATCTATAAATACAAAAATAAAAGAGTCGAGATATGGTCAAAACACCCAGTTCATCAACTCAATGAATGCGGTAGGGGTATTGGTCAACCCAAAAGACATGACCAAGAACTCATAATGACCAATCGAGTCTGAAAAGTTGTCTTCAGAATATCCAAAGCTCTAATCCTCAATTGGTGATAGCCGAAGCTCAAATCAATTTTCAAAAACACTACAACACCCAAAGCTAATCAAACAAATCATTAATGCGTAGAAGAGGACACTTATTCTTAACCATTACCTTATTCAACTGCCGATAATTAATACGCATCCGCATAGAGGCATTCTTTATCTTCATAAACAAAATAGGCGTACCCCAAGGTGAAACTATAGTGTGGATAAATCCTTTATCCAATAACTCCTACAATTGATCCTTCAGTTCCTTTAACTCTACTATGGCCATCCTATAAGGAGGAATAAAAATGGGCTTAGTCCCTGACTCAACATTAATAGCAAATCAATATCTTGATATAGAGGCATACCAGGCAAGTCCATAGAAAATACATCCATAAGCTCACGGACAATAAGAACATAATTCAAAGAAGGAAGCGATATAACATTGGTGTCACGAATATTAGCCAAGTAAGATAAACATCCCCTCTCAATCAATTTGTGAGTCTGAACAAAAGATATAATGCTCTTAAGACCCGAATGAAGTACACCCTTCCAAGTTATCATTGGCACACCCGACAAAGACTAAGTCACGCTCTTGGTATAATAATCTAGTATGGTATAATAAGGATCCAACCAATCTATACCCAAGATAACATCAAAATTAACCATGTCGAATATAAGCAAGTCAACAAAGTCTCACGCCCCAAAAAAATTCACAACATAAGATAGATGCACCCAATCCACCACTAAAGAATCACCTACCAGGGTAGATATATGAATAGGCATGGTAAGCAGCACACTAACAAAATCAAAACCCTAAGAAAAATATACAGACACATAGGTTAAACTTGATCCACAATCAAATAATACAGATGTAGGTCTAAAACAAATAGGTATGATACCTGTAATCACAACATCAGAAGTCTCTATCTCAGATTTGGCTGGTATAGCATAACACTGACCACGGCCACCAACTGCTTAAGTGGCCCTATGGCCACCATAACAAGCTTCACTACCTCTGCCTCTTGCATCTCTAGTAGCACCCCTACCCCTCATAGTTAAAGTAGGAGTAACTCTAAACACATGGCGAGGATAGTCTTAGCCACATGGCTAATCTCTCAAGCACATAGCAGCCTCTACAACTAGTCTCAATAGGAGAAGGCATAACTAGGCTCAAATGGCCACCCTAAACTGCTGAACTAAAAGGTCCAACACCTAAACTTTGTAAGACCTCCTACACTAGCCTATACTATCCATAAGAACCACTAAAATCTCTACTATAGGGAGACTAACCTCTAAATTTACAAAAACAACATACTTTTTTGGTGGCACCCTGAGATACTTGAAGAATACCCTCTGTCATCTTAGAATAATCCATAATACTCAAAAAAAATCCCTAAGCATAACCATTTGAGACATATCTAACTAAAAAGAGATATCCAAAGCCTTCACAAACTTTTGAGTTTTCTTAGACTCGATGGAAATACTATCATAGGAATATTTAGATAGGGAAGGGAAACATGCCTCATACTTAGAAACTATCATAGAGCCTTTCTCCAAATGATCTGACTCATCCCACATTCGATCCCACAAATAGTAAGGCACGAATTTCTTAAGAAAGGCATCAGCAAACTGATCCCATAAAAACTCAGGAGCATCAATAGGCCTACAACCGATAAACAATCTCCTACAACCGATAAACAATCTCTACTAATCTCTCCTAGCATCTTCTAACTGATATTAGTATAAGCCACACCATTCACCCAGAAAAAGTGAAACACAACTTAGAACATAATATATGAAAGAACTTTGCACAATAAAGAATAAAATGAGAGAAGTTTCCTAAAGATATCCTATAGTCTCTTAAAGGTAGATACGGACGTCTACGTACTAATCTGCAAGACTCTATTAGACATCCTGTTCTTACACCATGGAGACCAATGAAACCTGGCTGCTCTGATACCAATTTATTATGACCCAAAATGAGGGTCATGATGGCACTTGTTGAGTCACACTTTGACAAGTAATTCTATCCCCCAAACTTATACAAAATGAGGAAAAGATAGAAATATCCCAAGATAAGGCTTCTAGAACAAAGTCGAACCATATAAGTAATCATAACAATGCGGAAAGAACTTATCAATAATACTAATCATACCCAAAACCAGGTATCAATAGTGTAAGAACTACCAATATAATCCAAGAGTCAAATACATCATAAAAATAACCACAAAGAATAATATCTGTCTTCAAATACTAATAAAGACATAACTATTGCAAAAAGATAGAGGTGAACTTTGAATGCATGAATGTCCAACTACTAACTTAGAAGCTCCAACAATCACACGAGTCAATCAAGCGGAGGCACACTTGAGCTAGGACCTGCATTGA
>JAPEIP010000010.1:226570394-226607900 GCA_026120095.1 Capsicum chinense
TGGCACTTGTTGAGTCACACTTTGACAAGTAATTCTATCCCCCAAACTTATACAAAATGAGGAAAAGATAGAAATATCCCAAGATAAGGCTTCTAGAACAAAGTCGAACCATATAAGTAATCATAACAATGCGGAAAGAACTTATCAATAATACTAATCATACCCAAAACCAGGTATCAATAGTGTAAGAACTACCAATATAATCCAAGAGTCAAATACATCATAAAAATAACCACAAAGAATAATATCTGTCTTCAAATACTAATAAAGACATAACTATTGCAAAAAGATAGAGGTGAACTTTGAATGCATGAATGTCCAACTACTAACTTAGAAGCTCCAACAATCACACGAGTCAATCAAGCGGAGGCACACTTGAGCTAGGACCTGCATTGAAAAGGCGCAATAGGCATAAGTACGGTCCACTTATACTCAGTAGGTATCATAGCCCAACCAAGAAAAGTAGTAAATAAAGCATACAAAATATATACCAAGGGTACCAGCAATCAGAAAATATCCCACAATGGTAGCCCACACCGTTTACACTAATAGTTCTAATATATCTCACATATATTACAACATCACGCCAAGATAGAACAAAAATACATATTATATCACATATAAGAAGAATAAGGGGGAACATGTATATATAAGATCATCAAATACAAGTAAAAAAAAGATACGATAAATACATAGATGACAAGTCAATATGGCAATAAAACAAACATAACACAATAATGTAAGTGCAATATATATGATGATGAAGATGAAGATGATGATGATGCACGAGGTTATCGCGCAACCTCTGGGATCATTGCGCAATCCTCGTAAATACCTATGGAGGTAAGCCTTCTAATATAGGACCCTTGGGAGGTTCTTTAACCTACATACATTCCAGATATCTTATATCTTCTTTCTAACATATCATTCAAAAAAATGTTTTATAAGGTGTTACAATATCTCCTCCCCGACACATCCCTCGGAGAAGGTTTTAAAAAGGTATTGTCAGTGTTTCTCAAATGTTGCCATAGTGGTACCAATGTTTTATGAATTTATATGATATGAGTATGTAATGCTCATAACCAATCATATGAGTATTTTCATAACCAACCACAATGATATATTTCCACAGCCATGTGAGCCAATATCCACTCATTATTTCAATTTCATCCATGAATTTCTACATTTCTTATATGTCAAATAAAGTATGAATATAATCACAATATACCACTGGTACCATATTAAGAATCTTAACAACACAATACAATTATTCACCTGTATTCAAGGCTATTAATATCACAGAGGACCCCACATGGTCACACATATCACATAATAACTCAATTTCGACAATTACATCACATATAGGGACCCCACATGGGCACAACACATAAATAGCCATTTTTTGTGATTAGGTCTCACGCTTAACATATATTTTATATCATCATTTATTACAACCCAGTCTGAAAGAGTTAAGCCTTAACCTACTTCAATAGTCGAAACCGATCCACTACACTTCGAACCCATGACCTTACTATTCACAAAATATCTTGAACTCCACAAAAAACATCAAATATGAAATCTATGCATCAAAACAAAACCAACGACACTAATATTGACTACTTTTGGTTTGGACTCAAAATGGACCCTCGAAATGAGTTTCCAAAAAAGAAAAAAATCAGAGCTTTACTTCAAAAATATATTCGTCATATTTTTAGGAATCTACAGCTGAAAACTCAAGTTAAATCGAGTCAAAATGAGGTTCAAATCAAAGAAAACCCATTTTGAGCTTTATCGGGTAAAATCTTTAAAATTCAGGTTAAAATCAAGAATCGAAGTTGTTTAGAAGGTAAAATTGATGAAAAACTAGTAATTATAAGATAAAAACATTATTCAAGTGAAAAGAAGTGAAATTGAGATTTAAAATTAAGCCCTTAGATTTTTGGGATTTTGAAAATTTAATCAAGAAATTACAAATAAAAGGGTGAATTCTTACCTTAAATCCATAATAAAATCAAGAAATAGATGTTAATCTAGTTTCCCAAGCTCCCACAAGCTTAACTTTTAAGGTTCCAAACTATTTTGGGATTTAATTCTCAAGAGAAAAGATTAAAAATGAGCAAAATAGGATCCAAACTTAGTATAAATAGTGCAGATTTTTCTGCACAACTTTTGCAAAAAAGTTGGGTTTTTTTAGTCAAAGACGGACATCGATAGGGTGTGCGGGATTCGTTCGGAGTCTGATATATGAAAATGAACTATGCAATCATAATAAATTCAATGTTCTGGATGTGTTGGAGAAGTCATATTTTCTAAAAAAAAAATGTTATTTTCACAAAGTTGATCCCCAAAACCCGAAATCATAATTTTTTAAATCTAGGGTCGAAATGAGATTTAAAAGCCATTAAATTATACCAAATATGCTAATGATATAAAATTAATATTCTGGATCTATTGGTAAAGTTGGATTTTCCATCCGAGGTTGTTTCGGTCAAATGTGGGTCCCACATCCGTATCTTTAATTTTACAACTTTCTGATTAATAGGCCAAAATGAGCTCCAATGCATCGAGACCTGAACCAAAGGTCTACCTAGCCTAAGATAGATATTCCAAAGTTTCTGGCATAGTCCGTTCGGCCATCCATCGCACGGTTCAAAAGATATCCTCATAAGTCTAAAATAAGGCTCTCAAAGCCATCTAAAACCACAATATCGCATATATGATACCAAAATACATCGAAAAACATGTTAGTCACTCTCACACCCCAAAAATACCATAATGTAACTATGAAAAGGGGTAAAATAGTCAAATGACACAAATCACAAATTTCACTTATTTCATTAAATTTTTAGGTCGTTATAGAAAAACTGCACGATGACCCTACACTAAGTCAATTTATTGATACAGTCCATCAATAGATGGTAAAGATTTTCTCTTGAGGGAGAGGTGGTGCACTTTGTATCAGGATCATTTCTGTGTTTCCCATATAAATGGATTAAGGGATCAAATGTTAGTATAGGCTCATAGTTCTATGTATTCGATCCACCTAGGATCCACTAAGACGTACCGTGAATAATACAAAGTCACCTGGTGGAATGGTATGAAGAGGGACATTGCAGATTTTGTGTCTCCATTTCCTAATTATCATCAAGTTAAAGTTTTGCATCAAAGAACATATACTCTTTACGATATGGGCATACCCACTTGGAAGTGGGGGGTCATTAATATGGACTTTATTATTGTACTTCCTTGCACTAGGTGTCAACATGATTCGAGTTAGGTTATTGTGGACCAAATGACTAAGTCAGAGCCCCACTCTTTACCAATCAAAACCTCAGATACAACTGAGAATTATGCAAAATTTTACATTTGAGAGTTATTCAAACTTAATGGTATTTCTCTATCTATTATCTCAGATTATGGTACTCAATTCACCTCTCAATTTTGGAAATAATTTCAGAAGACATGTTAAGCACGTGTGTGAAGCTTAAATCCACTTTCCATCCCTAGAAATATGGTCAGACCAAGTATACTATACAAACTCTAGAAGTCATCTTGATAGCATGTATGATAGGTTTCAAGGAAAATTAGAAAGATAACATACCTCTAATTTAATTTGCTTATAACAATAACTAAAACTCTAGTATCCAAATGGTTGCATTTAAGGCTCTATATAGATGTAGTTGGAGTTATCCAATAGGGTGGTTTAAAGCCGGTAAAGCTACTTTGATTAGGCCATATTCCACTCTCAAAGAAATGGAGAATCTTCAGGTGATTCAAGACAGATTTAGAACTATAAAGATCAGTTAAAAATCATATGTGAATGTTAGGAGAAGAGAACACTAGTTTTCTTTAGAAGATTAGGTGTCTTGAAGGTATCGCCGATGAAAGGGGTGATGAGGTTTTGGAATAAATGAAAACTTAGTCCCTATTATATTGGGTGTTGTCCTATTCTGACTTGTATTAGAGATTTTGCTTAAGAGCTAGATCATCTAGCTGAGTTAGTTGCAGTCCATCCAGTTTTTCATGTGTCTATGTTAAAGAAGTGCATTAGAGATCCATCCTTAGTAGTTCCTATATACAATATTAGGGTGAAAGATTGTTTATCCTATGAGGAAGGTCCAATTGAGATCGTTGATCATCAAGTTTGATTGTTAAGAAATAAGGAAATTGCTTTAGAAAATGTATGGTTGAGGAACCAGTCAGTTGAGTAAGCAAATTGGGAAGCAGAAGCAGACATGATAGTGAAATATCTTTATATTTTATCTTGAAATTTTATTCCAACTTGAGATAATTGTTCCTCCTTATTAATTAACTCTGTGTCATGACATACAGCTACTCCCATATCTTAGTATCCTTTCATGATTTCAGTCAATTTTTATTTCAGTTATCAATTTAGTTATCACATTGGCATTCTCTTCTTAAAACTCAGTGTTTGGATTGCAATTCCTTCCCAAAATTTTCATATTAGTTAGTATTTACTCGTGGATGAATGATCCCAATGAGAAGATATTGTAACACCCTTGAAGTTTATACATGTTTGAAGTATATTTACTATGTTTTTAGGTTCATAAATAAGGTCATTTGACCATAAATAAGGTTGAAAAACATTTACGGTAATTCTTGGGTCAAAATAGGATGTCATGGACCAAAAAAGAAGGTCGTGCTGAGGACTTCATCTTTGGGTCTTGGATCACTTAACAACTCTCAGTTTGTTATTATTTAGGCCTTGCAATGTCTCATGTAAGGCTTGGTTGGGTACCATGTGATGGATTATATGAGGCATGGCTGGGTTTGGAACTTGTAAGGCCCTGGAAAATTCCAAGCTTTACTCAGTCTGTTAAAGCCTAAAAGGAGGTCCTAGACTTAGAAACTTCAGCTAAGTATTTACTCTTAGAATCTTTTTTAGTCTTCATAAGTTGGCAATCTTATTTCTCGACCCATACGACACTTAAATGTCGATCTTTAAGTTGATTCATGATCAGCTATATCAGTAGGTGTTCCTGGACAAGTTTTGGATTTTTTGGACGCATTTAGACTATGTTTGAGGTCTCAAAATATTAGAACAACTCGATCTTAGCGACCCGCGTCGCCTATAATATTAGTTAACATTGTTGCAGGTTGCTAGAGTCAAAAGTACTGAGGCTTGACTGATAATGACATGACATATCAGGTATTACGTCGATGGCATCGACACGCCATATTGACCAGCGTGTCAGTACCCAGTTTTCTAGTCATTAAAGCAGCTACGATCCCAGGGTTATTTCAATTTTTTTCCCACTCTTATATAACCCTAAAACATGTGATTCAGCCATATTTTCACACAAACTATAGTGTTTTCTCGCAATTTCTCTCAAGAACAAGTTTAGGGTTTCCAATTAAAGATCCAAATTCAAGAAAATTCCACCGTCAATCTTTGTAAAATCAAGAACTAAGGTATGTTAGATGTTGATTCTTGGGTTCCTTCTTCCCAAGAAGTTCAAGAATTCTTTTTTAAATTTAAAGATTATATATTTATCAGTTTTCATGATTCATGAGAATTGAAATTAAAATTCATGTTATTATTGAGTTTTAATTCATGTTTTGTTTACAAAGTTCCAAGCTTTGATCCTAGTATGTGATATTTATGTGATTTTCATGAAAAATCCCTTCAAGATGCATGTTGATTGATGTAACTGTGTTAATTAGATGTATTGAATATTGTATGACCAAAGTATGCTCCCCATATGTTTGATAAAATGCTTGTGTGAAGGAAATAGGGCCATTATAGCATGTTGACAAGAAATCCCCAATTATGTATAAGTTCATGCATGCCAAGTGTTTGTTGAAAGGCTTTAGTGAATGAATTTTGATATTTTGTATGCTTTTCTATTTATATGGATTCCTTATTGAATGAGTTATGAGACAACAGCATGCCTCCCTATACAATTACATGTTTAATACTTCCAAGTACTTGAAGAGATGCCTCATTGATTGTATTGTGAATGATAGCCCATTGTTATGTTATATACGAGTTATCATGTCTTGTATTATTTATGTTATCGAGTCTTGGGGTTATTTAATACCCAAAAAATTAGTGGCATGTCTAGAGCCAGTGTCAATTTTAAAGATGATCTCAGTCGTACCAAGATCAGTAAAACTCAATCAGTTACAGAACTTAGAAAGACTCAATAATCTCAGTATCAGTCAAGTCCAGTACAAGTACTCAGTATTAAGTTCAGACCTCTATGGTATTCAAGTATTCAGTCCAGAAGTCAGTAGCATTCAGTTCAGTAATCAATTCAAAACTCAGTAATATTTCGCTAGTCAATGAAACTCAGTGAATTCAGTTTAGTTTAGTCAAACAAGTAAGATTAGTAATAGTCCAGTCAAGCCTAGTATGAATTAGTAATCAGTTCAATGTCTTTCAGTTGGGAGTAGAATTTTGTACCGAGCAAACCTAGGGATGGGGGCTCACCCGCTAGATAGGACTGAGGTCCCTAGAAGCAATCCCTATGTTACAGAACTACGTAGCTATCATAGGCATGTGATGTCACCCGTTATATAGGACTGACATACTCGAGGATCACCTGCTAGTACAGGACTGATTTCAGGGGTCACCTGCTAGATTAGGACTGAATCCTTAGCAATTTTCTTTACCCATGGCATGGTATTGACACCCTTCCAGCTGGGGTTATAGGTTGGACCCTACTAGTTCAGATTCAAGCATGTCAGTTAGATGACTACCTCCCACAGGCATAGCTTTAGAATCAGTCTCAGTAAAAGAACTCAGCTCAGTAGCACAGATTCAGGACTGTTAGATATAGTCACTCATTAGTATTATCAATGGATTTAGAGATCGCCCACTAGATAGGACTAATCTCAAATTTAGTCAAGAAGTATCAGTATCTATACCAATAGATTCAGATATCACCCATTAGATAGGATTGATCTCAAATACAGTCAATTATTTCAAGTACCATTAGATTCGGAGATCACCCGCTAGATAGGACTGATCTCAAATTCAGCTAATCATCTTCATTATTAGTAAATTTAGAGATCACCTACTAGATAGGACTGATCTCAACCTCAGTTAATCAGATATCAGTATCAGTAGACTCAGTTATCAGAAGTCTAATTATTAGAATTTTGTATTCAGTGTTTCTACAATTTTAGTTACAATTTGTGTATTCATGCATGTATCCTCATTCAGTATACTCAGATTCTTTAGTCAGTATTATCCACTCATATGAACCTCTGCATTTAGCCTTACCTCCTATAGCATAGCAGTACAGTCCATAGTACTGACGTATACTTTTCTGCTCTATGGTGTTTTATACCATAGATTCAAAACCATGAGATCTAGAGCACCTTTAGTAGTTCAATTTAGTCAACGGCAGTAGACATAGTAGTGAGTCCTCATCATTCAAGGATAATCTTTATTTTACTATTGCACTAGATTTAGTAATTTAGTAGATGGAGTTAGTTAGGGACCTGCCCCATCAACTTTACAATGCAGACAGTTTAGAGGCTTTTCAGATAGATGTATTAGTATTTAGTTTTTAGTTGTATTTTAGATATTTGAACCTTATGGCAAGTTTTCCACCAATTTTCCACATTTTTATAGTGTATTATTCAGTGCTCAGTTACAGATATCAGTCAAGGGTTAGCTTATGGTCCTTCGATATTATGAGCACCATGTAGCATCCATGGTACCAGACTCGGGGCATTACAGTACTTAGGTTCATGTATTGCACACACCGCTCTAAGGCAAAATGTAATACCCTATACATTTCTAAGCTAGAACATGAATTATTGTTCCTGCATGTGAAACCTTCTATCCTGTAGTTCATATTTTAGGACATGAGTTACCATGAGTATACTAGTGATAAAAATCTTATGAGGTGTTAAATGTATTCATATGAGTCACTTAAGGTAATGCAAGCTAAGAGTTTTTCAATTCATCAAGTTTTAGTGTTTGATTTTGCAAGGGTCATCTTTGAATGAGCATAACTTGATGAATATATGGTATTCTTGTATATTTCAACCCTCCAAATTGTATAATCATATTATCTTTCCAATGATACCAATTTTACCAAACTCCGACACCTGAGCAAGAAGTTACCAAAATTGGGATGGATTTGTCAGAATTGTCAGAGGTTCCATATTTTATTACTTTTACAGCACTTATCAACATTTCATTTAGACTTAATACAATGGGTGTTATGATATTTATTTCAACATCTTTATTTAAGTGTTTAGATATGTTAGTAGGCTCAAAGGGTTAGCTTTGGGCTACTTATAGCTTTAAGCACCATGTGACGTCTCGGGACCCATTTTTGTGGCATTACAAACTTGATATCAGAGCCTAAGGTTTAAGGATTCCTAGGGAGTCTGACAAGCCATGTTAATAGCATCTTTATCATTGGTGTGTAGCGCGTCATATCTATGAGGAAAAAGCTACGAGACGTTTTAGGAAAAAGCTATTTCTTTCTTTCAAGTCCATCATGCTTAAACTTGTTTCTCTCATATAATTATCCATGCTCTCTAGATTCAGAAAATGCCTCCTTGTCAAGCTCGTAGAAAGAAAAATGATCAGCAACCTTATCCCGATGATCCTCTTAAAGCAAATGTATCCCATGTTGAGTTCTGGGTAGCCTTTCAGGCATTCGACCAAGCTGTCACCGCCAATGTTTAGGCAAATTAGGACCCAGTTCCACCTAAGTAAGGAGGTGACTCAGCTGCTGCTTAAATTTATAATTTTATGTGGATGAATCCATCGGAGTTCTATGGGTCTAAGACAGGTGAAGACTCACAGCTATTTCTTGAGAAGGTGAAAAAAATTATGCAGGTGATGCATATATCTGAGGAAAAAAGTGTTGAGATGGCATCCTACAGGTTGAAAGATATTTATCATGACTGGGTTGGTGTGTGGAAGAAGGAGTGAGAGGATGGTGTTTCCTCTATGACTTGGCAGGTATTTTAGGATGCGTTCCTGGATAAGTTCTTTTCATTGGAGATAAGGGAGGCAAGAGTAGAGGAGTTCATGAATTTGAGGCAGGGCTCCATGACTGTTAAGGAGTACTACTTGAAGTTCAACTAATTGGCCAAATATGCTCCTAACTTGATTATTGATGCTCTCTCTAGCATGAGCAAGTTCGTGACAGGTGTTTCAGATTTGGTGTTGAAGAAGTGCAGGACTACTATGTTAAATAAGGATATGGATCTGGCTAGGTTGATGCTTCATGCCCAGTAAATTAAAGCAAATAAGCTGAGGGAGAGAGACAAAGTAAGGGGAAATAAGAAGGCTAGATCTGAGCAGCACGATTATGGTTAGACCAGGTCTCAGGGAGAGAATTGCCTTTATTTTTAGAGTCGCTCATCTATAACATCACTGTTGGTAGCTAGCGCTCTCGCTCCTAGAGGAAAGCAGGAGCAAGGAAATAAGCCATCTATGTCTAGGTCTCATCATAGTGTTGGTAGCAGGCCTAATTATCCTCTGTATGCTAAGTGTGGTAGGACCCATTCGAGTGAGTGTTGGGGTGAGAAGAGAGGCTGCTTTGGGTGTGGTGACTTGGGTCATAGACCCCGCATGGCAGGCAGGGAAAAAGTGATATTTGCCCCCAGACATAAACTCACGATGCTTCTTCTAGCACCGCTGGTGGTCAGCGCCAAAACCGGTTCTATGCTTTTCCATCCCACCAGGAGAAAGAGGACTCTCTAGATATTATTACTGGTATGCTCCGTGTTTTCCATTTTGATGTTTATGTGCTTTTGGATCTAGGGTCAAATTTTTCTTATGTGACCCCACTGGTTGCTGTGAACTTTGAAATGCATCCCAAAAATATTCCTAAGCCTGTCCGAATTTCTACCCCAGTGGGTGAATCTATTGTTGCCCAAAAAGTGTATAAAAAGTGTCCTGTCATAGTCCATCGTAGAGTCATGTTTGCTGATCTGATAGAGTTAGACATGGTGGATTTTGATGTTATCTAGAGCATGGATTGGCTTCACCCTTACTATGCATCTATAGACTGTCGTACCCATATGGTCAAATTTTAGCTTCTTGGTGAGCCACTTTTAGAATGGTCCAAAAATTCTGTATCCCCTAAGAGTCATTTTATCTCATATCTCAAATCCAGAAAGCTTATTTCCAAAGGTTTCACATATCATTTGGTTAGAGTCAAAAACACTAAGTTTGATACTCCAACGCTCCAGCCAGTTAATATTGTTAATGAGTTTCTTGATGTGTTTCCAGAAGATCTTCCAAGGATAACTCCTGATAGAGAGATAGAGTTTGGGATTAAACTTTTTCTCGACACTTAACCCATTTCTATTCCTCCCTACCGTATGGCACCTATGGAACTTATGGATTTGAAAGAGAAACTCAAAGATCTATTAGACAAAGGTTTCATAAGGCCCGGTGTCTCTTCTTGGGGTGCACCTGTGCTATTCATGCAGAAGAAAAATGGTTCTTTGTGTATGCGCATTGACTATCGTCAGCTTAACAAAGTCACTGTAAAAAAAAAATATCCCCTACCAAGAATAGATGATTTGTTTGATCAATTGCAAGGTGCGAGTTATTTTTCCAAGATAGACCTTAGATCCGTCTATCATCAACTTAAAGTAAGGGAGTGTGACATCCCAAAAATAGCTTTCTGAACCTGCTATGATCATTTTGAGTTTCGTGTCAAGTCTTTTGGGCTAACCAATGCCCCCGCAGCTTTCATAGACCTTATGAATCTAGTGTTCAAGCCATATCCTTATATGTTCGTTATTGTTTTTATTGACGATATTCTTGTATATTCCCGACATGAGGATGACCATGCAGACCATCTTCAAATCGTCTTGCAAACTCTTAGGAATATCAATTGTTCTCCAAGTTTAGTAAGTGTGAATTTTGGCTAAGGCCAGTTGTGTTTCTAGATCATATTATTTCTTTTAAATGTATTAGAGTTGATCCTCAAAAGACAGAAGCTGTGAGAAATTGGCCTAGGCCTGTCTCTCCATCTAATATTAGGAGTTTCTTGGGTCTAACTAGCTATTACCGTTATTTTGTTAAAGGGTTCTCTTCTATTGCGTCTCCCATGACTTGGTTAACCTAAAAAAAAGTAAAGTTTCTCTGGTCTGATTCTTGCGAAAAGAGTTTTTAAGAGTTAAAGACTAGACTCACTTCTGGCCCTATGTTGGCTTTTCCTAATGGTGTAGATGGTTTTGTGGTATATTATGATTCTTCGAGAGTGGTTTTGGGTTTTATATTTATGCAAGGGGTGAAAGCTATAGCCTACGCTTCTAGATAGTTAAAACCTCAAGAGAAGAACTACCCGACCCATGACTTAGAGTTGGCTGCTGTAGTGTTTACTTTAAAAATCTGGAGACATTAATTGTATGTTATGCATGTAGATGTTTTTACTGATCACAAAAGCCTGCAGTATGTGTTTACCCTGAGAGAGTTGAACCTTAGACAAAGAAGGTGGTTAGAATTGTTAAAATACTATGATATGAGCGTGTTGTATCATCCGGGCAAGGCTAATGTAGTGGCAGATGCCCTTAGCAGGGTGTCCATAGGTAGTATTTAGCATGTTAAGGAAGGTAAGAAAGAGTTGGCTCTTGATGTGCACCGTTTGGCTAGGATGGGTGTTAAACTGCTTGATTCTGCTGAGGGGAGTATGTTAGTTCAGAGTAGTTCCGAATCATCCTTAGTTTCAAAAGTAAAGGAGAAATAGGACTTAGATGCTAGCTTGGTCAGACTGAAAGAGTCAGTTAAAGACCAAAGGGTAGGAGTTTTCTCCCAAGGGGGAGATAGTGTGTTAAGGCTGCAGGGTAGGTTGTGTGTTTCGAATGTTGATGAACTAAGGCTGAAAATCATGGCTGAAGCATATGGTGCACGGTATTCTATTTATCTCTGTGCTACCAAGATGTACCGCTAATTGTGGAAAATTTATTAGTGGTGTGGTATAAAGAAATATATAGCGAAGTTTATGGCAAAGTGTGCAACATGTTAGCAGGTTAAGGCTGAGCTATAGAGACTTGGTGGTGTGATGCAAGAGTTCAGTATTCCTACTTGGAATTGGGAAGAGATTAATATGGATTTCGTGACTAAACTACCTCTTTCCTGATGCCATTATGATTTTATTTGGGTTGTTGTTGATAGACTGAATAAGTTAGTGTATTTCTTGCCCGTGCATACTCCCTATTCGACTGAGGACTATGCTAGATTGTATATTCAGGAGTTATTTAGGTTGCATGGAGTTTCTTTGTCTATCATTTCAGATAGGGGTACTCAATTCACTTCTCAGTTTTGAAGGACTTTTCATAAGGGTCTGGGCACATAAGTTCATTTGAGTTCTGTGTTTCACCTGTAGAAGGATGGTCAGGCCAAGAGGACCATCCAGATTTTAGAGGATATGTTGAGAGAGTGTGCTCTCGACTTCAAAGGTAGTTGGGATGAGAATTTTCCACTAATTGAGTTCACGTATAAACACAGTTATCATGCTAGAATCCAGATGGCACCGTTTGAGGCTTTGTATGGTAGAAGGTGTATGTAATACCCGTGTCTTTTTCCAAGCTAGAAATCATATCGAAGATTCTAGGACTTACTTTAAATGTAAACCAATCTTTGTACATGTGGTATTTTTGAGATTTCCACTTTCTATCACGTGGTAAGTTGAGTTAGCTTTCCAAGGTACTAATTTTATCCAAATCCGACATCAAACGAGGAAGTTATGGATGTTTTACTTTGAACTGTCGGAAATGCCCAGTTATGATGGCCAAGTTGATGGACCACCACATAAGTGATGGACTACCACTTTGATCATCACAGCCAAGGCAGTTGAGCAACGTACTGGATAAGTACTGATGGATGAGTTGATCGATCATCAAAGTTGTGACGGACCGTCATCTAGGTCGTCAACTCTTATCCAGTGAACCCCATTTCTACTCCATGTCTGACGGGATAAGTGATGGACCCATCAGTCGAACCATCACACATCACGTTCAGTTATTTCCAGGTCATTTTAACAGGGGTATTTTGATCACTTATCACTCGCCAACATATACCCAGATAAGTCTGAATTCAGCCATTATGCTCATTATTATTTCACAAACAAAAACTATGGTTTCTCTCTAAATTTAATCTCCAAGAACAAGACCCAATATTCTTCAAGAATCAAAGAATTTCAAATCCTTCAAGTTTAAAAACATCAAGAACCTTGAGTCAGGTATGCGTAGTGTTCATCTATGGACCCCTTTCGTTCATAGAGTTCAAGAACTGTGCTTTTAAATGAGAAACTTTGATTTCCTTGTTGTTATGTAATATTGTTCATGTTAATGATCATTGTTTAAGCATCAATATATTAATATAAGTTGATTTCCATGATGTATGCATGCTTGTAGTTAAAACCCATGAATTTGGGTGGTTCAAGATGATTAAAATTGTTGAGAAAACCTACGCCCCAAAGTGTGCATGCAAGGTGTTTGTTAAAATTCCTAGAATGCTAAAAAATCATGTTTCCATGACCCCATAGTATTTAAATGACAATCTATGTCAACTCTTAATATGATTCCACATGAACTTCCATGCTATTAATATGTGTTGCTAGTATGATTATGCAATGAACATGACATTAAGGTTGTGCAAGTACTTTGATGTGACATGAATTTATTTCCATGCAATGAATTGTTGATAAACCATGCTTAGTATGAAATCCCTTATGCACGATGTTATGAATTGTGGACTCAAATCTTGTAATCAAGTCATATTATGTGTGTCAGTTTCCTTCCATCGAGTCCTGGGGGTATTCGTACCTAAAAAATATAGTTCTGTGCTTAGAGCCAAGTCACGCTATCCCGATAATATCAGTCAAGCCATGATCTATAGAACTCAGTCAGTCATGTGACTCAAGAAACCTCCAAAATCTCATGATCTCAGCAAAATCTCAGATAGTATTGTTATTCCGTCAGTCAATGGAAGTCAGTTACTCAGTCCTTGTACAGTCAGTTAAATCATGTTTAGTCTCTTCAGATGGGAGTAGAAGTTAGCACTGAGTGAACCCAAGGATGGAAACTCACCTGCCAGTTTAGGGTATGACTCTTACCAGTCATCCTTGTGTTCCAGAACTACGTAGCCAGTGTAGGTTGAGACATCTTAACCTGTCAGACTAGGGTTGATAAGGTGGATTAACCTGTCAGTTTAGGGTTCCCATAGTTCTCATTTGATTACCTGCCAGTTGAGGGTTACTCACAATTGTCCTTACCAGTGACGTGGTATTGACACCCCTTAAGTTGGGGCAGAGATTGGACCCCAATTTAGCTATATGCATTATTGGGGCATGTCGGTTAAACCACTACCTCCCACAGTTTCTGGCTCAATCTCAGTAAAAGAACTCAGATAGTTCTTCAGATAACAGTATACCGAGACTGCCAGACATAGTCAAATTTAGTTATAGTATGAAACTCAGATAGTTCCATCAAATGCACGACTATCAGGCACAGTCACCCATGTATTCAAAACTACAGTATCAGTCATGATCAGTTATCAATAAACTATGTATTAGCATACAGATTTAGCTATCCCGCATTCGCGATCTCAGTTTCTATGTATGCATATTTGCACTCTCATATTCATATTAGTTAGTTAGTTAGTATTGTTCATGCATGTAACCCTATTTATGTTCAGCCTACCTCACTCGTATTCTCAGTATCCAGTTGTACTGACGCATTCATGATATGGTGCTTTCTCTTTATGCTACACCATAGGTTCAGAGACATGAATTCCAGACCAGCAGTAGCAGTCATATTCCAGTATATAGAGTTGTAGGGAGTCCTTTTCATCCGAGGATGATATGATTCGATTCATTTATTATTTCAGTTAGTTTTCAATTTATGGAGTTAGTTGGAGACATGTTCTTTCAACTCCTTATTTAGTCAGTACTTTGAGGCTTTCAGATACAATTCAGACTTAGTTCAGTTTTGATTCAAACTTTAGTTATATTGGGTATTTGTCACCCATATGGATGTTATAATTAATTCAGTTGAACCTTATGGCCTACATGTTTATGTTTTCTGCATTATTTTGATATATATATTGTAGTGTACAGGTACAGATATCAGTCATGGGTTAGCTTGTGGTCCTTCGAGGTCATGAGCACTGTGTAGCAATTTGATTTAGAAAATTTGGGTGTTACAAACTTGGTATCAGAACCTAACGTTTAATAGAGTCCTAGGAGTCTGAAAGCCATAACTAGTAAAGTCTTGTGCATGGGTGTATTGCGCGCCATATTTATGTGCAAGAGGCTATGTGATGTTTTGGGAACATTTTCCCTTCTTTCATTATTCATTTCGTACTAGTGAGCATAATCGCAAGTTAAACTCTTAGTCTAATCCGTTCTTCTCTTATTTTAGAATATGTCTCCAAAGAAAAGAAACCAGCCAGTTCCTCAGACCAGAGACCCTTTGGACGAGCATGTTTCTCATGCGGAGTTTAGAGCTACATTCACAACACTTGCTCAGTCTGTGGCTGCCCAGAATGAACGGCCACCAGTTAGTGGCCAATTTGCAGCAGCTAGAATTTGGGACTTTACCCAAATGAACCCTCCATATTTCTTCAGGTCTAAGTCTGATGAAGACCTTTAGGAGTTCATTGACCAAGTCTATAAGGTCATTGACATCATAGGAGTTGCTTCTATTCAGAGTGTCTTGTTGCATACCATTTACAGGATGTTGCTCACACTTGGTATAAACAGTAGAAGTCTGAGAGGTTAGAGGATGAAGATCCTAAAGAGTGGGAGGAATTTGTCATGGCTTTCTTAGATAGATTCTTTTCCCAAGAGCTGAGGGAGGCCAAAGGTCTTGACTTTATCAATCTCAGGTAGGGAAATATAACGGTTAGGGAGAATTCTTTCAGATTTACTCAGCTAGACAGATATGCCCCTCATGTGGTTGCAGACAATAGGACAAAGATGAGCAAGTTTGTGTCAGGAGTGAATGATAGAGTGGTAAATGAGTATAGATCTATTATGTTGAACAATGATATGACTTTAGCCAGGCTCATAACCCATGCTCAGTAAATAGAGAGTCAAAAGGTTAGGGCTAGGGAGTGGCAGAATAAGAGAGTAAGATAAGGCAGTTTCAGTTTTTCTCAGCCTAAATCAGAGAGAGGAAATCATTCCTAGTTTCATACCAAGTCATCAGCTCCAGTTCATTCTTCAGCCAGTGCTCTAGCTCCTAAGTTCAGAGATAGAGCACCCAACTCTAAATCTCAGGGTAGTGTCAGCAATGCCCGAACTAATCCCCTATGTCAAACTTGTGGTAAGAACCACCAAGGTGTTTGCAGATCCAGTAGTGATGTTCGTTTCGAATGCGGAAAGCTAGTCCACAGAGTCAGAGATTTTCCATAGTCTAGTTATCAGGGTCAGCAAAATCGTGCCACAGCTCTGTCCGATCGCCTGAACCAGCAGGGTACCACTCCTAGTGCTACTAGTAGGCAACGGCCAAACATACTCTATGCTCTTTAGACTCGACAAGATCAAGAAAATTCTCCTGATGTCATTACTAGTATGTTACAAATTTTCCATGTTCATGTTTATGCTTTGCTAGATCCAAGTGCATCTTTATCTTTTGTCACTCCATACATAGCAGGAAATTTCAGAATTAGTCCTGAAATTTTAGCAGAGCCCTTTTAAGTCTCTACCTCAGTGGGTAAAACCATTATAGCTCAGCTGGTATATAGGAACTACCCGATTATGATATTTCAGAAATCCATATCAGCAGATTTAGTCAAATTAGAGATGATTGATTTTGATGTCATTCTCGACATGGATTGGCTTTATTCCTGATATGCCATAGTCTATTGCAGGACCCGGATAGTTCAATTTCAGTTCCCAAATGAGCCCGTCCTAGAGTAGAAGGTTAGTACTTCATCTTTCAGGGGTCAGCTTATTTCCTACCTTTGGGAAAGGAGAATAATTTCAAAGGGGTGTGTGTATCATCTCATGCATATAAAGGATTCTAGTTCCGAATCTCCCAGTCTTAATTCAGTTCCAGTTGTTAATGAATATTCAGATGTCTTTCCGAAAGATCTTCCAGGTATTCCTCCCGAAAGGAAAATAGACTTCGGCATAGACCTTCTCCCAGATACTCAACCTATTTTTATTTTGCCATATAGAATAGCACTAGTAGAACTCAAGGAACTGAAAGATCAGTTGAAGGATCTCTTAGATAAGGGATTCATCAGGCCCAGTGTATCTCCATAGGGTGCACCAGTATTTATGCGCAAGAAAGATGGTTCTCTCAAGATGTGTATTGATTATCGTTAGCTCAACAAAGTCACAGTCAAGAACAGGTATCCACTTTCTAAAATAGATGACTTTTTTGAACAACTTCAGGGTGCCAATTATTTCTCCAAGATAGACCTCAGATCAGGCTATCATCAGCTCAAAGTTAGAGAACATGACATCCCAAAGACAGTTTTTCATACTTGGTATGGTCACTTCAAATTTCTAGTCATGTCCTTTGGTTTTACCAATGGCCCTGCAACTTTCATGGACTTGATGAACCAGGTATTCAAGCAGGACTTGGACATGTTCTTCATAGTCTTCATAGATAATATTCTGGTCTATTCTTGCATAGAGAGTGATCATTCAGACCATCTCAGAATTGTTCTTCAAACTCTCAGAGATCATCAGTTGTTCGCGAAGTTCAGTAAGTGTAAATTTTTGCTAAGATCAGTAGCATTCCTTGGCCATATTATTTCTGGTGATGGCATTAGAGTAGATCCTCAGAAGACCAAAGTGGTAAGAAACTGGCCTCGCTCTGTCTCTCTATCATATATCAGGAGTTTCTTGGGTTTAGCTAGCTATTACAGATGCTTTGTCAAGGGATTTTCTTCTATTGCATCTCTTATGTCAAGATTGACTCAGAAGAAGGTTAAGTTTCAGTGGTCAGATTCTTGCAAGAAGAGTTTTCAAGAGTAAAAGACTCGACTCACCTCAGCCCCAGTTCTAACTCTACCACATGGTTCAGACAGTTTTGTAGTTTGTTGTGATGTGTCCAGAGTGGGTTTAGGTTGTTTTCTCTTGCAGCATGGTAAGTTCATAGCCTACGTCTCCAAAAAGCTAAAGCCCTATGAGAAGAATTATCCTACTCATGATCTTGAGTAGAAGCCGCAGTATTTGCCTTAAAGATTTGGAGGCATTATTTATACAGAGTTTATGTAGATGTCTTCATAGATCATAAGAGTCTCCAGTATGTCTTTTCTCAGAAAGATTTCAATCCCTGTCATATAAGGTGGTTAGATATCTTGAAGGATTATGACATGAGTCTTCTTTATCACCCGGGTAAGGCCAACGTTGTGGCCGATTCTCTCAGTAGACTCTCCATGGGTAGTATTTCTCACGTAGAGAATGGTAAGAAGTAGATAGCCCAAGTCTTCTTTATCACCCGGGTAAGGCCAACGTTGTGGCCGATTCTCTCAGTAGACTCTCCATGGGTAGTATTTCTCACGTAGAGAATGGTAAGAAGTAGATAGCCCAAGAAATTCATCAGCTTGCCAGACTAGGCATTTGCTTAGTTGACTCTTCAGAGGGTGGTTTATGTGTTCAGAGTAGTTCTGAGTCATCTTTAGTTTCCAAGGTGAAAGAAAAGCAAGACAGGGATCCTAGCCTTGTCAAGCTAAAAGAGTCAGTTCAGAATTAAAAAGTAGAGGTTTTTTCCTAAGGGGAAGATGGTGTTCTTCGTTGTCAGGGTTGTCTGTGTGTTCCAGGTGTAGATGACTTGAGGCACCAAATTTTTGCAGAGGCGCATGGTGTGCGATACTCTATTAATCCAGGGGCCACTAAGATGTACCACGACTTGCGGAAGATCTATTAGTGGAGTGGGATGAAAAAAAATGTTTCAGAATTTGTGGCTACATTCTCTACATATCAGCAATTTAAGATAGAGCATCAAAAACATAGTGGATCCATGCAGGAGTCCACCATTCCTACTTAGAAGTGGGAAGAAGTGAACATGAATTTCATGACGGGTTTGCCTCCAACTCATCAACAGCATGATTTGGCTTGGGTCATTGTAGACAGAATGACCAAGTTAGCTTATATCCTTCTAGTTTTTACCTCTTATTAAGCCGATGATTATGCCAAACTCTATATCAGGGCGTTTGTCAGATTACACAATGTTCCATTATCTATCATCTCAGGCAGAGGTGCACAGTTCACCTCACTTTTGGAAAGTGTTCTAAAAGGGTCTTGGTATCCAAGTCCATCTCAGTACAGCATTTCATCCTCAGATAGATAGCCAAGAAGAGAGGACAATTCAAGCTCTGGAAGATATTCTAAGGGCGTGTGCAGTTGATTTCAAGGGAAGTTGGGACGACCACTTTCCCTTAATTGAGTTTACATACAACAATAGCTATCATTCCACTATTCAGATGGCTCTATTTGAAGCTCTCTATGATAGGAGGTGTATATCTCCAGTCGATTTGTTCAAAGTTAGTGAGGCCTCAGTCATCGGTCCTGATTTGGTATTCGACGCCTTAGAGAAAGTTTATTTGATCAGGAAGAGACTTCGGGCTGCTCAGAGCTGACAGAAGTCTTATGCAGATGTTCGTAGAAAGGATCTCGAGTTCGAGGTCAATGACTATGTCTATCTCAAAATCTCTCCCATGAAAGGAGTGAAGAGGTTCGGCAAGAAAGAGAAACTCAGTCCCCGCTATGTCAGACCCTTTAGGATTCTCAGTCGCTTCGGCAAGGTAGCTTATGAGCTCAAATTGCCTTCAGATCTAGCCTCAGTTCATCTGGTCTTCCATGTATCTTTGCTCAAGAAGCACATAGGTGACCCAGAAGTTGTAGTCCCTACTCAAAACATTGA
Organism: Capsicum chinense; assembly: GCA_026120095.1. Taxonomy (NCBI): domain Eukaryota; kingdom Viridiplantae; phylum Streptophyta; class Magnoliopsida; order Solanales; family Solanaceae; genus Capsicum; species Capsicum chinense. The sequence continues at coordinate 226,590,231 of JAPEIP010000010.1, forward strand.
TGTTCAGGACAGTCTCTCTTATGAAGAGATTCCAGTTGAAATTTTAGACTATCAGATTCGTAGGCTAAGGAACAAAGAAGTCCCTTTAGTTAAAGTTCTTTGGCAAAATCAGTCCGTTGAGGGAGCTACTTGGGAAGTAGAAGAATATATACGTACCAAGTACCCTCACCTTTTATTCGCCAACCCAGATCAAGCTCAAGGTAATAGTCCACCTTAAGCTCATTTCGTTTCACATTCAGCATTCAATACAACTTGATATTTTGTTTCGTGTTCATGTTCCATCACAAATTTGGTATCAAGTACCATTACATATTCAATCATGCATACATGTATTAGTCCAGTAAATAATTATGCATCAGATATGCATTCTCATTATGAGGACCTCGGTCATGCATTCATGAATCAGTTACATGTGCATCAGATATGCATATTCAATATAACCCGTTCAGTTTATCAGTCATAAGATCATGTTCTAGATACTCATGTTCGGATTATTGTTTCCCCTCTCAGTCAGTTCCATTCGAGGACGAATGTTCTTAAGGGGAAGATATGGTAATACACGTGCCTTTTTCCTAGCTAGAAATTATCTCGAGGATGCTAGGACTTACTTTATAATTCAAACCTATCATTTTACACGTGCTATTTTTGAGATTTTTACTTTCTATCACATGGGAAATTGAGTTATCTTTCCAACAGTACCAATTTTATCCAAATCCGACATCAAATGAGAAAGTTATGGATGTTTTACTTGGAAATGTCGAAAACGCCCAGGTATGACGGCTAAGTTGATGGACCGCCACATAAGTGACGGACTGCTACTTTGAAAGTCACAGCCAAGGTAGTTGAGCGACATACTGGATAAGGACTGATGGATGAGTTGAAAGATCATCAAAGTTGTGACAGACCGTTATCCAGGTTGTCAACTCTTATCGAGTAAACCCCATTTCTGGTCCACATCTTATGGGATAAGTGACAGACCATCAAGTGTCTGATAGATCGTCAGTCGAACCATCACATGCCATGTTCAATTTATTTCCAGGTCATTTTAACAGGGGTATTTTGGTCACGTATCACTCACCAATATATACCCAGATAAGTCCAAATTCAGCCATCATGCTCATTATTATTTCATAAACAAAAACTAGGGTTTCTCTCTAAATTTGATCTCCAAGAAAAAAACCCAATCTTCTTCAAGAATCAAAGCATTTCAAATCCTTCAAGTTTAAAAACATCAAGAACCTTGAGTCAGGTATGCGTAGTGTTCATCTATTGACCCCTTTCATTCATAAAGTTTAAGCACCATATGACATCTCGGGATCCGTTTTTGGGGCGTTACAAACTTGGTATCAAAGCCTAAGGTTTAAGGAGTCCTAGGGAGTCTGACAAGCCGCATTAAGTAGAGTCTTGATCATCAGTGTGTAGCATGCCACATCTATGAGCAAGAGGCTATGAGATGTTTTAGGGAAAAGCTATTTGTTTCTTTTAAGTCCATCGTACTTAAACGTGTCTCTCTCAGATATTGATTCGTGCTCTCTTGCTTCAAAAAATAACTCCTCGTCGAGCTCATAGAAATAACAATGATCAGCAACCTAAGCCCGTTGATCTCCTTAATGCAAATGTATCCCACCCCGATTTTCGAAAAACCTTTCAGGCGCTGGCCCAAACTATTACCGCCAATGTTTAGGAAAATTAGGCCACAGTTTTACCTCAGTAGGGAGGTGAGTCACCTGCTGCTAGAATTTAAGATTTCATGTGGATTAATCCGCTGGAGTTCTATGGGTCTAAGGCAGGTGAATACCCATAGTTATTTCTTGAGGAGGTGAGGAAGATTATGCGGGTGATGCACGTATCTGAGAAAGAAATTGTTGAGATAGCATCCTATAGATTGAAAGACATTGCTCATAACTGGGTTATTGCATGGAAGAAGGAGAGAGAGGAGGGTGTTACCCTAATGACTTAGTAGGTATTCCAGGATGTGTTCCTGGATAAGTTCTTTCCATTAGAGATAAGGGAGGCGAGATTAGAGGAGTTCATGAATTAAAGGCAGGCCTCTATGACTGTTAAGGAATACTACTTGAAGTTTAACAAATAGGACAAATATGCTCCTAACTTGATTGTTAATGCTCGCTCTAGCATGATCATGTTCGTGACAAGTGTTTCTGCTTTGCTATTGAAGGAGTGTATGACTCCTTTATTAAATAGGGATATGGATGTAGCTAGTTTGATGCTTCATGCCTAGCAAATTGAAGCAGACAAGCTCAGGGAGAGAGACAAAGTAAGGGGAAATAAGAGGGCTAGATCTGAGCAGCATGATTATGGTCAAAATAGGTCCCATGGAGGGAATCACCCTCAGTTTTAGAGTCATTCATCTATGCCAGCACCATCGTCAACTAGCACTCTCGCGCCTGGAGGCAGGTAGGAGCAAGGAAACAAGCCATCTATGTCTAGGTCTCATTATAGTATTGGTAGCAGGCCAAATTATCCTCTATGTGCTAAGTGTGGTAGGACCTATCAAGGTGAGTGTTAGGGTGAGAAGAGAGGCTGCTTTGGGTGTGGTAACCTGGGTCACAGACTTAGAGTGTGCCCGCATGCCAGGCAGGGGAAAGTGATATTCGCCTCCAGACTCAGACTACTAGTGCTCCAGCTCTGGTAACTCATCTAGCCCCTACTCAATGCATTTCTTCTAGAACCACTTGCGGTCAGCACCAGAACCGGTTCTATACTTTTTCATCCCTCTAGGAGCAGGAGGACTCTCCAGATGTTGTAACTGGTATGCTCTATGTTTTCCATTGTGATGTTTATGTGCTTTTAGATCCCGGGTCAAATTTTTCTTATGTGACCCCACTGGTTGCGATAACTTTGAAGTGCGTCCCAAAAATATTCCCGAGCCTATCCTAGTTTTTATCCTAGTGGGTGAATCTATTGTTGCCGAGAAAGTGTATAAAAAGTATCCTGTTACAGTCCTTCATAGAGTCATGTTTGCTGATCTGATAGAGCTAGACATGGCGGATTTTGATGTTATCCTGGGTATGGATTGGATTCACTCTAGCTATGCATCTATAGACTATCGTACTCGTATGGTCAAATTTTAGCTTCCTGGTGAGCTATTTTTAGAATGGTCTAGAAATTTCGTATCCCCTAAGAGTTATTTTATCTCATATCTCAAAGCCAGAAAGCTTATTTCCAAAGGTTGCATATATCATTTGGTTAGAGTCAAAGACACTAAGTCTGAAACTTTAATGCTCTAGTTAGTCAACATTGTTATGAGTTTCTTGATGTGTTTCCAGTAGATCTTCTAGGAATACCTCCCGATAGAGAGATAGAGTTCGGGATTGATCTTTTTCTTGACACCCAACCTATTTATATTTCTCCCTACCATATGGCACCCGCGGAACTTAAGGATTTAAAATAGCAACTCAAAGATCTGTTAGACAAAGGTTTCACAAGGCCCAGTGTCTGTCCTTGGGGTGCACCTCTGCTATTCATGTGGAAGAAAGATGATTCTTTGTGTATGTGCATTGACTATTATCAGCTTAACAAAGTCACTGTTAAAAACAAACATCCCCTTTCGATAATAGATTATTTGTTTGATCAGGTGTAAGGTTTGAGTTATTTTTCCAAGATAGACCTTCAATCCGGCTATCACCAACTTAAAGTAAGGGAGTGTGACATCTTGAAAATAGCCTTCTGAACCCGCTATGGTCATTTTGAGTTTCTTGTCAAGTCTTTCGAGCTAACCAAAGCCCCTGCAGGTTTCTTGGACCTCATAAATCGAGTGTTCAATCCATATATTGATATGTTTGTTATTGTTTTTATTGATGATATTCTTGTATATTCTCGAAATAAGGATGACCATGCAGACCATCTCTAAATCTTCTTACAAACTCTTAGAAATCATCAATTGGTTGCTAAGTTCAGTAAGTACAAATTTTGGCTAAGGTCAGTTGCGTTTCTGGGTCATATTACTTCTTTGGAATGTATTAAAGTTGATCCTCAAAAGATAGAAACTGTAAGAAATTGGCCTAGGCCTATCTCTCCATCTGATATTAGGAGTTTCTTGGGTCTAACTGGCTATTACCGCCATTTTGTTAAAGGGTTCTCTTCTATTGCGTCTCCCATGACTCGGTTAACCCTAAAGAAAGTAACGTTTCTCTGGTCTGATTCCTGTGAAAAGAGTTTTCAGGAGTTAAAGACTCGACACACTTCTGCCCCTATGTTGACTTTTTTTATGGTGTAGATGGTTTTGTGGTATATTATGATGCTTCGAGAGTGGTTTTGGTTTGTATGTTGATGCAAGGGGTAAAATTTATAGCCTACGCTTCTAGATAGTTGAAACCTCAAGAGAAGAACTACCCAACCCATGACTTAGAGTTGGCTGCTGTAGTGTTTGCTTTAAAAATCTAGAGACATTAATTGTATGGTGTGCCTGTAGATGTTTTTACTGATCACAAAAGCCTGCAGTATGTGTTTACCCAGAGAGAGTTGAACCTTAGACAGAGGAAGTAGTTAGAATTATTAAAAGACTATGATATGAGTGTGTTGTATCATCCAGGCAAGGATAATGTAATGGCAGATACCCTTAGCAGGGTGTCCATGGGTAGTATTTCGCATATTGAGGAAGGTAAGAAAGAGTTGGCTCGGGATGTACACCGGTAAGCTAGGATGTGTATTAGGCTGCTTGATTCTACTGAGGGGAGTATGCTAGTTCAGAGTAGTTCCAAATCATCCTTAGTTTCGGAAGTAAAGAAGAAACAAGACTTAGATGCTAGCTTGGTCAGACTAAAAGAGTTAGTCAAAGACCAAAGGGTAGAGGTTTTATCCCATGGGGGATATGGTATGTTAAGCCTGTAGGGTAGGTTGTGTGTTCCGAATATTGATGAACTATGGTTGAGAATCATGGCTAAAGTACACGGAGCGCGATAGTCTATTCATCCTGGTGCTAACAAGATGTACTGCGACTTGTGAGAAATCTATTAGTGGTGTGGTATAAAGAAAGATATAGCTAAGTTTATTGGAAGTGTGCAATATGTCAGCAGGTTAAGGTTAAGAACCAGAGACCTGGTGGTATGATGCAAGAGTTCAGTATTCCTACTTGGAAGTGGGAAGAGATTAATATGGATTTTGTGACTGGTCCACCTCTTTCCTAATCCCATTATGATTCTATTTGGGTTGTTGTTGATAGACTGAATAAGTCAGCATATTTCGTTACCGTGCATACATCCTATTCAGCTGAGGACTATGCTAGATTGTATATTGGGGAGTTAGTCAGGTAGTATGGAGTTCCCTTTTCTATCATTTCGGATAGGGGTACTCAGTTCACTTCTCAGTTTTGGAAGGCTTTTCAGAAGGGTCTGGGCAACTAAGTTTATTTTTGTTCTGTGTTTTACCCACAGATGGATGGTCAAGCCTAGAGGACCATCCAAACTTTGGAGGATATGCTGAGAGTGTGTGCTTTAGACTTCAAAGGTAGTTGGGATGAGAATTTTCCACTAATTAAGTTCGTATATAACAATAGTTATCATGCTAGCATCCAGATGGCACTGTTTGAGTCTTTGTATGGTTGAAGGTGTAGATCACCCATAAGTTGGTTCGAGGTGGGTGAGGCTACTATAGCTGGACCTGACACAGTATTTGAGGCAATAGAGAAGGTAAATTTCGTTAGAGAGAGGTTGAAGATAGCTCAGAGTTGCCAAAAGTCATATGCAGATGTGAGGCTTAGAGACTTGGAGTTTGAAGTGGATGATCTGGTGTACCTGAAAATTTCACCCATGAAGGGGGTGAAGAGGTTTGGGAAGAAGGGAAAGCTTAGTCCCCGCTATGTCGGTCCCTATAGGATCCTGAATCGTGTAGGGAGAGTGGCTTATTAGATTGAGTTACCAGCAAAGTTGTTAGTTGTTCACCCTGTCTTTCATGATTCCATGCTTAGGAAACACATTGGTGATTATGTTGTTATAAATCCTTCAGAAAACCCTGATGTGCAAGACAGTCTTTTGTTTGATGAGGTTCCTATTGAGATGTTAGATCACCAAGTCTAGAGACTACGGAACAAAGAAGTTCCCTTGGTCAAAGTGTTATGGAGAAATCTGTCAGTTGAGGGTGCTACTTGGGAATCCGAAGAAGATTGCGATCCAAGTACCCACACCTTTTTCCCGCAAGTTCAAACCAAGCCGAAGGTACCATTCTTTCTTATTTCAATCCTTTTCTAATAAAGTTGCAGCTGTATAGCCATTCCTACTATGAGTTTATGCATTCGTGTGCCCAAAGTTGGTTTTCTTTTACGAAGACACATGATTTTATACTTTTTCCTATGAATTTGAAGTATAAATTTATACCTTATATTGCTTTCATGAGAATGTTGATATGGTTATAGATAAAGCAGAACTTTTCAGATTTAAAGTGATTTATATATATATGTCTACGATATAAAGCGTAAATCTTGAAGGTTTTATTGTGATATTGATATATAGGTCTTTGAACCCTATTTGAGATTGTTATTTTTTTGAGAAATCATGTGTTATAAGCATCTTGAGAATTGAATGAATTGACATGATGTAGAAAGATTTGACCTTTTTGGTCGTGAAAGAGTTGATTTTGAAACCAATTGAGAAAATAAATCCACACCAGTTGATTAAATTATGATAAAATGGGTAGCACATTGGCTCCCAATGCAAAGTATTGAATTATGTAAGATGGATTGTCTTTTAAAAATTTTGAGCTAATTCTGGGAGTAGTATTTAGCACCGAGTGGGGAAGTGTGTTACTTCCCTAGAACTACGTGCCCCCTAGGATTTGAGCCTGAGGCTGATATAGTGATCACTAGTCAATAAATGAGTTGTTAAAGTCCGACTCCAATTACAAGGATAGGACGGCTCTCCCCAACATGGGTTGGACGTTGGACTCCATGTAGCTCACATGGTTTATGTCGGTTATGAGAAACTCCCATAGTGTGTCTCTACTCTATCTAAGATAAATGTGTATGGTTTGAAAACTATGACTTCTGAGAAAGTTTCTTGTTTCCGAAAGATTGAAAAGTATGCTCTAACGAGAGCTGTTTTTAGACTTGATTACTTTACAAGTTTTAAACCGAGAAGAAAGTGAATTGGGAATTTATTGTAATGACTCACTTGTTTTACCTTACATGTATTATTCATCCATGATTATGATGGTTTAATTCAAGCTAAGTGATTCATTTACATCAGCATGCATGTTTCTTATAAATATTGTGATATTTGATTATTGAAATTGCACACACCCCCATATACTCGGTACATTTTCCATGGTACTGACCCATATACTCGTATGTGGGCTACATTTTCTCGTAATGTAGGTTCAGGTGCTCAGTCCTAACGTCGATAGTGATTCATAAGAGAGTTGATCTACATCTTCTGCAGTGGTGAGTCCTCATGATTCGAGGATGTATTATTCAGACTTTTAGTTTCATTATGAGTTGATTACTTTTGTTCCTTTGAGTTCGAGTCAGTTGGGGTCTGTCCCAATGGCTCAATAGTACATTGATTTGTAAAGGCTTGTCGGGCTGGATTTGTCAGAATTGTCAGAGGTTACGTATTTTGTTACTTCTACAGTACTAATCCGCATTTCATTTAGACTTGATACAATGGGTTTTCATGATATTGCTTTCAACATCTTTATTTAAGTGTTTAGATATGTTAGCAGGCTCAAAGGGTTAGTTTGGGGCTACTTATAGCCTTAAGCGTCGTGTGACGTCTCGGGACCCATTTTTGGGGCGTTACACAAAATGTTTTCACTTTTCCTATAAAAAATTAAGTCAAAATTGTACTTATACCCACATGTAACCTCCCCAAACACATCTTAATACCAAAATTCGTCCGTAAAACTTCGAAAGTTATTTTAGAAGCTCTCTATGTTTTCTCAACTCTCAAGGAAAACATAATCAGAGATTTCTCTTAGAAATTCAACTTTCAAGGCTCCAAACTCAAATTTTCCTCCAAGAAATCAGCAAGTTTAGGTATGTTATGTTTTAATAAGGATTCCCTATCAATCTTGTGCCCAAAATTTCATGTTGTTTAACAAATTACAAAGTTATCAACTTGGATTCAACCCCAACTTTTATGATCTTGACTGTTATGCTCCTTAATGAGTTTGTTTATGCATTATTACCAAATTTATGCATCAATAAAAATTTAGAGAAAATATAAATATCTGAAAGAAACTTCTATTCAATATCAAGATTTGTCTACAAAGCCTCCAAACAAAATGAATTGTCTTGATAGGACAAGGCCAAGGCGATATCATGAAGGAAATAACTAAAACTATAAATAAAAGTTGTCTTCCAAAGGATGGAGGGCTCACCAACTTTGATGTTTTCCTAAGGATCAGAACACTACATAGAACCAAGAGAATCTATCTCCATACCTACAAAACGAAATGATGTAGCGCTCGAGAATAGTCAATATGTGGAATGTACTAGTATGAAAAATAAAATAGTCTTTTTAAAGGATAATCTTAAAATTTGGAGATATAAAAAGAGACTTAAAATTGAAACTAAAACACACCAATTTCTCTATACCCCACAAGCTATGTGAGTTGAACCATTGTCTGACAGTTAGGCCCCCAATCTATGTTTATCACAAGGGCTGAAACATATCATAACTTTTTTTATCTTATAACTATACAAAGAAAGAATATAGTATGGTTATCCATTCTTCAGGTTACAACCATTCCCACATCAAAAAAAAATAGTCTCGAGTAGTGAGCCTTTCAAACTGATACCTTTTTGGTTAACCATCTAATTATCTTTGAGCCTATCTTTTAACCTTCTCATAATTTTAACCATTCCATAGAAAACATTTATTAATCTTAGAGGCATTATTTTAGTTGGTATAATCATACAAAGACTTGCAAGTCAAATATGTCATCTTTTTTAATCATCTTAAACAAGTATAACTCTTTATCCTCTCAAAAATACGGATTGAACATATTCCTACTAGACCATTTTTCATAGCACTATGAGATACAATAAGGTATATCGGACATGAGGTGTTCAATTATTCCCTCCTTGGTATCCTTTGTCCTCAAATGATAAATAAGGACCTTCAAAGCAAATAGTTAGTTTAATCATGAATTTTAGATTTACTTAAAATCTTACGCACCAAGGTAAATTCTATGATAATATTAATCTATCTAGTTAGGCAAAAATCTTGCGGCTCTAAGATTACACATATTTGCTAAAGTTAAGGAATTAATACAAAGAGATTAGTGATAGGATTTGGATTTGTACCTTCAGTGTATCACTCAAAGACATGAATATGTAAAGATATCAAGCCTTCATGTCCTCCTCCAATTTTCAAGTAGCTTCATTTAAGTTTTGATTCTTTCGAAATGTTTTTATCAAAGTTATTTATTTGGTTCTCAATTTTTACACTTGATGATATCTAATGTCAATAGGAACCTTTAAATAAGGTAAGGAATCTTTCACACCAATGTTCTATATGGAAACTATAACAAAATAATCGCCCACATATTTCTTGATCATAGAAATGTGAAACACGGGATGAACCTCTGCCAAACTCGTTAGTAAGTCAAATCCATAAGAAACCTTCCCAATCTTTTTGCATGATTTGATAAGGAACAATGTAACGAGGACAGAGCTTGCCCTTTTCCCAAACCTCATCAGTTCGTTCATAGGAGTGACTTTTGAAAATACCTACTCATTAACTTTTAACTCTAAATCTCCTCACCTAACATCGACATAGGACTTTTAACGCACTAGGAAGTCTTTAGCCTCTTGAATAACCTTAGATTTTTCCATCTCTTAGTGTAATAACTTCTAGTCCAACAACCTTTCCTCACCAAACTCATGTCACCTAATAAGTAACTGACATCTTTAACTATATAAGGCCTTAAATAGAGCCATTTGAATACTAGAGTGGTAGCTATTACTCTAAGTAAACTCAATAAGATTCAAGTGATCCACACAACTACCTTTAAAAGTAATAACCAAGCTCTTAACATGCCTTTCATGGTCAGAATAGTACGCTCCACTTGTCCATCCACTAGAGTATAAAAAGTACCAAGGTTTCTTCTTAATTTAAATAAGTATAGGATTATTAATTGTCTTTACCTTGACTTTAACACCCAATGATGATTTACCCATTTCAAGAACAAATATACAACATGATTAACGTCTAGAAGTCAAACTCCTAGATTTACAAACCAATGAATATCCTTCAAAAGACCTTTATTTCCTTCCTCCACATGGAAAAGACTTTCTATGTAAGACCTGCTAAAAACATAATCAACTATGTTAGCCATAACTGGGTGATAATGCAAGCTCATGTGGTAGTTTTTTAATAGATCAAGGCACCTCTTTTGCCTGAAATTCAATTCTTTTTATGTGTAAACATATTGTAGACTCTTGTGATCAGTGAAGATGTCCATATTACCTCGATATAAATAGTGATTCCAAATCTTTAGTGTAAAAGCCATCAACACCAAAGCCAGGTAATGGGTTGGATAGTTTTTCTCATGATTCTAGAATTGTCTAGAAGCATACAACATAACTTTGTCATGCTGCATAAATACACACCCATGTCTCATATGGATATATCATGGTATACCACAAATCCTTTGATACCCTTAGGTAGGGTCAAAATAGGAGCAGAAGTCATATGGTCTTTAATTTCTAAAAACTACCCTCAAAAAAATTAGACAATTGGAACTTTTTCTTTTCTATGTCAACTTTGTTAATGGGGCAGTATAGCATAGAAACTATTTACAAACATTCTATAATAAACCATCAGATCCAAAAATATCCTACTATCAGTCACAGACATAGGTCTAGGCTATTTATTTAACATCTCAAACTTTTTGGGGTCCACCTTTATTCCATCACTAGAAATGGCGTTACCAAGAAAAGTCACAAAACTTATCAAAAATTCACACTTAGCGAATTTGGCATAGAATTTTAGATCCTTAAAATCTAATGTACAATTTAGGGGTGATTGGCATGCTCCTCCTTACTTCGAGGGTAAATTGGGATGTCATTGATAAATAATAAATATATCCAAATACTACTTAAACACTCTATTCATAAGGTCCATAAAGTCTACAAGAGCAGTTGATAAACCAATAGACATAACCGAAAATTCAATATGGCCATATCGAATTTTGAAAGAATTCATAAGTATATCAACTTCCCTAACCTTCAACACATGGTAAGCCAAATGATGATCTATTTTAGAGAAACACTTAGAATCCTTAAGTTCGTCAAAGAAACCATCTATTCTAGGAAGAGGGTATTTATTTTTCATTGTAAGCTTATTTAATTGTCAATAGTCTATGCACATACTGAGAGAACTATTTTTCTTATGCATGAAGAGTAAGAGGGCACTCAAAGGAGAGACACTGGGATGAATAAAACCTTTATTAGGGAGGTCTTTATTTTCACTTTTAACTCCATAACTCTGCAAGATCCATTCTATAAGGTGGAATGTAAATTGGTTAAGTGTTGAGAAGAATATCAATCCCAAAGTCTATCTCCTAACATTAGAGGGATTTTGGAAAGATTTTGAGAAAGACCTCATAAAACTCATTAACTACAGGGACAAACAGGAGTGGGGTACTTTCAAGACTAAAATTATTGACCCAAACAAAGTGGTAGAAAGACCCTTAGCATATTATTTTATTGTCCATGAGATAAAAGATAGACCTTTCTTTTGGCACCACGGGTATACCCTCCCATTTTTGTGTTGATATATTAGGAAAATTAAAGGTGACTTTTCTGGCTCTAGAAACAATAGAAGCATACCAAAAAGCATAACCCTTTAGAGGCCTCGTCTTTGTTAAGTCTTCTCTACTAAAGACTATTTATTTTTAATGCTCAAACTCGAGATCCTTCTGAGAGAGATGACACCATTTTTCAGTTTTTAGGGTAACAAAAAATATAAATACTATTAATGCTTTCCATCCATGGATTATCTATCATTTATCTCTATGAAAATTAGTTTCTTTATTCAAATAATTAATTATTAATGCATTTTTTCTTATTTTTTCTTTGTTCTTCTAGGCATGATTAGCCTAGGCGGCTCTAAGATTTTAATATTCAGTGGAAAGTAGGCAAAAACTCCAACCTAAAAAAGTGAATCTAAGGGTTATGAAAGAGTTCACAATCTGATCTATAGGGTGTTAACCCTCAAAGAATGGATAAGAATGTCGATTAAAAGGAGCAGGCCAATGGGGTCATTTTAGTTTATGTTGGGTCAACAAAATCATTATGCATTGGTAGGAAATGAGAAAAAAAATTATAGTCATATTAATGAAATTAGATATTTGTTTTTCTTTTAACTTCTCATCTTTAAGTGAATTTCATTTTTTAAAACTTGAGTTATATTAAATAAAAATCCTTAAATTCTCTAGATATAATCATCTTTAAATAAAAAATAATCTAAATAAGGAAACAACATAAAGATAAATGGCCTAGGAAGGAAAAACAATAAATAACTAGCAATTTTTTATCCACTATTAAATATTTAACCTTTCTTTAGAACTGGTTGCTTATATAAAAATTATAAGTCCATGGACTTGGGAAAATACATTGAGTAGACAACTAGCGGTAAATCTAGTGGTTTTCTTCATTCATTTCACCTCTTCTTATTGAGTAGAAGTATAAGTCAGTGAAAATTTTGTAAGAGGAAGTGATTTTGATTCTCTTGTGGAGGAGTTCCACATCAAAGGTATAAAGTGGTTAACATTATGATCTTCACAAACCCCCATGAGAGCCAAGCTATGAACACAACTCTATATTTTGCAAATCCATGGTTTACTGCTATAGGACTTGACATCCTCAGCCAATTGAACTGATGATACAAAGTTGGCATTAAAGAAGAAAGATGCAAGGAAAATATATCGCTAAGAATAATAATTTTTGAGGAATTTAGGATATTCTTGGAAAGATTGAGATTCTTCATCATAAAGTAAGGCTCAAAGATTAATGTCATCTAAAACTTTGAAACACATGTGAATCAAAAAAGACACAGCAGAAGTAGGTTGTTGAGGATATCCATAATTACTTCTTCTTTGAAGTGAATTCCCATAGAACCATAAAAATATATGTTAAGATCAATTCACTTTAAATTAAAAATAATTATGGATATCCTCAGCAGGCTACCTGTGATGTCTCTTCTTTGATTCAACTGTTGTTCAAATTTTTTGATGGCATTGATCTTTGATCCTTATTTTAGGATGAAGCATATCTATTTTATCAAGATTAGAAAAAATTCCCCAAAAAATATTATTCTAAGAGATATGTTTTCCTGGCATCTTTATTCTTTAACATCAAATTTGATATCATCAATTCAACTGACTCAGGTTGTCAGGATTATAGCGGTAAACCATGGATTTGCAAAAAAAATATTGTTGTTAAAATGTCTTGTCTCTTATGGGGGTTTGTTAAGACCATAACATTAACCACTTCTTACCTTTGTTGTTGAACCCCTCTATAAGAGAATCAATAGTACCTCCTCGCAGAGAATTCTCACTAACAAAAGATTAGACTTACAAAGAAAATTGACGCCACTCAACAAGAAGACATGAAAAGTATGAACAAAACCACTACATTTTTTTAAGACTGAGTATGAAAATCACACTCAGGCAATTCGAATTGGTGAATTATTCGAATATGATAGAATCTGTCACAAATGATCTTTCACGTTAGTGCTTTATCTCATATTGGACATAACCTATATACTCTTACAATAATAAAAATGTTTATTGTAGCAAGGCATGAAGTCTTGCATAAATGATCTTTAAGATTTGTGTTCTAGTTTACTCAGGGCGGCTCAAGCACATTAGTGACCTAAGGCCAAAATCAAATGGAGGCCTTAAGTTTCTAGGATTTCTTTTTTGAATAAGTCTATTTTTAAAATTATGTAATCTATTTTTTCTAGTAATACATTTTAACTTAATTATATAATCATACATTGAACCTTTCTTTAGATATAGTACTTTACATATATATCAAACTTCTAAATATTCTTTCCATTTGTCTAAAATATTTATTTTATCCATAAATAATACTTAATATTTTTTAAAAATATATATAATCTATTATTATTAAAAAAATGAGGCTCCTCAAATTTGGGGGCCTAAGGCAGTCGGGTATTTCTTATAATGGTGGCTAATAGACTAAATCTATTATATTAGTTCTGTCTTGAACATGCTATATGTTATTAATCCTACTTTTACTAAATGGTAACCTGTATCATTGTAATACCCCGTATTTTTTTACTAGTGTTTAAACCATCATACCTATGTATATAGAATTGAATTCGACGATTTCAATTTATCTATAAGTGTGAATAACAATTTCTTAGTATGGAAACATCTTCAGAGAGGTATGAAAGTCACAAAAAAACTCCTACCTCAAAGTTAAGCTGAGCACTTTCCTACCTATTGAATTTTAGCAAATGATTTTTCTTGGGTCAAATTTAAATGATCATTACTTATAAAATATGCAGAGTCAAGTGGCCCATTATATATCAAATTAAAGCTCTTCTAGTCTTTTTTTCAAGGCAATTGACTATTTGCCAATTCAAGTTCTAAATCAAAAGTTATGAGTGTTTTAGTGAGACACTGTCCAGGGTGCGTGATTAGGTCGCGAGGAAATATTGGTGCATCATGTTTGGGGTTGCGAGGAAAATCTTTTGCTCCATATTTGAGTCTTGGGTGTGAACCTTTCTTCCTATACTTTAAAATAGGTTTTTCCCATATTAAATCAAGGGAAAAAGGGTACTTTAACCCCCTATAACTCCCTCAATCCGCCATATAAACCTAAGTTCATTCCAAAACTAATTGAAAGGCCTCAAACCCTCATTATCTTTCTCTCAAGAACATCAATAAGGAATTCATCAATTCTAAAGCTTGTAGATTCCAAACTCAAGGTTATTCTTTGATTTTTATCCGTCAAAAGATATGTGGAACTAACTCAAATGTGTGTAAGTTTGATGTTTTAGCAAGTTTAAAGATGTATATGTATGTATATGTAATGACTTTGAAAACTATTTGAAGTACATGCATCAAGAACCCATTTTTATGAAGGAATGCATTTATTATGGTGTTTCTCCATAAACTAGAGTTACAATTATGTGCATATATGATATGAGTTTTGAAAAGTCGTTTATGAGCATGATTTATGAAACTCCCTTTCCCGTGATAAAATTTATGGCCTTAACATATTATGAATTGTGAAATAGGTTTTGAGAGCACGAATTAAAAGCCCTTTTTTTTAATCATGAGATTTATGTATAACTAGTGTTGGGGATGTTTTATGAATGATGATAATTCTTGAGTTTTAAATGTCTCTTTATTCATTATGCATTGTTATTGTACATGTATCAAAAAGGTGATTCTTATTCCAAATGCTCTTGTATCCTAATAGAGGCCAAAACTCATGTAATAAATGATTGAATTGTCCACCATGTGTTAAAGTCTTGAAAAGAGAGTGTTTTGCATAGGTTTCATATGTTATTTGAAATTTAGTACTCTCACATGATGCTTAAATCATTTTAGTGGTAATTCATATGCTTTTGAATCAAAAGGGATAGGGACATGAACGAAACACCCTAAAATAGGACCCTTGCAAGTTTTCTTTGGTTTTGGACTCACTGGTTTTGTATGACTCAAAGGTACGATTCATACCCTTAGATATGGGTCATAGGGTTCATTGAGGGTAAAGTTATACCCTAGGTTATGTGTTTGTCTTGGTTACTACACAAGGTATGACTCATCAAGGTATGATTCATATCTAAAGATACTAGTGGTGCAAGGTAAGTCGTATAGTGCTTGATTTTATTATCTTCTAAAGTTTGTCCAAGGTACGAGATATAGGTACGGTTAGGTATACAACTCAAATTTTTAGGTACGAGCGTGGAGGGTTTAGTCATATAGAAACTAATGTGTTAGGTCTTGGCATGGTCTTAGGTATGAGGTGGGGTACCACTCATACCCTAGGATATGAATGGTAAGGAAAGTCATACCCCTGGGCATGGTTTGTTTTTAATTTTAAGTCAAGGGTAGTCCAAACATTTCCTACTTCAAAATCCTTTTGTCCTCATTATATATAACCCTTATTGTCCTTCCATAATGCTTGTTACAAGATTAAAAAACTTCAAATACCCTTTCAAACACTCTTTTAAAGATTGGAGGCTAGGGTTTATTTCGGTGTTCTTCAAAGGGTTCAAAGGTCAAGATTTCTTCAATGAACCTTCTTGCATAAGGCATGTACTCCTTCCCTAATTTTTCATTCCAACTAAAGGTATATGTATTGTGTTTTAAACATTGATTTATGGACCATAAATGGTGGTTTTCAAAATATATGTTGAGGATCTTGAAGCATATGGTTTGGTATTAGTTTAAATTATGTTTTTACCTACTTTTGGTAATGGTTTGAATATGTGGTTATTGGTTAGTTATGGTTTAATAAATGGGTGAGTAACCCTAATTATTATGTTTTATGCAATGGTTTTGGTCTTGGTAAAGGTATGCCCTCAACATTTTTTATAAAATGCCTAAAAGAATATTTTTACTCTATTTTTGAACTTTCATTGGAACTCTTGCATGGTTTGATTTGGTAATGTAACACTAAATGGATTTTGATGGTTTTACATGGTTTAAATATTTTAAATGATATAAATTCTTTAAATGGTTGGCATGGTCTAAAATGATTTGGAAATGGTTTTAAATGTATAAATGGTGAACATAATTTAGAAGGATTAAATGGTAAACCCTCGGTGGCTAAATGGTTATGGTTGTTGGGTACATGGAATCCCCTAAGTGATTTAATATGGTAAATAAAAGGGACTTAAAAGTCCCCTTAAGCCTATATATGGTTGGCTATGGGTAGTACTTGCAAGTATGGTCAGTATGATGATACCACCACTCAATGGCCTTGGTTAATAAATGGTAAATAGATTTATTGGTTTCTTGTTAATGGTTTTAATTAGGAAATAATGGTAGGATATATAGCAAAGTTGTGCAAGGTGGAGGTCCAGGGGGGCTAAAACAGGAAACTCATATTTGCCGATGTGAGCTTGGCCTTGGTGACTATGTGCATGATGTCACACTATATTTTTGGGGATGTAATAGTCATCCCAGGTTTTCTTTTCTAGTCGTACGAATACTCATACTGGGTCCCTTTTATCAGGGAGAGCTGAACCCATATAGCCCATGGGTGGTTTAGGACGGCAAAGCTACACAGCCTAGGTAAAGGTTTTAAAGGCATGTTAAACCTGGCTATATGTATATATATCTATATGTGTATATATATATATATATGTATGTATGGTTGTGTGTTGGCATTATGTTATCCTTATCTTGAGTGCATGCTATTGCTCACCCACTAATCCATATTTGGGCGGTTGTATACCCATACTATGCGAGGACCGGCCATTCTACTTCTCCTTCTTAGTGATCAGATTCGGGGACAGTCGATGTTTGATTAAAGTTGTGAGCTTCCATAGTTCGGAAGACATCTATTTTATGTCATAGGTTACTTTACATATTTATTATCTTTAATAGACTTTGGCTTTTGGCTATGGTCGGGGGCATATTCCAACTAGGTACTCTTTGGTTGGTCTAGAGGCTTTGTATGGACAACTGTGGACTTGGCTATGGTATGGACTGGTTATGTTTCAT
>JAPEIP010000010.1:226608533-226633107 GCA_026120095.1 Capsicum chinense
TCTTTGGTTCACTCTTCAGATCAGGCCTTCTCAATTATCCAAAAGTTCATGGAAACTCGTATGTTCTGCTAAAAAAAACATGGATGGATCTAGTCCAACTCACAGGAAACAAACCCAGTTAGGGGTCGCAGCTTTTGGTTTTCCTAGTGGACTCCAATCCGTATCATCCTATCCTTTTTTTAGATTTTTTGGTCGTTCATACCATGGTTGTTTCTAGGAAGCAAGGAATTGGTATTTTAGTTTTGGTCAATTGCGTCTCATTTGATGGGAGCTTCCCACAAGGGTTTCCGCTTGGGCAAATAGAGTATTAGATGCTACTTCTAGCTCTAGCACTAGTTGGAATCATCTTAATGTTATCACTATTCCATGGGATTTTGAGGTATCTTTCAATACCAACAATAGTATGTTGAGAACTCCTTTCTTTGTGGTGTGTATGGTTAACTTATTTTGGGGTACCCTCTCTTTTATGACCCTATTTATGGTTGTGTATTTCAGTCCTAAGGTTATTTTTGACTCTTTTCTTCTTCTGTTTATACCCCGATAGGTGACTCTATGATTGCTAAAAGAATTTATGGGTATGTGTGGTATCTGTTGGTAATAAAGAAGTCTTAGTAGATTTGTTTGACTCGCATGTGGTGGATTTTAATGGCATTTAGGGGATGGATTGGTTGCACTCGTGCTTTTCATTATTAGATTACTGGATCCATAAAAAGATTTTTGGACTTATTAGGCTCCCTAGTGAGTTGATTTGGAATAGAATAATAGTTGCATTCTCTACATATTAAGGGAAGGGTTATATTATATCTTAGAATTCAGAGATTGGTCTTCAAAGGGATGTCTTTATCATTTAATCTGGGTTAAAGATTCTAACTCGAAAGGTCCTTTTTTTGTTTGGTTTCGATGGGTAAATTTCCTAAGGTCTTCTTAAAGACCCTCATCGTGTGTTTCTAATGGGGAGTTGGTTTCGGGTTTGCCTTATTTCGAACATTTGTCAAAATTTCAATTCCTTCTTTATAGAATGGTTCCGATGGAGTTAAAGGATCTTAAGGAAAAATTAAGGGATCTCTTATATGAAGGTCTCAGCAGTCCTAATATTCCCTTATGGATTGTATTTTTCTTGCATGCATAAGGGGAAAGGTTTTCCACGGAAATGGATAGGTTGTCGGTGGGTAACTAAGGAATATGAAGTGTCCTCCTTCTGGGATGGACCATACTTATGTATATTCTATAAGGGTACTTTACTAGTGGTATATAGTGGTTCGTAGATTCTAGGCTTGAATCAAGATGTTTGATTTTGATAAAAGGGAGTATGATAAGCTCAAAACTAGCAATGCGAGAGTTGTAGAGGTAAACTGGTAGGTTGGATGAGTTTGATGATTTGGGAAATACAATAGTAGGAGAGTTGTACCATATAGGCTGGGAGTTCAGGTTGAATGGAGGGACTGGTGATCTAGTCACTCGACATGTTAGATCATGGAGCTTGCATGTATCTTTGTGCCTATACGCCTAATTTATTATTTACGTGAAATTGATTATTAAGTTCATCATTTTGATTATAGGTTTTGGCACAATTGAGGCCTTTAACATGATCACTCGATTAATTGATTTTCCATGGATTATGATGCATTATTCACGCTCTATTTATGTTTATGAACATTGTGGGATACATGGGAATGTTAAATGGATTTCGGGGTTTTATGGATTCCCCAATTACTTAGTTTTGGTCTTGGAAATTATATACCCTCAAACTATTTGTAAAATTATTGTTGAATATAATTTTGTCATATGGTTTGACTATTCTTAAATCTTTGCATGGCATAAATGATTAAAGGAACATGAATTAGTTTTGGTTAGATTAAAATGATTTTGAAAAGGCCTTGGTTGCCACAACTTGATTTTTTGGTTTAATTGGAAACCTTGGAGTCAATTTGGTCTCGTGGTTTTTGCATGTTTATGTTAGGCTCTAGGTAGCATTTGGGTGAAGGTTGTTCACTAATCTAGAATTTTTTTTTAGCGATGAACTTCAAGGAAAGTTCGGGTTGCATATTCTAGTGATACTCTTCTCTCTCAATTAAGAGATTACTTTACTAGTATTGCATATACTCATTTAGAACTTATGCCGAAGGTTTTCATTTTGCATTCATATTATTCTTTGTATATAAGCCTTGACCCTGTGTTAAGTTACTCATGGTATGTGTGGTTGTGTTTCTTTTGGTGTCCAGTCTTAAGGACTACTCTTATGGTATAGTTTGGTTAGGATGTTTCTTTATTATGGTATAGGTGGTTGTTATAAAGTACTTCATGCCTATAGTGTCGTGTTATGTCTTTGGGATCTTGCCTTAGGAGGCATGGATAACTCTTATAATTTAGTTTCTCAAATGACTCCTCTTATGTTAAGATGGTAATGGTTTGGGACATATGGTAATGTGTTGAAATGGAGAGTATAGAAGTCCCTAAGTGGATAAGAGTCTAGGGTGACTACCATAGTTAAGGTTTTGGAAGGTAACGTAAGATTGTTGTCATGGGAAATGGTTAGGAAAGGAATGGGTAGTGAAAACCTTATGAAATATTAAATGGCGCTAGATCTCTAGAAAAATAGATTATACCACGAGTATATAAGTCATAGGCTTGAATGTTGTGATTGGTAGATATACCAATAGTTGTGTTGGGTATTTAAGAGGTGTGATAAGGCCTATCTTTATGAATCATTTTCATGGCATAGTAGTTGTATGGTTTTAGGTATTCAATTATAGGATAGAGGTTTTGGTTATAATGGGTGCATATGGGTTTTTCCATGTCTTTTACCTATGGTTTTCATATTATAATGGTGCTGAAAGTGGAGTAGTATTTCGGTATAGATGTAATGAGTAAATCTTGGTGACCTAAGTTAACTCCTTTTAGCTTGGGATAGGGTTGAACATGGAGGTGGTGTATAGCTAGACTCAATCTCTTGTAGTTGTGTGTCTCATTAAATTCTAGATTGGATTGGACTTGCCCGTTAGCATGAGTCCATTCAATAGGTAATCTATTTGTTGTGTTGGGGTGAGGTGGGGATAGTTCTTTGTTGGTTGGTTCTTTTGGGTGGTAGTGATATCTTGGATCCTTTGTTCCTTATTCTTTAAGGCGGTCCCGTTGAGGATCTTGGGTTGGTAAGTTCGTCGGTTATGAATGAAAGGTGTGGCTTTGGTAACGGTTCCATGGTGAAACCAAAAGTTTGAGAAAGCCATTTGGGATGCGAAAAAAGGACATAGGAGTTCAAGTCTCTACATTGGTTCTTTGCTCTGGAAATTCGTGCATAAGGTGTGTGTTCTTCAAACACATCTTTGTTTTCTAACTTGGTAAAAAGTGAGGAATGGCTCCTCTTGCATCTTTGTTTTCTAACTTGGTAAAAAGTGAGGAATGGCTCCTCTTGCATCTTTGTTTTCTAGCCTAGTTAAAGGTTGGGATGGAGTTGTTGGTGAATAGATAATATTTAGGTTAGATGATTGTTTTATCATCTTGGTTTATGTCCTTGTCTTCTATTTTGGTTAAGGGAAAGTTTAATGGGTTATCCCATGCTTATTCCTACCCTTACCTATCATTCAACAATGAATGTTCCCAGTAGGAGAGACTAAAATACCCCAGAATAGGACCCTTTAAAATTTTCCTTTGGTTAAGGACTCACTAGGTTTAGTATGAGTCAAGGGTACGATTTGTTCCCTTGGATACGGATCTTAGGGTGGCTTGAGGGTGAAGTCGTACCCTAGGTAGTGTGTTTAGCATTGTTACTGCCTAAGGTACGACTCATAAAGGTACGAGTCGTATCCAAAGATACTAGTGGTGCAAGGCAAGTCGTATGGTGCTTGATTAAATTATCTTGTAAAGTCTTTCCAAGGTATAAGATGTGGGTACGGTTTGGTGTACGACACGTACCCTTAGGTATGAGTGGGGAGGTTTGAGTCGTATAGAAACCAGTGTGTAGGGTCTGGGCATAGTTTTGGGTACGAGTTGGGGTACCATTCGTACTCTAGGATATGGATGGTAAGGGGAATCCTACCCCTGGGTGTGGTTTGTTTTTAATTTTAAGTCAAGGGTAGTCCGGACATTTCCTACTTCAAAACCCTTTTTTCCTTATGATTTATAACCCTTAAGTGCCTTCTATAATGCTTGTTAAAAGATTAAAATGCTTCAAATACTCTCTCAAAGACTCTTGAAAATTAGAGGAACGGGTTTCTTCATGTGTTCTTCAAAGAGCTCAAAGGTCGAAATTTCTTTCGTGAACCTTATTGTATAAGGCGTGTACTCCTTCCCTCATTGTTAGTTCCAAATAAAGGCAAATGTATTGTGTTTTAAACATTGATTTATGGATCATAAATGGTGGTTTTTGAAATATATGTTGAGGGTCTAGATGTATATGGTTTGGTATTGGATTAAATTATATTTTTACATGTTTTTGGTAATTGTTTGCATATGTATTTATTAGTTGGTTATGGTTTAACAAATGGGTCTTGACTAACCCTAATTATGGTGGTTTATGCATTAGTTTTGGTCTTGGTAAAGGTATTCCCTCAACATGTTTTATAAAATTCCTAAAAGAATGTTTTCACTCTATTATTGAACTTTCATTGGAACTCTTGCATGGATTGGTTTGGTAATGGAACCCTAAATGGATTTGGATGGTTTTGCATGGTTTAAATGATATAAATGCTTTAAATAGTTAGCCTGGTCTAAAATTGTTTGGAAATATTTTTAAATGGTATAAATGGGGTACATGGTTTAGAGGATTAAATGGTAAAGCCTTGGTGGCTAAATGGTTATGCTTGTGGGGGTACATAGAATCTCCCAAGCGGTTTAATATGGTAAATGGAAAGGCACTTGGAAGTCCCCTTAATCCTATATATGGTTGGCTATGGATAGTACTTGCAAGTATGGTCGGCATAACAATACAACCACTAAATGGCCTTGGTTAATAAATGGTAAATGGATTGATTGGTTGCTTGGTAATGGTTTTAATTGGGCAATAATGGACGGATGTGTAGCAAAGTCGTAAAAAGTGGTGGTACGGGGGGAACCAAAATTGGAAACTCATATTTACTGATGTGAGGTTAGTCTTGGTGACCATGTGCATGATGTCACACTATATTTTAGGGGATGTACTAGTCATCCTAAGTTTTCTTCCCTGATCGTGCGGCTACACTCATTGGGGCCCTTTCAGTAGAAGGAGCTAAACCCATATAACTTGTAGGTAGTTTAGGATGGCAAAGCTACACAGCACAGGTAAGGGTTTTAAAGCCATGCTAAACCCGGTCCCTTTCTCGGCATGGTTATATATATATATATATATATATATATATATATGTGTGTGTGTGTGTATGTTTGTGTGCATATGGATGGTTTTACTTGATTTTATAAAGAGCATTATGTTATCCTTATCCTGAATGCATGCTAGTGTTCACCTACTAACCCATTTTTGGGTGGCTATATACCCACACTATGCAGGGACCGGCCATTCTATTTCTCCTCCTTAGTGATCGAATTTGGGGATAGTTGATGTTGGACTGAAGTGGTGAGCTTCCATAGTTTGGGATACATCTATTTCATGTCATTGGTTA
Organism: Capsicum chinense; assembly: GCA_026120095.1. Taxonomy (NCBI): domain Eukaryota; kingdom Viridiplantae; phylum Streptophyta; class Magnoliopsida; order Solanales; family Solanaceae; genus Capsicum; species Capsicum chinense. Next base: position 226,614,125 of record JAPEIP010000010.1, read on the forward strand.
CTTTACATATTTGTTTTCTTTCATAGACTTTGGTTTTTGGCTTTGGTTAGGGGTATGTCCCGACTAGGTACTCTTTAGTTGGTCTAGAGGGTTTGTATGGACAACTATGGACTTAGGTATGGTATGGACTGGTTATGTTTCATCTATATATATATATATATATATATTGGGTTATTATAATTGGTTTTGAATTATGGGTTTTGGCATTGGTTTGGTTGGTCATTGGGTGGTTGTACTTGGTTCATTTGGTCATGGATATAGACTTGTCCCAAAGTCACTACATGGTTGGATACACTATCTTGTTATATATTTGAACTTCAGCTGACTCAAGGTATGTATTTAGTGGTTGGGTTGGGTAACGGAGGTGGTTCCAGATCTTAGTTAGGCTTGGGATTTCCCATTACGACAAGGCCCAAGTTTGGGTCATGTTAATGAAACGATATGATATGGCTTGTGCAACTTTAGGTATGATGGTACTTATTATGGAATGTCCTTAACATGAAAGAAAACAATATTTTGAGCATGAAGTATGATTTTAAAATACTAAAATTGGGCTTAAAGAGAGTTATATTGTTACCCAAAGAACGAATTGAGTACACAGGCTCATTGCTGGAAATCGTGTTTTGTCGACACGGGATTTATGATAAGTTATCCTGCACAAGAGATAATTAGGACGTCATGAATGGGCGATGCCTACGGTATGCCTACAAGGGGGTATTACCAATTTATGCAAACTCCAATCCTTGCGGTAAACATGGATTAGAGGCTTGGCCAATGAGTTAATGGCGGACCTATATATCCTGTGGGCAATAAGTTGTAGGGTGTACCATCTAGCTCAGAACAAAAGCAAAGAGTTGAGTTCATTATTTACAAAAATGTTTTGAAGCCTTTGAATTATGCCCATGTGTTTTTATATACATTATGCAAAATTATTTTCACAATGCTCTCAATTTTTTACATGAAATATATGTTATTTTTGGTTAGTTCTGCATACCAATACTTTTCAAGTATTGACCCCCCCACCCCAACTATAATGCAGGTTTTGAGGCACAGTTCTGTCATCTATTATATCAGTAGAACATTTGGGATAATGACAGAATTAGTGAGCCATCAATATTTTGAAAGTCATTTATTCATATTTTTACTTCTTTTAGTTTATGGTCCAGCCGAGGGCCTTGTCCTGACCTAGATAATTAATATTCAGTAGAGGCTTCGTAGATGAGATTTAGTTATTTTTTTTTCATAAAACTTTTAACATTATTGGATTATAACATTATTGGATTTATGTATGAATTATACTTATGATAGTAAGTTAAGGGTTCTCTCAGGCCTTCATAGTTTGGGATGCTCACTGTGGCTAGGGCCTCAGCTCAAGACATGACAAGATTTGCATCAGAACATGGTTCATGGTCCTAGGGTGTCTATGAAATTGTGTATAGTAGAGTATTACTTGTGGATGTGTTGTGCACCACACTTACAAAAGGAGGATACTGGGTATTTAGGAAATGCTTCTCATTCTTTCATACTTTATATCATGCGATAGTGTCGTCCTGATGAAAGTTATCCAAATTCTTTCCTTTCTCTAATTTTATTGGCTATGTCTCATTATTAAGGCGATACAAGTGCAAGAGCTTAGATTCCTAATGAAACGGTGTTTTTGATTGAGTCATCAAAAGTTATGAAATTGCACAAGGAATAGAGAGGAGTCCATTAGTGCATCAAGTGTATTAATTCGAGTGTATATCTCTATCTTAATGAAATTATGCTTTTCATCCTGAGGTACGAAGTGTATTAAATCCCTTTTAGAATCATTGTTATAGATGTCATGCTTAAGGGTGGAGATATATAGCAGAATTTTGGAACTGTATTTCCACCCGAGAGGTAGTAAGTTAAGGTGTTATAACCTATGAGTTGTAAGATTATCCTAAAGTTAGTGATATGAAGGCATAAGTTTAGAAGTCAGAGTGAGGGTAACTTTGGAGTGAGAAAGTAGTTGTAGTTGTGTAATATTTGGTGAAGGGTGGTGTGTCATTTTATGGTGATTGGCTAATACTCTAGCAAGATTTGTAGGTCATATGGTAGCCCATAGAGAAAGTGGTTAGCTATGATAAATATATATTTAAATAGGGAAGAATCTCAGAATGGATAGTCATGGTGGTTGTAGAAATAATTTATAGGTTGTGAATAGAAAGGGGTAGATTAGCCAATAAGTTATAAGTAAAGAATCACTGGTGTTTATAGAATCTTGAAGATAGCTGGGATGTATGCATGGGTAAGTTGATATGATGTGAGAAAGTAGAATATGAAAATAAGATCATAATAAGTTATATTATGAGATTAAGATCAAATATCCTTATTATGTGACTTTACCCCATGATTCTCTTTTCTCTAGTAACGGTAAACTAGTACAGCATGTGAGAAGATGTGTATTAAATTCCAAGGTGTAGTAGTAATCTTGCGAAGAAGATGACATTGTAGACCGTAGTTAAGTGGAATAAGAGATTTAGGTTTATTTCTCTATTCGGTGGACTAGTAAGTTATATGGGAGGTTTCATCGATGGTACACGATTAGTGATAGGAACTGGGATTGAACTTTAGATATGGATTGTGGTGATATAAAAGTTAACTCAAGAATTGTGATGCAAGATTTGTGGGAATGAATTAGTAAGCTTGATATAGTGTGTGAAAGAGGCCTAGGTTGATAATTATGAGAAGTTTGAGGGAAAAATTGTGATGTATATATGTATATAAGGATTAGTGTTGGAGAAATGAGAATTTAACAGCTTAGGTGTTTGTGGAGTCTAAATTGTTCTTAAAATTAACCTATGTGGCCCTTGGATCGAGTGTAGAGCGCCCTGAGATGGGTTCCAATGAATTGGGGAAAGTTTGGGCATGGAAATTGGTTTGGGCATCACGAAGGGGTGGATTTATGTTGGCTTCGCATATGAAAGGAGCTCGCGAGGGCTCATTACCTCAGCTTCATACTAGGCTTCGCACCACAAAGTTGATGCTTTATGTTGGGCATTGCATCACAGAGTTGGAGGTTCGCCTTAGGCTTTGCACACTGAACCTCCCTTCTTTTGTTAGCAGGACTTTATTTTAAAAGTGTTTTTAGGTTATTTTGGTTCTTTTTTTCCTATAAACCATCAAATATTTTCATAACCTATTTTTAAGCCTTAAAACATCAATTTCTCTCAAAGAGTAACTCTTCGTTCCCAAACTAAGGTTGAAAGGTAGTACGGTTAGAGTTCAAGCTTCAAGGCTAGAGGAAGTTAGTAGTAGTGCCCCTAGGAGAAATGGCATATCAAGAAGTTAGTACTTTTCCTATAATAGTGTGTTAGGGAGAGCCTAGAATTCATGTGTATAGTGATACTCCCCTTTATGGTGAGAGTTGTGGTTATAGATTTGATGAGAGGATATGTCCGCAAGTCTAGATTTGTGACTTTGATCTTAAGGGGAGATAATGGACTAAGGTAGTTCTTGAATTTTCTCATGGTGGCAAGTTTTAGGGAAGAGTCATGATAAATCTATTCCTATTTGAGAAAACTCCTCCTACTTCAAATTAAGAGGACATCTACTAATGTCTTATGTATCCAAGGCATGCTGATGCCTAGGGTTCGAGTTCTCTATGTAACTTATGTTATATTTCGATCACTAAATTAGAAGCACTAATGTCTCTCTGTAATCTGAGCTTTCAGTATTCAAGCTCTATGTTATGATGCTTATGATCCATAAATCCATGTTTCATATCATACTTAGTACTAAGAAACTATGCTTTCTATATGTTACTGATTCATTTTATGTTTGGTGTAGACCAATGTAATACGGTTTATGCAAACTCATGGCCATTTTCAATTCTTAAAATGAGGAGAAATATCTTCAAGTAGCAATCCTTGTCTCAATTGTTGATTACATAAATTCCAATTTTATGCCATATATCTCATAATATATGCACTCATGTTTCTCACCGTGCCCAATCCTAACAATTCATGTTGTGTTATGTTTATGATGGAACAATCCTCTATATATTACCTAGGTATATGATAGATGGGGCACTTTCTGCCTATTGTATCGTATCTTATATCTCATGCCCCACCTTGAGTATAGCAATAAATATAAGCTATAATTGAAGAGTGTTACTCCCATTCATGATGCTTATGCTCTAGTCCATTGGTGACCCTCCTTATGTTTGTATGAAGGTGGTTATGAAAGCATAGTAATGTCTTAGATAAGGGAGTAGTGTTTACTATTGTGTTAAATTTTTGTATGGCTACTCGAGCCAAGGTTTTAGCCAAAGAGGGAAGAAGGAGATGAACTTTCTTTATGAGAAATAACTAGGAAGTGTAGATGTAGCAAATATCATTGTGAGAGTAATTGAAGTTGCTGGTTTTTTTGTAGGGAGATCCATAAAATAGGTATAGTAAAGATAGTCTTGAATGTTGTGATTGATGAATACACAAACCATTGTGCTATGTGGCTAGTACTCCTTGATTCAAGTCCAGAGGTTGTTTGATTATCATGATAAGGTGAAGTAATATTCTTAAGGAGATATAAAGAATGGGGTCCCATAGATTAAGCTGATACCTTTTTACCTCGGGTTAGGCTTCAACAAGAAAGTATTATGCGGTGAGACTCAAACTCATGTAAGTTACGTGTGTTGTGGGGGGATTGTAAGTTGGAAATAATGAAGTGTGTAATTAATTGTATAGAGCATAGACAAGTAGGGTTATTAAATTTAATGTCTATTGGTCGTATCATGTAAGGTGGAAGATACCTCTATTCTTATGTACCGCAAAATATTATTTCATGTCGAGTATCAATGCAAATCAAGACCTATGATCACCAAATACACACATGCATTGTGTGGTGATGATTATGATCCATAGAACCAACGTGCAAAGTCATCCCTATGTCAATCCTCACTATCTCATGCTCCATGCTGACAAGATTCACTAGGGATTATCAAGAAGCTCTTTTGATGTATTTGCTTTTTTTGTGGTGGGAAAATTCCTAACGTGAAGTTACGTCCCTTATTCTATACCTCTATAGCTTCAACAAGTTCCTACCCACCATTCAAGGATGAATGATCCCAAGGGGGAGATAATGTAACACCCTGCATTTTTAGGCTAGAGTTTAAACCATCCTTTCTATGTATATATACTCGAATCCAATGATTTCAATTTATATACAAGTGTGAATAACAATTCTTTAGTGTGGTTACATCTTCGAAGAGGGATGGAAGTCACAAAAATCTCCTAGCTCAAAGTTAAGTTGAGCACTTTCCTGCCTAATGAATTTTAGCATTTGACATTTCTTGGGTCAACTTCCAATGATTATTACTCCTAGAATATAATGTGCTATGTGTCCCATTATATATCAAATTAATGCTCTTTGAGTCTACCTTCAAATGCAACTAACCACTTGTTAATTCGAGATCTGAATCAAATATTATGAGCATTTTAGTGAGACACTATCCAAGGTGTGCGATTGAGTCACGAGGCAATGTTGGTGCATAGCGTTTGGCGTCGTGAGGCAAAGATTTTGATCCGTATTTAGATCCGAGGTGCGAACCTTCTTTACCAGACATTAAAACACGTTTTTCCCACTTTAAATCAAAGGAAAAAGGTCCTTTAACACCCCATAACTCTCTCAATCCATCATATAACCCTAAGTTCATTTCAAAATTGATTGAGTGCCTCAAACCCTCATTCTCTTCCTCTCAAGAATATCAAGAACGGATTCATCAATTCTAAAGCTTGTAGATTCCAAACTCAAGGTTATTCTTCAATTTTTCTCCGTCAAAGTTATGTGGGACTATCCTAACTCCCATGGATGTAATTTTAATGTTTTAACAAGCTTTAAAGATGTATATGTGCGTACATCTAATGACCTTTGGAAACCGTTTGAAGAACATGCATCATAAATCCTTTTTTATGAAAGTATCCATTTATTATGGTGTCTTTCTATAAACTTGTGTTATAATTATGTGTATATATGATATGAGTTTCAAAAAGTAATTTATGAGCATGATTTATGAAACTCCTTTCCCATGATGAAATTTATGGTCATAACATGTTATGAATTGTGAAATGGATTTTGAGAGCATGAACTACAAGTCTTTTTTTTAATCAGGAGATTTATGTGTGACTAGTATTGGGGCCATTTTATGAATGATGATAATTCTTGAGTTTTAAATGCCTCTTTATTTATTATGCATTGTTATTTTACATGTATCCAAAGAGGTGATTCTTATTCTAAATGCTCTTGTGTCTTAATGCATGAAATGTATGTAATAAATGATTGAATTGGCCACCATATGTTAAAGTCTTCAAAAGAGAGTGTTTTGCATAAGTTTTATATGCTATTAGAAATTAAGTACTCTCATGTGATGTTTAAATCTTGTTAGTGGTCATTAAGATGCTTTTGAACCAAAAGGGCTATGGATATGAATCAATATGATATGGCCTGGAAGTCTAGCTATGATGTTACCTATTATGGAATTCCCCTAACATGAAATAAAAGAATATTTTAAGCATGAAGCATGATTTTAAAAGACTAAAATTGGGCTTAAAGAGAGCTAAATGGTTACTCAAAAAAGGCATTGAGTGCACAGGCTCATTGCTGGAAATACTGTTTTGCCGATGCAGGATTTATGATATATTATCCTACATGGGTGATAATTAGGATATTATGCACGGGTGATGCCTATGGTATGCTTTCAAGGGAGTATTAATATATTATGAAAACTCCAATCCTTACAGCGAACTTGGATTGGAGTCTTGGCCGACGAGTTAATGGCGGAACCATATAACCCATGGGTACTAAGTTAATGCCTATGGTACTTTCCGAATCTCATTAGCCCTTTAATAGAAGACACCTTAAGTAATACCCAAGAATCTATTTCAAACTCGAGTTCCCTTCTTCTCAAATTAGCATACGACTTCTGATGACTCTGTGCAGTCTTCAACCTTTCACGAATCAACTGAACCTTAGTCATAGCCTTAAGAACATAATCCATCCCAATCAATGTCGTCTCTCCAACCTCAAACCATCCTATGGGTGATCTACATCTATGCCTATACAATGCTTCAAATGGAGCCATCTGAATGCTATCATGATAACTTTTATTATAAGAGAATTCAATCAATGGTAAGTGGTCATCCGAACTTTCATTGAAATCTAAAACACACGCCCTCGTCATGTCTTCTATTATCTGAATCATGAGTTTGGCCTGACCATTGGTCTACAGATGAAAAGCAATGCTAAGATTAACCTTTGTACGAGGGCCTTTCTAAAAAGATTGCCAAAACTGCGAAGTAAACTGCATGTCTCTGTCAGAAATGATGGATAAAGATATCCCATAAAGCCTTACTAATTCGCGGATATACATTCTTGCATAATCCTTCCCTGTGTCTGAAGTCTTGACAGGTAGGAAATGAGCTGACTTAGTTATTCAATCTACTATAACCCAAATTGAATCATGTTGACATCTCATACGAGGTAAACCTGTGATGAATCCATATTCACAACTTCCCACTTCCAAGCAGGGATACTAATCTCTTGCATTATATCTCCTAGTCTCTGGTGTTCAACCTTTACTTGGTAACAATTTAGACATTTTGCCATAAACTCTGCTATGTCCCTCTTAATACCAGTCCACCAATAAATTTCTCCCAGGTCTCAATATATCTTAGTAGCACTCGGATGAATGGAATACCTAGAACCATGATCCTCAACTAATATCCATTATCGCAATCCATCTATATTAAGAACATAAAGTCTACCTTGATAGCGAATAACACCATATCCCCCTTGGGAGAATACCCCAACCTTCTGTTGCTGGACTGTTTCCAATGTCTTTTTAAGGATGGGATCATTTCGCTACTTCTCTTTCACTTCTACTACCAACGATGAATCTGAACCATTCTGAACTACTACTCCCCTATCATTAGTGTCGATCAAACAAACTCTGAAATGGGATAATCTATGTACCTCTTTGGCTAATTCCCATCCTTCCTCCTTCATATGGGCCACACTACCCATGGACAACCTACTCAGTGCGTCAGCCACCACATTGGCCTTACCCGAGTGATAGAGAACACTCATGTCATAATCTTTTAACAACTCCAACCATCTTATCTTACAGAGATTCAACTCTCACTAAGTAAATACGTACTAATGGCTTATGTGGTTAGTTAAAACATCGACATCCACACCATAGAGGTAGTTCCTCTAAATTTTCAAAGCAAACACCACGACAGCTAACTCCAAGTCGTGAGTTGGGTAATTTTTTTTGTGATCCTTAAGTTTCCTGGAAGCATAGGCTATCACTTTCCCACTCTGCATCAACACACAACCTAACCCAACTCTAGAAGCATACAATATACCATAAATCCGTCCAACCCTTCTAGCAAAGCTAACACTAGAGCCGAAGTCAATCTTTCACTCTTGGAAACTCTTTTCACACTTATCTGACCATATAAAATTTACTTTCTTTTGGGTCAACTTAGTCAATGGAGTGGCTATAGAAAATAACCCCTCAATAGATCTTTTGTAGTACCCATCCAAACCCAAAAAGCTCCTGATATCGGATAGAGTGATGGGTCTAGGCCATTACTTTACTACAAAAATCTTTGGAGTATCTACATGAATACTAGCACCTGAAATAACAGCCCAAAAAAAGGTAACAGATTCCAACCAATACTTATATTTACCAAACTTTGCATACAACTGACGATACTTAAGGTTCTACAACACTATTCTCAAATGGTCTGCATGCTCTTCCTCACTTCTGGAATACACCAATATGTCATCTATAAAGATAATTACAAATATATCCAAATACTACTTGAAGACCCTATTTATCAAATCTATAAAGGTTGCAAGAGCATTTGTCAGTGCAAACAACATAACAATAAACTCAAAATGATCGTACCTCATTCGGAAAGCTGTCTTCAGAATGTCTTGCTCCTTAACTTTCAACTGATGATATCCCGATCTAAGGTCAATTTTAGAGAACCATGGGTCACCATGAAGCTGGTCAAACAAATCATTGATTTTAGGAATAGGATACTGATTCTTAAAGGTGACCTTGCTTAGCTATCTATAATCTATACACATTCTGAGAGTGTTATCTTTCTTGCACATAAAAAGGACCGGAGCACCCCACGAAGAAACACTGGGTATGATAAAACCCTTATATAAGAGATATTTAAGCAACTTTTTAACTCTTTAAGTTCAGTCGAAGCCATACGATATAGAAGAATAAAGATTGGTTGAGTATCAGGAAAAAGATCAATAGCTAACTTTATTTCTCTATCTGGAGGTACCCCTTAAAGATCTTCGAGAAAAACCCCCAGAAACTCATTTACTACCCTAACTGACTAAACTATCGGGGCTTCAGATTTAATATTATTGACTCGAACCAAATGGTAAATACACCCTTTTGATATTAACTTTCACCCTTAATGTAAGAGATTAAATGACCTTTGGGAGATATAAAACTACCCTCCCACTCAAAAACTACTTTGTTAGGAAATTGAAACTTCAACACGTGGGTACGATAATTTATCAATGCGTAGCGTGAATGGAGCCAATCCATGCCCAGAATAACATCAAAATCTACCATCTCTAACTTTATTAGGTCCACTAGTGTGATATTATAGAGGACAGTAATAGGGCACTCCCTATAGACTCATTGGCAATAACTGAATCACCTACTAGGGTGGAAACTGAGAAGGTCTTAGAGAAAATTTTAGGACCTACCCTAAAATTTATAGAAACTATAGGATTTAATAAGAGAAATTTGATCTTGGGTCTAACAATACATACACATCAAGGTGAAAGGCACGAAGTATACCAGTGACTACATCTGCTGAACTCTCTTGCTCTTAACGGTATGGCAAAGCATAAAGTCGATACTAGTGATGACCACCATTAGTACTAGAAAATACACCCTGGGGAGGAACTAAGTGGCCTAGTTAGGGTGTTTCACTAGTAGCCTGAGTCTGGGGATGAGTATTTTTGCTTTCTTTCTTAGCATATGGGCACTACTTAATCCTATGGCCCATTTTCCTACAACCATAACAACCCCCTTTGCCCAACAAACACTGACTAGTATGGGTCCTGCCACACTTTGCATATGTTAGGAAATTTGGCCTCCCAACTATACTGTTCTTAGATTTTCAATTCAAAGTCCTACCCCATTGCTCCTATCTGGTTCTAGGTGCGGGGGCACTAGCTAAAGATAGGGCATGCACTAATGAATGACCCTATGACTGCAAACATTTGGAGGACTAAACTCCTATTGTCTAGTCCTAGCTCTCTTATTCCTCTTCTTTCTTTCCTTCAATTTTTCTGCCTCAATCTGTTGAGCATGAGTCATCAACCTAGCAATATCCATATCTCCAATCAGCATGGCATTTCTACACTCCTTGACCACCAAATTAGACACCCCAATAATAAACTTGCTTATACGAGCTCTAGAATCAGCTAATAACTTGGGAACATACTTAGACACCTAAGTGAACTTAAGAAAGTACTATTTCACCTTTATAGAGCCCTGTCTTAGGTCTATGAACTCCTCTACTTTAGCTTCCCTCATATCATGTGAAAAGAACCTGTCCAAAAAAGCATTTTGGAATACTTGCCAACTCACAAGAGTTGCATTCTCACCCCTACAATCTTTCCACATCGTGACCCAATCATAAGCAACACCTTAAACCTATAGGATGCCAACTATACGCTCTCCTTTTTAGTAACATGCATAATCAGAGTTATATTTCTCACCTCATCAATAAAGAGTTGTAGGTACCTATCCATATATGACCCATGGAACTCAAGCGGGTTTATCCTCATAAAGCCCCGAATTTGGGATGTAGCTAAATTACCATTTTCTTAAAGTGGGACCTTTTCCTATCGGTTCCCCTAAACATTAGCGGTCACATCTTGGGTCAACACTTGAAAAACAACCCAAACTAAGAATAAGACATATTCATATTCAAAGGGTCGGCTTATAGGGGTGGCTGATCATCATTTCTATGTACGTCAGCTAGGAGAGAAGGTATATTCTATCATATAAAAGCATGAGTTAAGGCAGATAGAGATAACTGTAAGCATGATAGTCAATAAAGAATTGTTAAATCCTAACTTGTTCCATAGCCTTTTGCTTATAAATGTGGTGTGCCTCACACTCATGATCAACACTCTACATAACGCGGCTTGCCTAACTCCCTAGGACTCTTCAAAACCTTAGGCTCTGATAACAAGTTGGTAATGCCCCAGAAGAACCCCATGGATGTCACACGGTACTTAGGACTACAAGTAGCCTCAAGCTAACCCATGATATCTTTACAGCTCAGAACTCTCATGGTAAGGGTGGTAAAGATAAGAAGAAAACAAAATATTAAAAATCTCATAACTTAAAGTGAATCTTTAACATAGAAATCTTCACACAAACTTCTTGAACTTAAGCTTACATGTAGTCTGACAAGACTCTACTATAGACTAGAGAGACACTGGGATAGACCCCAGCTAACCCGTATATAAACTAAAATTTTAATGTCTAAAATACTTCCATCAAAGAAAACACAAATCTAAAAGACTGGGTCCAGATTATGAGGACTTGCCAAATTTTAGGATGAATGTAATGATGCCGAAATCACTCGTGCTACTGGAAACGGGCACTGGAACCTATTTTATAAGACAATGTATCATATAGACGTATATGTGGATTAGTACTTCAAGAATGTACTGGTTATATGGGGTGAATGCATAAGTAAAACAATAGTGAATATATATATATATATATAAGCTTTCAAACTATGCATTCTAAACGTAAATGACCCACCTTGGACTTGAGTAAAACTTAGGACTACAAATTATAAACATAGAGAATAAAGAATATGAATAAACTTAATGAGCCATAATGCTTAGTTTCTTACAATCTTTACCTTTAACCTTCTTATGGGAGATTCTTCCAACCAATATAAACCATGTGAGCTACCATGGAGTCTAAAATCTTACCCACATTGGGGAGAGCTATTCTATCCTTGCCATTGGAATAGAACCTTATCTTAGTGATCACTATTCTTAATTTCATCCATATTAGGAAAAATCTTAACCTACATTGGCCCATAGTTTTTGAGAATTTAGGATACGCTCATCCGCACTCCCTTCTCAGTGCTAAATACTACTCCCAGAATAATTTTATGCTCATACTTTAGGAAATCCACCTTAAAATGACATGTGGATTTGTATACTAGAAATCAATTATGCTTCTCCTTGATTTAGATCATAATCAAGATCAAAAGTAGTAGATTTCAACTCTTGTCATTGAATCAAAAGATCAAACTTTCTTGTAAACTTAGTGCTTATTTTTAAGCCTTAAATCACATGTTTACTTTCATATAAATTGAAATACAATATCATGCTTAAAACTCAATTGGAGATCTTTATTCAATATTTTCAAATCAAAATCATGATATTCAAATCATAATAGATAATCTTTAAGTCAAATCATAGATAGATGAGAACATGTATGCACTTTAATACCTCAATCACATGGTAATTTTATAAACTTAGATCAAGATAATTTGGGTATGAACCCTAATTGCAAAGTATACAAATTTAACTTTAAATCAAGTTTTGGGCACAAGGATGAAATAATGTCCTTATTCATAAACCCTACATACCTTAAAGTTCTCATCTTGGTGAAGTAGACTTGACCTTTGAGACTTGGGAGATGATCTTGAGAATAAACCCTAATTTGTCCTTGAGAATAGAATGAGATAGTTTGTGTTGTTTACTCGATGGAAAAAGGGGAAAGTAATGTCTCTCCTTAGTTTAAGGTCATGGAGTTATAAGGGGTAAAAGACAAAAAATCCCTTAACTTAACCTTTCAAAATTTACTCTCCAGCCTATATGTATCAATCATACGACTTGTATGATGAAGGTATGGCTAAGCATCATGACTTGTATGTTGGACAGAATCTAAAAGAGCATTCATTGATCAACTTACAAAGGACACTTACGACGCGTATCATCCTCCTGTGATTAGTAGCCCCTCACTCGTATACTAGATAGAATTTTAAGGAGTCTACACTGTTTAGTCTACACTGTTTAACTTACGACTTGGCTTCATAAGACTCGTACGCTTCTTGACGACTTCTAGGATTTGAATCATACCCTTAACAGATTGTCACCCCTCATGCACTGCCTTAGGTATGAAATTAATGTACGACTCGTATGTTATGCATACAACTCAAGGAATAATTCATGTGATAGACAGAAAACCGTTAGAGATGGGGTATTATAGCTTTGGTAGAACTTTATTGCTCTTTTTCCTTGCCTTCATTTTTTTCATCTTTTTTAATTTGTTTGTCTTATTTTTTAAATTTGTAGTATATTTAAAAAGAAGAAAAAAATCATGTAAATCACAATAATTAATAACTTAAAAAGTTTAAAAGATATAAAATATTTGGCTGACTCTCAAAATTATATTAGTGTCACTTAAATTGGAATAGAAGAAAAAATATTATAAATCTCAGTAATTAAAAAATTAAATTATTTTGAAAATATAATTGACTATCAATGCCGAAAAAATGTTTGGACATCGAGAGTAACATATATAATTTAATAAATATATAAAAGTATTAAAAGTTACATTATTTAACAACTTAAAATATCTAAAAAAAAATAATTTTTTATATATTCTAAAAAATACGTAAAAATATACTATCAATCACAATAATTAACAACTTAAAAAGTTTAAAAGATATAAAATATTTGGTTGACTCTCAAAACTATATCAGTGCCACTTAAATTGAAATAATTATAAATATAATTAACTATCAATGCCACAAAAGTTTGGACAAGGAGTGTAACATGTACTATTTGAAAATTGCATAAAAAGTATTATAGATTACAATAGTTAACAACTTAAAATATCTAAAAAGGAAATTTTAATTTGTTATATATTTCAAAAAAAAATATGTAAGAAAATACTACAAATCACAACAATTAAAAACTTAAAAAATTTAAACGATATAAAATGTTTAGTTGACTCTCAAAATTATTTCAGTGTCACTGAAATTGGAATAGAAAAAAGTATTATAAAATACAGTAATTAAAAACATAAATTATTTTTAAAATATAATAGACTGTCAATGCCACAAAAGTTTGAACAAGGAGATTAACATGTACTATTTGAAAATTACATAAAAAGTATTTTAAATTATGATAGTTAATATAGTTAATAGATTAAATTTTTTTAAAACATATTAAAAATATAATTGATTATCTAAATTCTATTTACGTCATATAAATTTAAACCAAAAACTTGCATGCGCCCTCGACATGTAATATTATAAGATAATATAGTTCATATAAATTATGTAATCCATACTTTAAATACACTGAGGAGATATGAATGATAAAATGTATGCTAAATATGCTGGAGTTAACATGGTAAACTGATCTTGAAGCTGAGACTTGCAAATTGATACAATGGCCAAGTAATATCTATGTAGTGGTATAAAGAGTTGAACAAACTAAATACAAATTTATGAATATATAAATATAAATCTAAACTATGGACTGTGGGAGCTACCATTAATCGATATATCCCAAATTGTGCTAATCGGGGTCCAACTTGCTACCCCAACTGGAAGGTTGTTCAGTACCTTTCCAAGGGTACAAACACTAATAGATGTGGATCCACTAAACTGATGTCTAAAAGAATAATGTGTCAAGACTGGTCTGATGAGTGATCCTTTAGAGCCTAAGGTAGCATCGTATTTCTAGTACTTAGGGGATTTTATTAAGGCCTCAGCCTAACTGACGGGTGAGCCTTCATCCCTGTGTCTGCTCGGTGCTAAGTACTACTCAGAATTGAATAACAAATGATAACTGGAATGCTTAATAATATTAATATTTTGAAGACTAAAAATATGTACTTTATTTGAAATAATTCAAATCATGAAATCTAAAGTATTAAATATTCATAAATATGTGCATGAAATCCAAGTCATCCGATATTCGTGACCCACCATCTCTGAGGAATGCAACTACTAATGGCAATACAATAATTTACATGTAATATGGAATTACATAACTAGAGAACAAGAATCATGGATTACATAATATAATGAGAAATTCCAACTATAAACATACAATAATACTAAAATTTATTGTAAAAATATGGCTTTATATCTCAATGATAACAAGGAACCAAATTATTAGGGAATTCACAATATTCATGAATCCTAGGCTATGAGGAAGGAATTAAACAGAGAATTTGAATTAAATTTTGGACTCAATGGGTGAAATAAAACACATTGTTAAAATCCCACATACCCGGAGACAACAATCTTAGAGAAATCTTTGAAATCGGGGTCTGAAGTTGAAGAACTCTAATTCTGCCTTGCAAAAAGAAAAATGCCTCTTTCTCTATGTTTTTATAAAAATTGATTATACTAGGAGGAATGAGGGAATTAGGGTAATATTAGGCTTAATAATCGGCCTTGAAATAGCTTAGACAACGTAGTTTTGATGTTAGAAGTGTGAGAGATAAGAAATCAACCTTTTTAAAATCATGTTGAATGTTGTTGGATTCAATATCAACGACTCACTTGATGGCCCATAGGGCTCAAACATGGGTCAGGGCCCGAATCATTGCATAGTACTTGATTTTAGTTTCACTCGGCATTGTCCACGAGCTATCCCGTAGCCCGTCGCTGATAGCTTTGATAGTGATTCAGTAAAATAGTCATAACTTTTTACTTTGTATCAGATTAAGAAGAAATCAGATGTTTTAGAAAGATAATTCAAATATCTATCATTTATTTGTATTGAGATTGAAAATACTTTATGATCTTGGAGTTATGTTGGTTTGAAGTTTACTATAGAAAGATTCTTCACAAGAAATCAATTGGTATGGGAGGTTATTACTTGGCAATAAGCTAGAGTTACTTATGGCCTTAGTAAATGTCTAAATAACTTATCATATTATCAAAACCGGAAGTTTTATTCTACCTATACTTGAAGAATAGTTCTATTCTTGGCCTGAACTTTCGGGGTGTTACATGGTGTGTTTGTTCATAAAATGGTCAAATCATATTTGGGTGTTGAAGCCAAGGTAATGCAAATTAATGATCCTATACTTGTGCAAATTAAGAAGGAAGTTGCCAAATAGAAGGTTATGGCCTTCGAAATAGAGGGATATGGAATTTTAAAGTACGAGGAAGGGTTGTGTGTCCTCGATGTGGATGGTCTACATGAAAAGATTTTGAATAAAGATCATGTTTCCAGGTAAAGTTCGCCCTTGATCTACTAAGACATACCATAATTTGACAGAAACATATAAGTGGAATAATATGAAAAGAGATGTTGCTAACTTTAAGTGCCTCAATTGTAAATAAGTTAAGGTTGAACACTTAAGGCCTAGTGGTGTGTCTCAAGACATAGAAATACTAGTGTGAAAATAGGATATGTGAATATGGATTTTATCCCAGGTCTATTGTGTGCTCACAACCAGTATGACTCTATTTAGGTCATTGATAGAATGGCCAAATTAGCTTACTTTTTACCTATAAGAACGACTTACTCTGCAGATTATTATACTCGGTTATATATCCAAGAGATTTTTAAGTCGTGTAATGCACCACTATCTATCATATCCAATAGAGGTATGAAAGTTAAAGCTTATTTTTTGAGATTTTGCCAAAAAGATTAGGTATATTTGTGGACCTTAGTACCTTTAATCCTCAAATGGATGGACAAGTGAAGCGTACTTTAAAATCATGAAAGACATTGTAAGATCTTGTGTTATTGATTTTAAAGATAGTTGTGTGGATTGTTTGCCTCTTATTGAGTTCTCTTATAATAATAGCAACCACTCTAGTATTCAAATTTCCCCATTTGAGTCCTTATACGATAGAATATGTTTGTCTCTTATTGGATAATATAAGGTTGGTAAGGCAAGGTTATTGGGCAAGAATTTAGTACACCAAAAGAAAAAAAAATAAGGTTATTCAAGAGAGTCTAAACACTATACAACTCAATCAAAAGTCCTAATTTGATGTGAGGTGAAGAGATTTGGAGTTCAAAGTTAATGATTAGGTATTTATGAAAGTCTCTCCTATAAATAGAGTGATGAGGTTTGGGTAAAAGTTCAAGCTCAACCCTCGTTACATTATTCCTTATCAAAATCATGAGAAATATAGGTAAGGTTGCTTATGAATTAGAGTTATCGGTGAATTTAGCATCTATTCATATCATGTTTCGCGTTTCTATGCTCAAGAAGTGTGTGGGTAATCATTTTGTTATAGTTCCAGTAAAAATGTTATTGTGAAAGATTCCTTAACATATGTAGAGTTCCTATTGATATTATAGATCACCAAGTCCAAAAATTGAGGACCAAAGAAATAGCTTTCGTAAAAGAGATGTGAAAGAATCAAAAGGTAGAGAAAGCTACTTGGTAAATGGAAGATGACATGAAGGCAAGATATCCTTACTTATTCTTATGTACGGATAATGTTACTAAAGGTACAATTCCAAATCATATCGCTAATCTCTTCATATTCATGCCTCAACTTTTATGTTTATGTGTAATCATAGAGCCTCATGAGTCATGCCTAACTAGATGGATTAATATTATAATAGAATTCTATTGATGAGGAAGATTTTAAGTTAAAGCTAAAATGCTAGGTGGAACTTTGTGCTTAGATGGTCCTTATCCATCATTTGAGAACAAAGGATCCCAAGGGGATAATGTAACACCCCATGTTCCGATATCCCTTATTATGTCTCAAAGTTAAGAAAAATGGTGCACTATGAGAATATAATCTTTGGGAGAATTGTTAAGATGAACCGATGGATTTAAAAGAGTAAATTACTTGCAAAAAATATAATTTAAGGGCCAAAATTATGTACTACAGCGTTAGCCCTGTTCCACGGAGCAAGGGGACAAGAAAAAATAAATATTGGTCAAAAATAATGGGGATCTATGATATCACAATGCAACATCATCAGCCCAAGAATCCTATGGAGGACTAGTAAGTACTGATAGAACTCCACGTGCGCAGTCAGGAGCAGGAGCCATAGACCGAGTTTATACTTCATAAGTAGAACGAGTTTCATCCACATTGTCCTCAGATGGGACAGAGGAGTTTTTGCAAGCGTAAGATCTTTGGGGGGACATGATCTAAAATGTGAACAAATAAAATTAGGGGATATTTTAAGACCTTATGCTCTATAGCTCAAAAAATATATCAAAAGAAAGAGGAAACAATCCTAAATGCTCCGTAGCCTCTCCCTTATAAGTGTGACATGCTACACACCCATAAAACAGACTCTACTTGACATGGCTTTCTAAACACCCAATGACCATGATCCTACGCTATGATAGAAACTTTTTCATGACCCAAACAAGGGCCTGGTTGTGATAGGTATCTCAAATCCACCAAGGAACAAATACCACCCTTTGTACCCTAGCAACATGAAACACAATACAAGTAGAAGCGGATGAATTTTGAACATTTAACAAGATAGAACTAAGTTTTGAACATACAACAAAATAGGCAACTCAACTAACTCATAAGGAAATCTAAGAACTTTAGCATCGATCCTAATCAACAAAGCATCTAAAATCCAAGAACAACCTAAGTCGGCACATTCCCCTGACCATAGACAAAAAGAGTCCAAAAGGAATAGTCCAAAACAAAATAAAACAAGAACATGATATTAGGGTGTTTTGAAGTATGAAAGCTCACTACATCAACATGACTCATAATAGATCCAAAAATCACCTAATCACTACACCAAAAAACAAGAAGTGTCTTCATTCCCTGCATCACATGGGCATACAACATCTGGAGATGGTTAGCAAAGTGAGTGATGGCATGAAACTCAAGGTAGGGATAAAACAATGCCAACTCAAAATTCAGCCCAAACTCAATGTACATGTTCACATACATGAATACATA
>JAPEIP010000010.1:226633207-226657550 GCA_026120095.1 Capsicum chinense
ATATAATATTCATATAGGGAACAAGGTTTAACATGAGATTTAAAACCATTAACCTAGACTGTATAGCTCTAATTGTCCTAAGGGCACCCACGATCTATATGGGTTCAGCTCTCCCTGATGAAAGAGTCCCAGCATATGTTAGTCGCACAGACCAAGAAAATACAAGTATGGTCCAGGAAATACCTATACCCCAGCCAATCTAATATATATATATATATGTGTGTGTGTGTGTGTGTGTATATGTGTGTATATTTATATATATGTGTGAACCATGCACACAGTCATAAAGACCCCCACACCGACAAATATTATCTCTAGTATCGATCCCCTTGGGACTTTCACCGTCCACGGTGAGGTACACAACCCCCTTTAAGCCCAATTAAAATAACTTTCACATAACTCATCCATTTAGCCAAGAAATTATCCGTTAAGGCATCAACAACTGGTATCGTCAAACCATTACACTTGGAAGCTTATAATTATGTCATACTAATTCTATCAACCTGAGAGAATACCATAATTCCTTTTGTTTATTAAATCTAGTTGGGGGAATGCCACAATCCCCTTTGTTCATTAAATCAATTTTAAAATAAAAAACATGGACAACAAGGTCTTCAAAACCCTTTTTATCCATTTATGCAATGTAATAGTTTAGGGAAGTAAGCCAAATCATGTGATTAACCATATTTCAAGTCTAATTATGTAAATAGGTTAAGGAAAAGCAATTTCCAAAACAAAAATCATCAAATTCAGGGAATACTTCATCCCCCATTCCATTCACCATACCCATGTACCTCAATAAGTTTCAAATTACATAAATAAAACATGAATACTTGCATTAAAACCATGGAAATTCAAATCAAGTACAATCATTCCAAAACACCTAACCTAAACCAAAATCCACATTAAAATCCACATAAGTAACCATTTAAACACATGCTTTATGTAAAATGAGCTTAAGGGGAGAGGTACATGTCTGAACGTATCACACTTATGGAGATAAATCACCATTTAGAAGCTCTAAATGATCAACCTTCTTGTTCTTGACTTATGGATTTAAAAGAGTTTAAGAGTGCATTTGATTATGTCTTTTAGATGATAATGGGGTCCTAAAAGAGTTTTAAGGTCATGGTTCACAATTAGGAAAAAGGGTAAATATCCAAATTACCATTAATGAAACACTAAAGATTTGTCGCCCAATTGTTATGGGTCACCTTATGAATTATCATGACTGACTACAAGTCGTCTCTTAAACTTATAGTCTGGCAGTGTCCTAACATATCTCTACTATGGAACCCTACAGGTCATACCAATTGACTCGTACATAGATCTTATGACTCATAGGATCCTAGTCATAACCACAAAAGTGACATTGAGCACCTACACTAGTTTGACAACAAAAAGTACCCTATGACTCATAAAGAGTAATTACAACTCCTGACATCCCAATCGTAGTCACAACAGAAAAATAGAAAACCCTCACTTGTTACCTTTATGACTTATCAGGTAAGCCATTGTAATACCCTGTTCTTTCAAGGTTACTATGGAACCTATGACTCATTCCTCGAGTCATGAAGACTCAGCACAATATGAAAAGATTGAAGTAATATTTTAGGTATGACTCGACCCTAGGAATCATCACTTGATGTTACAAGTCATATAAAGAGAGTCGTAAGATCAGCAGGGTAGGTCTTCTAAGTTTCTATACAGGTTGCGAGAGATTGCTACTAGTCGTAGTGATATGTTATAAGTCATAGAGTATGACTAGTATCCAGACCAGTGCACACTTTCTGTGTTTCTTCCAAGTCTACGAGTCACTGAGTCAACTCGTAACCAGATGTTATGAGTCATGAGATAACTCGTAATGACCAACAGTTAAGTTTTTATAAGTTTAGTTGAGGGGCCTTTTGGTCTTTTCCCCTCTTAAAACTCCCAACCCACAACTTATAACCTAAGAGAGGTGTTATTTTCCTCTACTTTCAATTGATTTACAACAATCCTTATTTTCCCATCCATAAGAACAACAAGGCTAAGGTTTCTTTCACAAATATATCTCTCCAGTCTCTAAGCTCAGGTTCTCTTCATAAGTCAAGTAAATCCAGGTATGTGAGGTTTTGAACAATGATACTCTTTCATCCTTGTTCCTGAAAAACTTGATCTTTAAGGTTGAATTTATACGTTTTAGTTAGGGTTCATACCCAAATTCTCATGTTTTTGAAACATAACATTACCAAGTAATTACAGGATTTAAGTGTACAAGAGTTTTCATCTATTCATGTTCTAACTTGGAAGATTGCTATTATGATTTAAATTTTATTAGTTTCACTTGAATTTTGATGAAAGATTTCAAAGTAAGTATTGAGCATGATATTTTGTTATAAGTTCTATGAAAGAAAGTATAAATTTCAAGGCTTAAGCATAAGCACTGAGTTTACAAGAAACCTAAGTTTTAAGTTTCACTTACATCTATTATTGCATGATTAAAGTTCAGCTTGATCTTTTAATAAAAGATAAGATGTGAAATCCACAAGTGTTCCTTCTAATGATGATTTAAGTAAAGAGAAGCATAATTAGTTTCTAGTCTATAAATACTTATGCTATTTTAGAGTTGATTTCCTAAGTATGAGCCTATATATATATTTTTTGGGAGTAGTATTTAGCATTAAGAAGGGAATATGGATGAGTATATCCTAAATTCCTTGAAACTACGAGACACTGTAGGTTTAATAGACCTCGTCAGTGAGTGTCTACTTTCCCAATATGGATGAAGTATAGTGATCACTTATGTTAATATTCTATTCCAATAGAAAGGATAGAATAGCTCTCCCCAACGTGGGTAAGATGTTAGACTCCATGATAGCTCACATGGTTTATGTCAGTTAGAAAAATCTTCCTCAAGAAAGACTAAAAGTAAAGATTTCAAAAACTAAGTATGATGACACACTAAGTATATTCAGTTTGCTCTATTATTAATGTTTTATGATCATGCTATTTTTAATTTTATTTATATCCAAGGTGAGTCCTTTACATTTATCATGCATGATTTGAAAATGTATTCATTTCTAGTTCTTACTTATGCATTTACCCCATATACTCAGTACTTTCCAAAGTAGTGACCCACACATATATGTCTATGTACTACATTATCTTATAATGGAGGTTTCGGTGCCTGTTTTCAATAGCACGATTGATCGCGGGCATTACTTCCTATATCCCAATATTTGGTGAGTCCTCATAGTCTGAGGACATAGCTTATCAGACTCTTAATCATTTATGAATGTTACTTTAGTTACTTGATTTCAGATTTTATCCAGATCAGTTGGGGTCTGTCCTAGTGGCTCTCTAGTTAGTAGTAGAGACTTGTCAAACTACGTATCTTTCAGTTTAAAGAGTTTATTTTGAGATTACAAATTTCAAGTTGAGAATATGATTTTAAATTATTTCCTCCCGTAATTATATTCACATGTTAGTTCACTTCTCATAAGAGTTTCAAACTATATAGATGTCAAGGGTTAGCTTAGGATTATTCATAGTCCTAGGTACCGTGTGACATCCATGGGGTGCTCTCGGGGCGTTATAGTTGTAGTCTGATTAGTGAGCTCCAAACTCAAGAAATTTTCAAAGGTAAAAATCTAGGGTGTAACAGTAGTGTAGTTTGTTTGTGTATACAGTATTTTGAATAAATCTCGAGGGGTTGGCAGAGACTCTTAGCTAGTGTTGGTGCTGGTGCATCACGTAAGTGATGCCTCTGATTACTCAAGTAATCTTCCAGACCCAACAAAAGTCACTTAAGCAACACTTTTTGTCACTTAACCAATAGGCTTGGCGATAGAGCAAGTATCACCTAAGCACTACTATTATCACATATGCAACATCTGCTCGACTAGCCATATAATACGTAAGCGATTGGCTATCGTTTAAGTAGTAATTTAATTATATTGATATGATCACCGATTTAAGTCCAACAATAGATTACTAATTAATGATATAAGCACTGGTTCAATTCTGGCAATTGATTATGATATTGATTTTAGGAGCACCAATTCAAGTCTGGCAATGGATTATGATATTGATAATATGTGCACTAGTTCAAGTTCAACAATTGAGAGTTATTTATCAAGTGATATGGTACGGATGGATATTTGGTCATGGTAGGACAGTTGGTAGATTATAGTTATTCAGCTAATTACTTTCCTTGATTGTACTCTCCAGGCTTATAGAGGCCTGTGTTGGATTTTTGTTTTGCACTTATTGGATTATGGGGGCTAATTTAGTAGATATACTTGTATAATCATTACATTACTATTTGGATTAATTAATTTATTTATACATATCAGTGTTGGAGTTTATTTCTAGATTTTCTCTTTTACCTTGACTTAGCTTACTTTATCTCATATTTTATTATATTTATATCATGATTTAGCTTAGTCAACCAATGATGCCTATTGAGTAATTGTGGTTTGGTACTCATACTACACATCTGTACCTTTCTGCTATAGATCTAATTACTAGTTGTCGTCATTGATTTGCTAGTTGTGATGTGTGGAATTTTGGAGATAGGGTGAGCTCTCGAAGTCAGAGTCCTTTTTTCCTTCTATCTCTCCATTTCTAATCTTTTGTTCTCAAGACAGATTGTATTTTACTATTTTAGAAATTATGGTGTATTTTTAGTAGCTCTTGTGTTGACTCTACTAGGTCCTGGGATGGTTATCTATGTTTTAGCTATCTTTTGAATTATACTCATTGTCTTGTTTATATTATAAGTCTAAATTTTTTTATTTCTAGCCTTTTGGAACATTTTCCACTTAAATACCCCATTGTTTATAGCTCTAGGCTATGGTTAGGCTTACCAATTGGTGGGGGTATAGTAGGAGCCATCATGACCGATAAATTAGGTCATGACAAAGTGGTATCAAAGCATAGGTTTCACCAGAGTTATTGGTACAAGAGCGAGTGTTTAGTAGAGTACTATGGATCGAAATAATGATAATTGTTTCTTATATTAGGGAGGCTATAGGATATTCTTAGGAGTTCTTTATTCTTTCACTCATCTCATGCTAAGAGTCTGAGTTGGTTCCTAAAGAATTCCTTTGATTTCACTCTTTGCAGATGGATAGGATGTGTGCTACTATTACACAAGATGGGGATCTTGATGCCAAGTCTAGGGATCCTTTTGCTATTTAAGGATGACCTAGAGGTCGTGGACAACCTTGATATTTGTCCCAACTAGAGGCTAGGATAAGTGGTGTTCCCCAGACTCTATTTCTGCCCTTGAGCTAGATATTCTTCCACCCTAGCTAGAGATGGCCAAGGGACAAACCTAGGCTCCACTGGGTTTATTTTATCTTCCTTGTTTAGAGATACATTAGTTCAACTTTTGGAATTTGTTGATGGTGCATAGTCTATAGATCAGAGTGGTATTGACATAGGGCGCAGCCTGTAGCTATTACTCCTAGAGTTGAGGTTTCCTCTGCATTGATGGTTGCTCCACTAATAATTGCTCAGCCAGTGGTTTCCTATCCTACTATTTCTATTAAGAAGTAGAAGATGCTAGGTAGATTCTTAAGATTGGCTTTGCCTAGGTTTTTTGTTACACCGAGTGAGGTTGGTTATGAGTTTTGATTACTTATGAGGATGGGCTCCATAATTTGTTCTTAGTTGAGACTTGTGGTATGGACTACACTGCCTTTTAGTTGGACTTGCTAACTCAACATTGGTGGAGAGTTCATCTTGATTCCAGACTATCTAAATAACCTCCTTTGATATGGACTCAATTCTTCGTGATCTTCTTAGAGAAGTATATGCCTCATAGTCTTAGGGATCATGTTAGGGATTAATTTTTATGATTAGAGTAGGGATCCATGACTGTTGTAGGGTATGAGGCTCGATTTAATGAGTTTGCTAGGCATGCTACTTCTATTCTGACTACTGAGTATAAGAGAGATCATTGCTTGGGTCAAGGATTTAGACTCCTTCTTCAAATGTATACTCAGAGTTTTATTATTGTAGGTAGGTCTTTTGCTAAGGTTTTTGATCATGCTTAGGTTAAGGAGGAGATACATCACGAGGCCAAAGGGGGCAGCAATAAGAGGCCACAATATCAGGGTAGTTTCAATATAAGTTTAATGGCTCAAAGTTTAGAGGCAGTGATTTTTAGGATAAGTACCCCCCGTATCTTCCATATCACCATCAAAGGCAGTCTAGTAAACTCGTTCATACAACTCTCAAATTATTGTTTGAGGCTAATCTAGTTTTAGTGATCTTTTTGGCCATAGTAATGGTTAGTCTTTGTGGGGTTCATTTTTTGGTTATTCTGTGTGTGGTGGTTATTCCGAGTCAACTAGATCTTTTAGTTTGGTACAGATCATGGGGCATGTAATGTCTGTGGAGTTTTTTTGTCATTTCATACAAGAATGCCCTAGTCGTAGAGCAATTGTTCCTTCATATGTGTGGCAGGGAGTGGTTAGTCGTGAGCTAACGGGGGTTATTTCTTATGTTTGTGCTAGGAGGCTTATGTCAAGGTGTTCCGAGTCTTATCTCTTCTATATTTTAATGCTAGTGTGGAGAGTCCATCGCTTGACTCTGTTCCTATAGTTCATGAATTTCTTGATGTTTTCCCTACCGATCTACCTGGTATTTATCATGCTTCTAATATTGAATTTGTTATTAATATTAAGTCAGGCACCTGACCTATTTCTATGGCACCAACCATCGTATGGCTCCTACCGAGCTTAAGAAGCTGAATTCTTAACTTCAAGACCTTATTTGCAAGGGTTTCATTAGATCGAGTATGTCTCCTTGGGTAGCTCCTATGTTGTTTATGAAGAATAAAGATGGTTCCATGTGTATGTGTATTGATAATAGGTAGCTTAATAAGGTAACGGTGAAGAACGAGTATCCTATTCCCAACATTGATGATTTGTTTGACCAAATTCAAGGTGCAGCAATATTTTCTAAGATTGATTTGAGGTTCGGTTACTAGTTAGGATATCTTGAAGACAGCCTGTAGGGCCTGTTATGGTAATTATGAGTTCCTAGTGATGCCTTTTGGGTTAAGCTAATGCCCCAGCTGCGTTTATGGATTTGTCAAACCAAGTGTTCAGGACTTATTTGGATTTCTTCGTAATTATGTTCATCGAATCCTTGTGTATTCGAGTAGTAGAAAGGAGTATCCATTCAATTTGAAGATTGTGCTTCAGACATTTGAGAGATTATTTTCATTTTGCCAAATTAAAGTGTGAGTTTTAGTTTGAGTTGATGACATTCCTTGGGCATATGGTGTCTAAGTATGGGATTATAGTAGATCCAGCGATGATTGAGGCCATTTGTGATTGGGCCAGGCCTACATCCCGATTGAGGTTCATAGCTTCATTAGTTTGTCTGGTTTCTATAGGTGGTTTGTTGAGAGTTTTTCTATTAATGTTGCACCAATGAATATATTATCTCGGAAGGAGGTTCCTTTCTATTAGTCCGAGGAGTGTAAATTGATCCTTGGAAAGATCAAGGAGTTTCTTACTTCAGCTCCTATTTTATCTCTTCCTATTGAGGGTGAAGGTTTCACCGTGTATTGTGATACTTCTTGTGTTGGTTCAGGTTGTCCGTTGATGCAACAGGATCATGTTATTGCTTATTCTTTGAGGAAACTAAAGGTGCACGAGAGAAACTACCCCACTCATGATTTGGAGTTAGCGGTGGTAGTTTTTGTGCTTAAGATTTAGAGGAATTATCTTTATAGCTTGAATTGTGAGATCTTCACTGATCACCATAGTCTTTAGCATCTTATAACAGAGGGGGGCTTAATCTAGGCAGCGTAGATGGATGGAGTTGCTTAAGGATTATGATATCTCTATCTTGTATCATCCGAGCAAGGCAAACATGGTAGCAGATGCCTTATGTTAAAAGGCGGTAAATATGGCTAGCTTGGCTTGTATTTTAGTTTCTCAAAGGTCATTAACATGGGACATTCAGCCCTTGGCTAACTTAACTGTGCGACTTAATATTTCAAACCCTAGGAGGATTCTTGCTAGTTTTAAGGTGAGGTCCTCACTATTTGTGAAGATTCTGGATCACCAGTTTAAGGATAAGAGACTTTGCATCATCTGGGATCAGGTGTTGAGCAGTGATTCCAAGAAGGCTACTCTATATTATGAGGGTATCTTGAGATTTGATATCCGCATTTATGTTCCACCGTTTGATGAATTGATTCAATGGATTTTTCATGAGGCTTACAGCTCTAGATATTCTATTCACCTGGGTATAACTAAGATATGTATGGACTTGGGACAGTTATTGGTGAAGTGGCATGAGGAGAGATTTGGCAGACGTCAGATCTCATTACCTATGTCGTCAGTAGGTGAAGGCCGAGCATCTACGACATGGTGGTTTGATTCAGAGATTGCCCATTCCCGAGTGGAAATAGGAGCAGATTACCATGGACTTTTTGGTGGGTTATGTCATGACCCGAACTAGGGCATGGCCATAAAGGGTATCTCAAGTTTGTCATGGACCATACACCACCCCTTTTACCTATTCAAACAGAGCATGCACACTAACAGAGACTGAATTTCGAACATATAAGAAGATTGAAGAGATAAGCTCAGAGACATCTATGATATGCATAAACAAAACCAATATCAATACCCAAGTCTACGGTAATCCACAAAGCCTTCTAACCAAAAATTAAATCAATAAAGTCGGGACATGCCCACATGCCCCAGACGATAGCTAAAAACAACTCAGAAGCAAAGTCTATGACATAAAGAAGCTATAACATGAAATGAAGCCTTGCTAAGTATGGAATCTCACCACTTCAATCTGACTCACGTATTATTCCATCATTAACTACTCACTATGCAGTAGAAGTAGAAGTATGCCAATTTCCTACATCGCGTGGGGATACAGAGTACGTAGATGGTTAGCAGGTTAAATGCTAACATGTAACTCAAGGATAAGGGAACAAAAATAATTCCATGATCAATATTTCAAAACCAATCCAAATCCAGTGTACATTACTAGATGCCAATATATTTATATATACATATATACTTAGATCACATGTCGGGGTAGGGAACAAAGATTAGCATGAACTTTAAGCCTTTAACCTGGATTGTGTATCTTAACCATCATAATAGTATCCACGGGCTATATGGGCTCTATTTCTCATCCCCTAGTCGGGCCCCAGTGCGTGTAGCTGCAGGAATAGGAGAATAAAGATATATATATATATATATATATGCACGGGGGACTAGAACCTCTTAATCATATACTAAGGTGATTTAAGTACTTGATCATGTAATGTAATATGAGGGACTTGAACCTCCCAATCATATAGTAAAGTCAGACTCGAACCTCCCTGGCCATAAGCAAGGGGACTCGAACCCCAGGCTATTTAGACCCTCACACCGAAAAATGTGATTTCCAGTGTTGGTCCCTTGGGACCGCCACATTTGCAGCCCAACCACACAACCATCTTTTAAGCTTAATTAAAACATTTAGCACACATTCCCAAATAAGTGAACCAATTATGCATTAAGGCATCCCGTTGGTATCGTCATACCAACATCACTTGTAAGTTCATTATCATGTCATGTCAATTACTTAGCCTGATGGGACTCTAACCCCCTAGCCAAAAAGGACTTCAAAATAATTAGTCATTTGGGACTCAAACGCATTTAATCAATTGGGACTCATAACCCTGTATGCTTCAATAGGCCTCTTATGCCATGCAAATAGTTTCAAAGATAGTTTAATATGTATACATTTCATATTCAAAACCAATTTCACAATATTGGGTTGAAGTTGTTACCAATTCAATTGTCATTATTCACAAAATTAGGTGAAATCACAATCCCCTAGTTTATTAGGCATACTCATGCCCCCCACAAGTTCAAAACCTTTGATAAAGCATAATAATTCATGGAAAAACAAATTAAGAACCAACCATGTCAAAACCTTCATTCAATTTCACATCAATAATCATTTAAATATCATGATTAAAGGAAAACAAGTTATAGGGTATAGTCGCATGCCTTAAATATCAAGAATTATAGAGAAGAAACCTTGAATTGACCTCAATCATGTGGAAACCCTAACTTGCTTTGCTTAGGAGAATTTAAGAGAGAAGAGGATATGTTTTGACTGTGTTATAGGTGAGAATGAGGTCTTAATAGTGTTAATAGGTCGTGGGTTATGTTTAGGGCAAAAGGGAAATGTCCAAAATACCTTGAGTAAAAATACTGAAAATTGGTCGTCAGTCATTATAGGTCTCATAATGACTCGTTAAGATTCACTACGACTCATACCCTATGGCTCGTAATAAGACCCTACGACTCATAGGGTCCAGTCGTAGTCAACACAGAAACCACTTGGGTATACACTGGACACCCTACGATTGGGACCTAATGACTCGTCATGGGTCTTTACGACTCGTGTACTTATGTCATAATCAAGAAAGTGACTCACATAAATCTCACTGGACACCTTATGACTTGGGTCCTAACCTGTAAAGATATATTATGACTCACAGGAAGAGTCGTATTCAGGGCAATGAGCTCAGGGGTCAAGGAATTTTTAAGGACCGAAAATCTGGGGTATTTCATTCTCCCCCCGCCCCCAAGAGGGATTATTTGTCCTCGAATGGTGGGTTAAGTAATCCTTTGGCATGATTTAACACGGAAAAACACCCATACTTACCTTAAACAAAGAAAAAAACAAAGATGCCAAAGAAACCACAATTTCTTTTAACAAAGTCCGAAAACAAAGATGTCAAGATTAACACATACTTTAAGCACGATTTTCTGGAAGGGGAAATAAGAATGGGTATTTGGGCCTCAAGTCCTTTCTAGCCTCCCAAAAGTTTCCTTCACCCCAAATAAAGCATCAAGTAACCCACTCATATAACCACGCTCCTTTACTATGCTTTAGCTATGAACACAGCATTCCACCATTTCATTCTCCTAATTCCCTCGCGAAACACATAACTACATAGCCTGAGTACAACTGCATATTCCTCCCATGTTAAAGCCTAACTTGGAGTTAAAGGTGCTAGTGTAAGCCATGGGACCCTATACTTTACACCCTTCCAATAATATTACTCTACTTTATTACTACATTCAAGCAGCCTCAAATCTTAAATCAAGGATTACTAACCACATAACACCACGGTTCGTATACCCATCAATCATACTATTTATGCCTATCTTTTGTTCACCCCCTTCATGGATTCCCCAACTTAATTACTATCACAAAGGTTTCACCACATCTCCCCTTCTACACTACTTCACATAACAAAAGTTTATCTTACTCTACCACCTGTATATAAGGCCTTAGCCCGAGTAGTCACCCCTAAAATTTTCACATCAAAGAACATTCATCCCCTATTTCTATAGCATTACTACACTTCCATGGCCACTACCATACTACTAAAAAGGAGGGTCACTATGGAACTAAAGTATAAGCATCAAAGATGGGAGGGATGCTTCTTAATTACGACTCCTATTAGTTGGGCTACTAAAGGTGAAACCTGCAAAATGAGACACGGTATGATAAGCATAAAGTACTCTATAGTAACCACCTAGATTATAAATGGAGGGTCGTTCTAACATAAACATATCATAGTATGAGTCTTTCTGACTAGGAACTGCATAACATAAAGCCGAGATTTATATTTAGGAAATAAGGTAAGAATTGCCAATTGAAACTATTGCTTCTTAAAACTACGCATAACGTGAGACATAAGTTTATGGATCATGATCGGCATAACATAAAGCTTGAACACTTGGAAGCTCTGATTTCTGATAGCCAATATTACTTTTAGTTCGGGGGCTGGAGTATAGACATACGCAGCATAGAGAATATGGGCCTTAGGCATAAGCACTATTAGAATATGTACAACACTAGTAGATATCCCTCTTAACCAAAATAAGAGGGAATCTCAAGAGTAGGAGTAGAATCACCATGACTCTTCTTTGAGTCCCACCATTAGGAGAAAATTTAAGACCAGCCCTCATCCTCCATCTTACTAAACCTATAAGCACAACACTCCGCTCTAAGGGTATCGCCATAGATATATACTAGGGACACTTAGCACTCATATACTAAAACCTTATATACCCAGATGTTATCTGGGGTTTAACATATTCTTATAAGACCATTCCCTAATCTATCTAATGACTTAGCCCCCAATTCATCGGTTCAACCCTAGACCTCCGGCCTAGATATCATAATCTCCCCATCAGGAGGAATGCCAGGAATAAAGTGACTGGCTGCTAAGAAGGACTTTTAGAAATAGAAACCTTAACCTAAACTAGAGGGTATAGACGCCCTTTGGAAAATAATTTTTAGGCTCTAAGATAAGAAATGAACCTTCTCTCAAGTACTAAGGAGCTCTCTTCCCTTTCTATAATTGGCTTATTAGGAAACTTAAAAATGATCTTACGGGTCCAGTAATCTAAAGAGACATAGCACGAGTGAAACCAATCCATCCCTAAGGTGACATCAAAATCAACCAAGTCCAACTCTACTAGATCTACCAAGGTCTCCCTACTACAAATAGATACCACACAATGCCTCATAGACTCTCTTAACCACAAAGAGTCACCGACCAAGGTAGATACAAAAAAGGTTTTGAAATACACTCAAGACCAAAACAAAAATGGATAACCACAAATGGAGTCACATAAGAAAGAACAAACCCCGGATCAAACAAATAATACACATCATGAGAGAAGAGTTGTAACATACCAGTAACAGCATTAGGAGATGGCTTAGATTCTTAACAAGTGGTAAGAGCATAAAGACAATTCCATCCAGTGTTGGTATAAGAAGTAGAACCTGTTGGTGCAAAAACCAAAAAACTAGCAGCCAGAATCTTATTAGATCTAGTGGCAACACTAGTGGAAGGACAATGCCACCTCTTATGACCGAGTTGACCATACTTGAAGCATTGATTCTTCCCTACACAATAAAATCCATGATGCCACTATCACAAAACTAACAAGGAGGATAGGGTGGGACTAACTAGTCTCCACAAGTTTGATATTAGCCTTTCTATACCCTAGGACTACCACCATTTTGAAAATGACGATCACCAGATGGCTTAGGGTAAGGGGCCCTGGCCGATGAGTATGAACCAAAATTTTTCCAACTCTTTTTCTTCGTCCACTATTTCCCATATCTATCATTATTATGATGACCCCCATCCCCCACACTCTGAAAAACTAAACTTCTTATTCTATCTTTTCCCAATCCCTGCCTAATTTTTTCTCCCACTAATAAGACTAGATTGGCCTAATAGAGAGACTATTATTTAGGTCAATAGATAAATAAAATGGGAGATCTCAATATTAGAAATATCTCCTTAAGTTAGTGGGGCATGAATATCATCAACTCGAGATACCCAAGGAGAACTGGTAGGAATCGGTAGTACTCCACGAGGGCAGTCAAAAGCAATGACCCTAAACTAGGTCTGTACCCTTGAAATAGAATAAGCACCATCCACATTGTCCTCAGATGGGACAAAAGATTTTCCATGAATATCATATCTTTGTGGAAACATGGTCTAAAAGGTGAGCAAATTGGAATTAGAGGAGATTTCAACATCCTAGACTCTATAGCCTAAAAACTAAACAAGAAGAAAGGGAAACATTTCTAAATACCTCATAGCCTCTCCCTAATAAGTATGGCACACAACACACCCATAAAAAAAACTCTACTTGAGATTGCTTTGTGGACACCTAATTGACCATGAACCTTGGCTCTAATACTAACTTTGTCATGACCCAAACCTAGACCTGGCCTTGATGGATATCTCATGTTTGTCGTGGACCTGAGACCACCCCATTTACCTATTCAAATACAGAATGCATACAATTGGAGACCGAATTCTAAACATATAACATGATAGAAGAGATAGGCTTAGAGATATCTATGATATGTCATAAACCAATACCAATAACCAATACCAATACCCAAGTCCATAGTAATCCATAAATCCTTCTAATTAAAACTAAAATTAATAAAGTCCGTACATGCCTCGGATGATAGCCAAAAACAACTCAGAAGCAAAGTCTATGACATAAAGAAGCTATAACATGAAATGAAGCCTTCCAAAGTATGGAAGCTCACCACTTTAACCTGACTTACAAACTATCCCATGATCAACTACTCATATAAAGGCGAAGTAAAAATATGCACAATTCTCGTAATGCATGGGTATAAAGCATACGTAGATGGTTAGCAGGTTAAGTGCTAACATGTAACTCAGGGATAAGGGAATAAAAGTAATTCCATGATCAATAATTCAAAACCAGTCCAAATCCATTAGAAATAACCATATGCCAATATATTTATATATATATGTATGACATACTGGAGTACGGAATAAGGCTTAGCATGAACTTTAAAACTTTAACCTAGATTGTATAGCTTAACTATCATAATAGTACCACAGGCTATATGGGCCCCAGTTCTTACGCTCTGGTCTGACCCAGTGCATGTAGCCATATAAACTAGAGAATAATCATCTATATATACACGAGGGACTCAAACCTCCCAATCATCTACTAAGGTAAATTAACCACCAAATCATGTAATGTAATATGGGGGACTCAAACCTCTCAATTATATAGTAAAGGGGGACTCGAACGCCAATCCATTTAGAACCTTACATTAGCAAATGTGGTTTCTAGTATTGGTCTATTGGGACCACCACTTTAATGGCTCAACTATATAAACCTATTTTAAGCCTAATTTAAACATTTAGCACACTTTTCCAATTAAGAAAAACAACTTTGAGGGTAGAGTCATATGCCTAAAATATCAAAAATTATGTAGAAAAAACCTTGAATTTACCCCTAGATCCTTAATCATAAGGAAAAGAATGATTAAAATGATTTCTCTTTCTAAATTTTGAATAAATTTAGAAAATTCTTTATCTTACTTTGCTTGAGAGAATTTAAGAGAGAAGAAGATATATTCTGATTGTGTTATGGGTGAGCATGAGGTCTCAATAGTATTTATAGGTCATGATTTTATATTTAGGTCAAGAGGAAAATGTACAAAATACCCATCGTAAAAAGACTAAAAATTGGTCGCCAGCCATTCAAGGTCTCATAACAACTTGTTAAGACTCATTACAACTCATCTCACAAGTCGTAGTCAAGACAGTGCCTACAGGAACACACATTGTTATCCCTATAACTCATACCCTATGTCTCATAATGAGACCCTATGACTCATAGGGTCCAGTCATAGTCAACATAAAAACCAGTTAGGTATACACTAGACACCCTATGATTGGGACCTAACGACTTGTCATGAGTCTTTACAATGTGTAACCTTAAGTAATAATCAAGATAATGACTTAGTTAACTCTTTCTTGACACCTTAATACGTAGGTCCTATGGCCTATAAAGACACCCTATGACTCATAGAAAGAGTCTTAGTCAGGGCAGCAAGGTCAAGGGTCATGGAATTTTCAAGGACCAAAAATCTGGTATGTTTCAGGTTACCTCGTACTTTTTGTGGTTTTGATGATACTTAGGTCATTTTGGATCGATTAACTAATTTAGCACGTTTCATTCCTAGTTAGATATCCTTTAGTGTCGAGAGGTTGGTTTGTATCTATGTTAGTAAGATAGTCCATTTATATGGTGTGCCTATATATATCATTTCAAGTAGGGTTTAAGTGCTCACTTATAGTTTTTGGAGATCTTTTCAAGAGGATTTGGATATTCAAGAGGAGTAGACTATTTATGATCTTGTGGATATGCTCCAAGCCTATGTTATAAATTTTTGAGGTCAGTGGGAGCAACACTTAGCTTTGGTAGAGTTTGCTTATAAGTATTATTATCAGTTGAGTATTGAGATTGATCCTTTTGAGTCTTTATATGGTAAAAGTTATCATTCTCTAATCAGATAGTTTGAGAATTTTGAGATTAGGCCCCTTTGTACTAGACTTGCCTCAGGAGTCATTGGATAGAGTCAGGGCATTTCAGGATAGGTTGAGGGTAACTCGTAATAGGAAAAAATCTTATGCATATCATAAACTTTGTGCCTTGATATTTGGAATTGGTAATTAGATATTCCTCCATGTATTTCCCATGAAGGGTGTGATGAGGTTCAGGAGGAAAGGCAAGCTTAGCCCCAGAAATATTGGACCCTTTGAGGTTCTTCACACTGTTGGTGAGGTGTCTTATAAGTTTGGCTTAGCCCCAGATACTATTGATGTCCATTAAGTTTTCTATGTTTCCGTATTATGATGATATCTTTCTAATCTATCTCGTGTGCTTACATGGGACTCAGTTCAGCTGGATGAGCGGTTGACCTTCATGGAAGAGCCTGTTTACATTTTGGCTAGTAATGTTGGGCGGTTGCACACTATAGATATTCAAGTTGTAAAGGTTCAGTGGTGACACCGCCCAATATAAGAGGCTACTTAGGATATCTAGAGCGAGATGTGGACCTAGTATCCTCACTTGTTCGAGGATTCAAGTACATCCTAATCCTTTACTTTTGCAGATGAAAGTTCTTTTAGTAGTGGCTATTGTAATGACCCTCTTCTGCTCTTTTTTATTTTTAGAGCTTTCCAGTAGCTACCCCAAGTCATTTATAACTTGTTGGAACTAAAAGTGTGGTTACCGGGTAATTCATTTGGTTTTTAGCACCAATTACTTGTTTTGAAGCCTTCGTTGGTTCAAAATGGATACCATGTAAAAATATTAACTAAACAACATTGTATACAAATTTTGACTATTCCAACAGCTGTGAAATGTAGATTCAAGGATAGGAGGACCCTTGGTTTAGCTCTCGAAGATCCTAGACTCATTTTGGGATATTGGCTAGAAGTTAAGATAAATGGCAAATGGGTGTGGGATCAACTTTCCATTAAAATGACCTAGGATAAAAATTTTGACTCTTCCATTGAGTCTAAAATAATAAATTTGTTAGGGTACATAGTCTGTTTGTGTATATGGGATTATGTATGGATCTTGAGGGGTTGGCAGAGACTTAAAAAATTCCAAGTCTAAACTGGTGCTAGTGCATCACGTAAGCAATTCCTCC
Source organism: Capsicum chinense (assembly GCA_026120095.1). Taxonomy (NCBI): domain Eukaryota; kingdom Viridiplantae; phylum Streptophyta; class Magnoliopsida; order Solanales; family Solanaceae; genus Capsicum; species Capsicum chinense. The sequence goes on from JAPEIP010000010.1 coordinate 226,650,269, forward strand.
AGCCACTTAAAAAATTTGTCAGACCCAGTAGATGTTGCTTAAGAGACATCTTTTTCACTTAAGCGATAGGATTAGCAGTGGAGCAAGTATCGCCTAAGTGATACTATTATCGTGTTTGTGATATCTGCTTGGATAGCCATATTTCACATAAATGATTGGATGATTGTGTTTGCGATATGGGCACCAGAGCACAAGTATCACTTAAGTGACTCAAAGTTTGCTTAAGCGATACTCGACCATCTGGGAAGGGTATAAATGCTCCCACTTATCCCATTTTTCTCTATTTTTATCCATTCCCAAGATGTTGGAACCCTAAAAATATGAAAAATCTTAGAAGAAACATTTGTTAGTGATTTTGGAGCTTGGTTCAAGTTTATTTATGTGATTTTCCATCTAATTGGAGGTAAGATTCGATTATTCACATGGATGGTTTCTTTATAATTTTTCTAAAATCCCTAAAACCTTGGTGTTTTGATTCTAACAACACCAGGTCTCGAAATTCTCCTTTTTTAAGGGTAAATATTCCTTAAGCATAGAGGGACGTCGTATTGGTTTCGAATATGCATTTTTGTAATGGTCCCCATACGGGATTTTACATAATCTTGGACCCAAAGCATAATAGTGTAATATGGGTATCATTGTTCTTGTTTGAATGAGTAGATTGTGATTTTGATAGCGTGGAATATTGTGAAAGCTTCTTAGAAGGTAAAATCATTGGTTTAGTGGATTCTTCACGCTTTTCTTTGGCATTCATATAGTCTAGGCTTACCCTTTTCATATATTAAGCTATTTAGTAGTATGCTTATGATACTATGCTAGATTTGGGATAGGATTTAAGTATTGGTGGTATTATAGTCAATATTTGGGGTTATTTGTACTGTTTAGGCTATCTTGAAATAGTAATTTAGGCATAGTTGACTTAGTTGCTCATGGTATAGGTAGAATTTATATCTTAGGACTAATTAAGGCTTTATTCACATCTAAAAGTGGATTTAGATACCTTAGTCTTGTCTGGGTTAGAAGTTGCCTTAGTGGACTTTAGGGACTAAAAGTGGGCCCCTCTAGTCTACCGTAGGCTAAGACTTGGGCTATTTTAGGTAGAACCTTATGCGTATCTTATACTTTTTAAGATACTTACTATGGGATTTGTAGAATTAATTAGATACTTAGCAGTCATGATGGTTTTGACTTTGGGAGTCGATGCTATTTATGGTAAACCTGGTAGTTTAATTATATTTATATGAGCATCAGTTTATGTCTGACAATTGATTATTATATTGATGATATGAGCACCAGTTCAAGTCCGGTAATTGATTATGATATTGATGTTATGAGCACTGATTCAAGTTTGACAGCTGATTATGATATTGATGATATGTGCAATAGTTTAAGTCCGTCAATTGAGAGTTGCTTATGATGTAATATGGTACGAATGGATTTTTGATCATGGCAAGATAGTTGGTAGATTATGGTTATTCAGTTAATTACTTTCCTTGATCATAGCCTCTAGGCTTATAGGGGTCTGTGTTAGATTATTTACTTTTTTGCACTTATTGTCTTATGAGGGGCCAATTTAGTAGATATACTTGTGTAATAACTACGATACCATTTTGGATTTATTAATTTATTCATGCACAGTGGTGTTGGAGTTTATTTACTAGTTTTCCCTTTTACCTTGACTTAGGTTACTTTATCTCGCATTTTATCATATTTATATCATAATATAGCTCGGTCGACCGATGATGCCTACTGAGTACCCATGATTTTGGTACTCAAACTATATTTTTGCACCTTTTTGGCCCAGATCTAAGTACTAGTTGTCGTCATTGATTCGACAATCTTATATGTGGGAATTTAAAGATAGGATAAGCTCTGGGAATCAGAGTTGCCCATTGTTCCTTCTATCATTCTATGTCTAGTCTTTTCTTCTCGAGACAGATTGTATTTGATTATTTTAGAACTTATGGAATATTTGTAGTAGCTCTTGTACTGTCTCTACAAGGTTGTGGGATGGCTATCAATATTTTAGCTATCTTTCATATTATATTTATTGTCTTGTTTTATTATATGACTAAATTTGTTGATTTATGGCCTTTTTGTCTATATTCCATGAAAATAGCCCATATTTTTAGCTCCAAGCAACGATTTGGATTACCTACTGGTGGGAGTATAGTAGGTGCCATCATGACCAATAAATCAGGTCATGACAAGGGTCACTTTAGCAACACTCGTTTGCTTTAAAAAAGGCCGACCATTAGGATTGGCCACTTAAGCGGCCAATCCCCATGGTCTACCTTTGTTATAGTGGATGAGTGTTACTGAAGTGACCTTGTACAAAAGCGGTAAGGCCTCTGCTAAAGTATCTTAAGTGGATGAGGTTTGTCGCTTTAGAGACAATAGCTTAAATGGTCAATTGGCCTCTAAAGCAGTCACTTCTTATGCATTTAACACTTGGACTTCTTGGTTCTAGGTCATATTAATGTCCTAGAACCCCATTAAAAACCCTAAAGAGCTAAGATATTATAGAGGGCTATCTTTGGGCGTTCGGGGTGAGCTAGAGAGTTCATTGAGGATATTTTATCATCAAGGGATTTGTAAGTTTCCTCTAATTTATTAGTTAATTCTCCGATTCAAATTTAAATTCTTAGATTCATTGTTGACTAATTTGAGAGAGTATCTATGCTCAAAATTCACCTATTTTTATATAGATCATGATTTTAATGGCGTGGCATCGTGGGGAAGCTTCTCAAAAGAGAAAAGCTCCAATTTAGTGGACTTTCTCAAGCTTCATCAATGTCCAAATAGTCTAGGCTTACTTTCCTCATATATTGAACTTCATAATGGTATTAGTATAGTATTATGATAGATTTGGATTGGGATTTATGGCTTGGTTGCATATTTAGTGAAATTTAGAATATTTAGCTGGTTAGAGAGCCATTTTTAGGTAGTATTGACCTATTCCTATTTTCCTTGAGTTAGATTATTTCTGTAGGACTTATTTGGACTTATTTAGCACCTAATAGTAGAACTTATATGCCTTAGTCTATTTTTGGGTATAAATTATCTTAGTATAGATTGTCGGTGTTTGTAGCGGGCCTCGTAGGCCCTATTTTAGGTCCAATATCCTAAATATCTTCTTGTAGACCTAGGAAGGTTTCTTTTATTTCTTTACATCTATTCCTAATCCTTATCATGGTTTAGACATCTTTCCAACTCATGAACAAACGTTTTACCTTATACTTACTTCAAAGACTGATTTGAGTCCGACAATTACTATTTACTTATAATACTAAATTCCTAATTTTAGTTCTGTATATATATTATATTAGAGTTTAATTTGAGTTCAGCATTTATTGTTCATTTATTATGCTAAGAATCCGATTTGATTCTGATGGTTACGATACAAAAAAGGTTCATAGATATGGTTTTAGTTGTTGGTTACTTTATAATTATTATTGTTGTCGGCAGTTCTATCGTGATTGTATCCATTAGGTTTATGGGTGCTCGGTTGGACCCTCTTTCTCTTCTTTCCACCTTCTGGTCTTATGGGGTCCTAGTTAGACTGTAGTTAGCTTGTATTTCTTTGACCTTAATTACCTCGTTATTTATTATCTGTCAATCGGAGTATTATTTTTGCTTTGCCTCTTTATCACTGACTTTAGTCTATATTCTCATATCTTGTTATGCTATTATTATTATTATTTAGCTCAGTTAACTGATGATTTATACTGAGTACCCTTTATTTTGGTACTCAGAGTAAACTTACATATCTTTTTTTATGCAAATCCAAGTACTGGTCACTATCATTTATGATACATCCTACTTTCTTTTGGGACTCAAAAATAGGGTGAGCTTTCAGATCCAGAGTTGATATTCTTACCTTCTACTATTGTTGAACAGTCTTTACTTGCTAGACTACCTATATATTGAAATTATTTAGTACACATATTATGAATTTTGTGGCTCTTGTACCGACCTTACTAGGACATGAGATACTCTTTTATAACTATTCTTTTTCCATACCTTGATTTAGTATGTTGCACTTGTAATCTATTTACCATTATGCTTTATTTTTATACTTTTTACTCCTTCCACAAATTATCCCATTACTAGCATTCCAAGATATGTTTTGTCTTACCTACTGGTGGGTTATGGTAGGTTCCACCATGACTTGCGAAATTGAGTCATGATAGAGGCTAACTATATAACGTATTTTAGGTCTATACTCTAGATATTGCATGATGAGATATTGTATGCGAAGTTATCCAAGTGGGAGTTTTGGTAGGATTGTACTAAAATATCCTGGGTTTTGACCCTTGAAAAATTTCCTAAAAATCCGTTCTTTGGACCCAATACAACTCATGTGTATGAGCCGTATGCTAGGGTACGAGTGGTAAGGTCCTATCCTTTTCATATGCTGACTAGTGTTAGTTGGTGGGATGGTTTTGATCACTGGAATGGTCATGACTTAGTGGTACGAGTCATAGAGCATGGTACGAGTCGTATCATGGACTCGTATGGTGGGCAGTGTTTTATCCTCCTAACATTTTATTCTGCTAAGGATATGGGTTATGGGTACGAATCTATGTTAGAGTTACGACTTGGTTGGATGAGTAGTATACTGGATAGTGTTTGATCTAAGGGTTGAGGCTTGGATACAAGTGGTGGATACCGATCGTATAGGAGGGTACGACTCGTATGGGTAAGTCGTACCCCTGTGATGGTTTTTAAGAGATTTAAGTGAGGGTATTCTGGACATTTCCCTACTTACCCTAATTAGAACCCACAACTTCTAATACACTTAGGAGGTTATTTACCCTATCATTCTATTCATTAACACTTAGAAACTATTCCAAAACATCTAATAATTCTCTCAAGAGCTTTTGGGGAAAGATGACTAGGGTTTCATCTTACGGATTTCTTTGAGGCTTGTTTTGGAGATTTCTTTCCATTAATTCTTTGTTTTAAGGCATGATTCTCTTCCCTCATTATAATTTCAACTAAAGGCATGGTTTATATGATTGATTTCATGGTTTTACTATTTCATCATTATGGTTTTTAACTATTATTAGGGGTTTTGTTATTAAATACTTGCTTATGGTTTCCTATGATTTTAATTATGCTTTTATATGCATTAATGGTGGTTTTGGACAATTGTATTGTGTGTTAATGGTTTAATGGTCTTTGGAATTGGTTTTGGTTATTTTATGCCCCTAAGGTGTTTGATAAAATGCTTATAAAGATATGTTCATTGCATTGACTTTTTTTAATGGAACTCTTGCATGTTTTAAATTGGACAAAGGATTTATGCATGGTTTTAATGTTTTGGAATGTCTAAAGGATAAATGGTTATGCTTGTGGAGAACATAGAAGTCTCCCAATTAGTTTTAATATGGTAATCAGAAGGGCACCTAAGGTCCCCTTAACCTAAATAGTTTGGCTTGGATATTACTTGCAAGTAAGGGGTGATATGACAATACCACTAATATTGGCCTTGGTTAATAAATGGTAAATAGATTGTTTGGACATGGTTTTAATTGGGCATTAATGGCGAGATATGTATCTAAGTCATGGAAGGTGGCGGTCCTGGGGGGACCAAAATCAGAAACTCATATTTGCCGATATGAGAGGTCTTGATGACCATGTATGTGTGTCATATTTTATATTAGGGGATGTACTAGTCATCTAATAGGATATTACCTAGTCTTATGGCTACACGCACCGAGGCCCTTTCAGTAGGGGAAGCTGAACCCATATAGCCTGTGGGTGGTTAGGACGGCAAAGCACACAGCGCAGGTAAAGGTTTTAAGTGGATGCTAAACCCAGTCCCCTTTTCTGGCACTTATATATGTATTGTTGTATTCATTATGGATGGTTTTACTTGGTTTTACATGGTTTTATGACTAGCATTATTTTATCCTTATCCTGAGATTTATGCTAGCGGTTATTTGCTAACCCCATCTACTGGTGGTTGTATACCCACGCTATGCAAGAACCGTCTACTCCTTCTGTTTAGTATACATATTCGGTATCAGTATTTGGACTGAAGTGGTGAGCTTCCATCCTTTTGGAAGGCATCATTTCATGTTATGAATTTTTTTAGATACTTTTCTTTTATTTTGGATATTAGTTTTGGCCATGGTTGGGGGCATTTCCCACCCGAATTTATTTACTCTTTTGGATAGAGGCTTTGTGGTACTTCTGGGGCTGGTATGGGTGGGATCTATATTAGTGTCGTCCTTGGCATTGGAATAAGCTGGGAGGCTAGCATCATCGAATATAATTTCTCATTGTTCCATCATATTAAATTTTGGGAGTGATTATCATATTATGTTTTGTTATCCTCTTTGGTTTGTTATGGTTGGATGGTTGGATGGTTGGTTTGGTGTAGTTGGACTCGGTTGGGTCAGTCATGGTTGTGACCCTATCCCATAGTTTTAATAAGAACAATAATGCTATCTTATTATATGTCCAAAATCTAGCCTATCTAAGGCTGGATATAGGTGGTTGGGTTGGGTAACAAAGGGTGGTCCCCAGTCTTGGTTGGACTTAGGATGCTCATTACGACAAGGACCGGGGCCGAGTCATGTCATATACTTCTTTATTGGGTCATATAGTAACCAAGGATGATATTATGGTCTATCCGACCAAGATAGCAGTGATTTGTGACTCAAAAAACATACATGTCCTATTGAGATTCAGAGTTTTGTTGGGTTACTAGGCTATTACCACTACTTTTTATAGGGTTTCTCTTTTATAATGATTTATTTGACCAAGTTGAATTAGAATAAGATTGTCTTTCATTAGTCGAATGCTTGAGAGAAGAGCTTTCATAAGCATAAGGAGTTGTTGACTTCGGCTCCTATGTTGACTTTTCTTGAGAATAAAATGGTTTTAACCATGTTTTTTTATGCTTCGAGAGTTAACTTGGGTGGTATATTGATGCAAAAGGGTAAGGTGATTGCTTATGCTTCTCGATAGTTAAAGCCTCAAGGAAAGAATAACCTCTCTCCTGATTAGGAGTTGGTTCCAGTTGTGTTTGTGTTAAAGTGTTGCGACAGTACTAGTAAGGAGTTCATTGTTTGATTTTCGCGGATCATTGTAGCTTTTAGTACTTCATCACCTAGCAAGATCTTAATATAAGATAGCATCAATGGATTGAATTCTTGTCCCAGTGTATGAATTGCCAGTAAGAGAAGTATGAGCATTAGTGATTTGTTGGTACAATGTAGAGGATGCCTATTCTCAAGTAAAATTGGAGCAGATCACCATAGATTTTGTC
>JAPEIP010000010.1:226678486-226692126 GCA_026120095.1 Capsicum chinense
ATTTTTGAGAAAATATCCACGATATGAAACTTGTGGAAAAATTGTAAAAGCAGAGTAATTTGGTGAACATCATGAAATCTCTGTGTAAAATATTCATATCCTTCTCGAACTGGGGGAGGAAGAATCTCAAACTTGTAATCATAAATCGATCACCATTGATGCAGAAACCACTGGAAAAATTCCGAAGCCAGTTTCTTTCCCCAGAGAAAAAATCAAGAATGTTTGCCAGTTTTATTTTGAAAGGTGAAGGTATTTATCTACGCTCTTTGATAGTCAAAATAGTTATAATATTGGGGATCAAAAACATCAGTTAAATTCTGATGTTTTAATGAATCATACCCCATTCTTGGGTGAGATTATTCTGTTAATCCAAACCTTGGTATGAGTAACATAAGTTTGGGTTTGTTTATCTTTTTGGAGTTTGAATAGACATGACTTAGTATCTGTGAGGACAAACTCATAAAGCTTTTGGGTATAAGCATGAGTTTTTTGGATAAAAATTTGCTGAAGGGCTAAGTATTTGCTTAGCTACCTCCTGGAGGTTGAAGTGTCAATATTCAGGTTCAATTTGGATTAGCGGCAAACCATTATCATTTTTGAAATAAGTTGAATCGTCCGAGGAGGATCCTTACTAGAGGAAATTGATTGTGCTATAGGCGAGAAAATTATTTTACTTGGTATAGGACAAATATTTGAATTATTTTGTGAAAAATTAAAGAAAAAATTGATAGGATTTTCTACCCCCATTGTATTTTTTATAGTGCTTTTAGAAATCACAGAATGAGAAAATGATGCATGGCTTGAGGCCTCCATTTTTGAAGAAAATATTTTCTGAAAGATCTGACAAATCTCTTAGATAATCCTTTCTGTTGGGAACTGTCATGGTCGTTGGATCTTTAAGCCCCATGAGTAAGCGCCATTGTTTAAAATCATCTTCTGTCCATAGGACAGATACTGTTTGGGCTAACTGAGCTTCTTCTTCTTCTTCTTCTTCAACTAAATCAGTCCATTTCTTGGGATTGGAAATTGATATTGAATTTGGACTTGTTTGCATCATAAAAAATTGAGGTATTCCCTGCATGGCATAATTAGTTGGGGTTTGATATCTTGGTTGATCTGCTTTAGCCGTTTTTGTTGAATGTTGCTTGGATGCAACCATATATTTTTGCTGTGGGGTAACAACTTTTTGGGTGGTTTCTTTTGGGGATGGAAGAGCCGAAATTTATGAAATAGTTTTTTTTTCTGGACATTTTATCTCTCTTGGAAGAATTTACTAGTAAGAAGTCTAATATAGAGTTGGAGCTCCCCATGATATATTCAATATCGTAATAAAAAATAGATAAAATAGCTTGCCACCTAGAAAATATGTGCTTAGAGGCTAGGTTTTGCACATCTTTTTGTAAAATAAATTTTCCAGCTTTACAATTTATTTTTAGTAAAATTTTTTAATTTAATAAATCAGCTTGAAATTTAGAAATGCATAACACAATTGCTAAAATCTTTTTTTTGATAGTTGGATAGTTTTGTTGAGCTTTATTTCAATGCTTAGATGCAAATGCCACAATATGCTCCTTATCATTCCTTTTTATTTTAAAATGCCACTGTAACCTATATCTGATGCATCTGTTTCAACTATTTTAAATGCAGAAGGATCAAGGAGGGACAGGCAAGGGAGGTTTTTTTCCTTCAATTTGATTTCTTTGACTACCTTGGTATGGATGTTAGTCCATGGTGGAGGAGATTTTTTAAACCTGTCATGGAGTGATTTTAACAAATTTTTAAGTCAAGGAATAAAATCTGCTATATAATTGAAATATCCTAAGAACCTTTGGAGATGTATTTTATCTAGAATTTGATTATAAAATTTATCAGTAAATTGAATGGACCGTTGAATAGGAGTATTAGTACCTTGACAGATATTATGCCCGAGAAACCTAATATTGACCTAAAAAAGACTATACTTAGTTTTGGACAAAACTAAGCCATTTTTCCTGATGACATTGAAGAAAATTCTCAAGTGTTTGAAATGTTGGTCAATGCTTGTGGAAAACACTAAGACATCATCAATATAGACTATTATGAATTTCTAAAAAAGATTAAAAGTATCATCCATTATTTTCTAAAATTCTGAAGGCGCATTTTTTAGGCCAAAGGGCATTACGTTTCATTCATATTGCCAAATGGTACTGTAAAATCTATTTTATATCGATCTCCTGGATCAATTTGGATTTGCCAGAATCCTGATTTTAGATCAATTTTGAGAAGATTGTAGAAGCATAAAACTGTTAGAGAAAATCTTTGTTGTTTGGAATAGGATACCTAATCCGTCGAAGGGCGGTATTTAGAGGTTTATAGTTGATAACCAAACGAGGGGCTCCTTGTTCGATTCAGAACTTTTATTGACATAAAAAGCAGCACAACTCCAAGGGGATTTACTTGGTGAGATGATCTGTATTTGAAGAAGATCATTAATTTTTGTCTGGCAATGAATTGTCAGTTTATGATTTATTTGAATCGGTCGGGCTTTGGTGGGGATAGTTTTTCATTAAAGTCAGGTTCATAAGAAAGCCTGACAATATTTTTTTTGTAATTCCAGAAGGCTGTGAGCAAATCAGCACAAAGTTCTCTTTCAATCTTTGTTTCTAAGGCCTTGACCTTACATTGAAAGGAAGATTCCTGAAGCTGTTGCTGCAGTCTTCAAAATGTTATTTCTTCCTTGAGAAAATTGATTTCACCCTCTTTGTTTTTAAAAAGGACAAAACTTTTCGAATGAGAGACTTTTCAAATGGGAGGAACATATTTTTGTCTTCAATAGTTATTCCTACATGGGTGATCCTAAAAGGAATAAGAGGTTTTAATGAATGGAGTGCCTAGTATTACAGGACTGGTTATATCCTTTACTAGGACAAAGGAGGTATAAGATGAAAAAAGCAAATTTTCTAGGAAATTTTGTATTTCGACATTGAAAAGTTTGTAACTGATTCCTAATCTACTACCATTTGGGGCTCTACGGGCTTTCTTAGTTTTTTTTAAAGTATTTTGTAGAGATAAGTCCCTCTTAGATGCAATTAAGATCAGCACCAGTATCAAACAAGGAAATGATATCTATGATACATGACTTATTGATGATCAAGGTTATCCCAGTATGCCATCTCCTGATGGATATTCTTGTAATATATTGAACAAGAAAATCTCCTTCTTCTATTTCTAGATCCACTGGATCAGTGACGTCTATTAGCTGAGATTGTTCAGCCTTTGCAAAAAATTATTGTAGGACAAGTCGATCCAAGTCTTGTCTAGCTTTTATTTCCCTAACTTGTTCTTTAAGGAGTACTATTTCAGATTGGAGATCTTGGATAATTACTGCCATAGGTTTACTAGATGATAAACTATTCAGAACGTCAGTGATGTTGTAAGTATTTGCAATCTGGGGAAGAGAAAATACTCTAGACGAAGATGTAGAAAGATTAGCTAGAGTTCTTTTAAATTGGTCTAGATAATATTTCTATTGATCAAAATCCTGCAAATTGCTAATTATTTCTAGAAGGAGATCTTGTTCTTTTGTTAGAAGATTGATCTTGGGTTGGTCTTTTTGGTCAGACTGGGAGGACTCCAAGTCATGATTTTTGATTTGGTTGAACTCTTGTTCAAATTCTTCATTAGCACTATCGGAATCTCCACTTTCTTCTAATAAGGGATGTTGGATTTGGCTAAGAACAGAATCATCAAGGTTAAGGTTTCTAACTTTTTTAGACAATTTATAATATTCGGCAATATGACCAGGTTTTTCACATATATAACATTTTTCATTATTGGAGGCAGGAAGAGTTGGTTTTGCCGTTGGACTCTCCATTTAGGATGAGAAGATTTTAATTTTCGAAAAAAATTAGGCTTGATAGTAGAAAATTTTCTTTTTGAGGTTGATTTTTCTATAAGACTTCTTCGTACAAGGAGGTAGGCCGAATTGTTCACAAAAACTCCTTAAATCTCGTTGGGTTTGAGCCCTGTCTTTAGCTAGTTGCCTTAGTATCTTATCTTATCGACAAATCTTTAGGGAAACCTATTGGATTAGACTTGTGAGCTGACTGTAAGTGATTTTCTCATAAGGTATTATACCGTTGGAGTATTAGTTTTGAAGATCTTCTTTGACTAGGTCCCTAAAAGACTTAGGCAATCCATCTAGGAATTGTTTTTCCAGTACAGGAGATTTTCATCAGGTCTTTCATAGATCCTCATGAGAAAAGAATCTTTATACCACCTAAAATCAGAAAGCATTTTGCACTTAAGATTGTTGAGTATTTTAGAGGAACTTTCTCTAAAAATACCCGAACTACCTATGAAAGTTTTGATAGTAGTGTAAATTATATTCGTAGAATTTGGAATAGTTTCTTCATCCTTAAGAATTGGTTCTCCTAAGGAGTCAAATCGAATACTTTGAAAGATATTTTGTTTATCTTTATCAGTAAGATAGGTATCCCACCACCCTTTAAGCTGTTTTGTGAATTCATCTATGAGGATATGAGTAGTAAGTTAATCTGAGCAGTTATGGGCAGTTCTATAGGTTGTGGCAACCATTGTTATCTGCTAAAGTTTGGAGAGAATGTTATACTTAGAACAACCATCTATGTTTCATTCATAGATATTATTGGTGTTGTAATTATTTTGCATAACATTAGGTCTCTCCTCTAATGCTACGTCTGGACGGGTAGCTTTAGGGTAATAAAGTTTTTGTGGCTTATGCCAACTGAAAGATTCAGTTTTGACAGGAGCTATTTCAAGAGGAGATTCTTCCTCTGACTGGCTGTCTTCTAAATTGCTCTGTTGGAGTACCCCAACTGTAGCAGATGAGCCAACACCTGGGTTTTTAGGAATTACAGGGTTGAGAGATTTCTCAATTTGTATGATCCTTCGCTGAAGGTCAGAGAGTTATAGAAAAGATTTTGAATTATTCATTTGAAGTTCCCTAATAAAGGTTTTAGGAATCTCATAAGGCTTGAATAATGGAGAGGAAGAAGTGGACGCCTCTGATGGTTTAAGAGCTTAAGACGGTTTCGAAGTCAAATATTCACCAAAAGTATGAAGATACTGATTCGTATAGTTATTAACGGTAAACGGTTCATTTTCAGGTTTTCTCTTGAAAGGTGAAGCAACGACTGAGCTATCAACATGCGAAATAGTAAAACCTTATAATGGCAGATGTTCAGCGGTGATATCTGCCCCGTTTATGGTTTTATATTTTTTTGAAACATTAATTGATTTAGAAAAAGAAAAATCTAATTGATGATATTCGACATAGGCCTCAAACCATTCAAAGAAATTAATTTATTTCTAGACAGAATTTAAAAATTTATAATTAATTTCTTGGATATTTTTTCTCTCATCTTTTTTGAAGTGATTGAAAAACTAAGTTTGTTTTAAATTATTTGCAGATGAATAAAATTCTATTCTAAGTGTTTCCTTATCAATGTGAAAGTCTTGACTTAAAACCCCTAGCTCTCTACCTAAGGCCGAGTAGGTTGGTGATTGAGGTAGATCATCATGGATTTCAGTAGGAGGTGTTTCCACAGAATATTTGGCTACTGGAATTCTATATTCAAAGTTAACAGTCTTGAGTATAAAGGGAAATGAGGAAACAAAATTCCTAGACGTCTGTATCTCAAAAAGAATTGACGGGGAGCTAGAAACTCTTCGGCTAAGAGATCTCTGAAAGGAGATAGAGAAAGTTTCTATGGAGAACTGTTGGATCTGAGAAACTGTAGTATTCTCAAATTTTTCTGCTGGAGTTGCCTCTTGCAACGTCCAACTTTGAGGCAAGGATACCTGATTTCAAGAGATCGGCTTGGGAACCAACAAGTGAGACCGTTGAAGGTCAGTTTTGGAAGAGGACAATTTTTCCTTTGTAGGTAATTTTTAGAGCACCAGAACCAAAGACGATATTCATGGCCTTATACTGAACTCTAAAAATAATGGCTATTGGGAGAGACCCAGATTTGATCTTATAGTTGGATGTCTTAACATTAAGTGTTAAAGAATCTAATATATTTAGATCCTTTAAGGATACAGTAAAATTTGAAAAGCAATCAAAATAAATTGGACCATTACAAAGATTGATTTCGACCATCCTAGCAAGGAATCATTGAAGTCTAGAAACCTGGAGTCTCTAAGACAAAGGAGAAGAGAGGTATCTAAACCTTCTCGGAAAAGAGGTTTAGCTGCAATTTGGACTAAGCCGAAATAGAGGTAATCATACTCACGCTTACATCTCTCTATAGTCCTGGGATTGAGAAGTTTGATCTCTTCATGATCTGATTCAAGAGGGATGGTTTGTTCAACAGTTGAAATATGATAGTCACTTGTTAGAGACCACCATCTAGAATGAGCTTTATAAATTTGACCTTGAGGATGTTTGAAATTTTGCCAGTCATTAATTGATTGATGCAAATAAGAGAAAATAATCTCTTCTTTGAGTTTTGAATTAGGAGAATTGTAGGAAGTTGAAGTGGATGAAGAGGATGAGGAGTTTTTAGAAGAAAAAGAGAAGGGACGGAGGAATGCAATGGAAAATTTACAAGAGAGTGATTAAAAACAACAACAACAATAATTTAAATGCTTCATATCCTTGGATCAAGAGATCATTAGGTTCCATAAAAATTTTTTCAAGTATTTAATTCAATACTATATAGGAGAGTTAGATCTGATAATTAAATTAGTGAAATTTTGTCTCAATTCTATTTCTATTAGCTAGATCAATTTTAACTAAAAGGTTCCTCCATAGGATAGTCCAAAGGTTAAAAATAACCATCTGTAAGTCCGCTGGGTCTTCATCGACAAGCCAACCATTAATGCTTAGGTAAACAACCTACAGTGTAGATCTGAAAGATCACAGTACTATCTTCAAAATGATCTTTTTATAAAATAGAATTTACTAAGTCTAATAGATTGAATCAAGTTTTACCATTTAAATTACAGATCTTACAATACCATATAATAGCAAGAAATAATTTTTAGTCATGAAAAAAATAATTTTCTTCTTCTGCTTTTTTTGAAAAACAGAAATTTTCTGCTTCTTTCCAGAAGAAGAAAAACTGCTTCTGCTTATTTTCAAAATCACTTTTACAAATTTACCAAACACCCTTCTTTTTTTAAAAAATATTTTTTCTCAAAACAAGTGCTTTTCGGGAAATAAGCAAGCACTAACTTTAGAATGAAAATGTCTCTTTTGAACCTTTGCGATGATATTATTGTTTCAAAATTTGTTCTATTTTCTTCTTCCAAGAACCATTACAGTTTTGTCCTGTATGACGTTCGTATACTAGCTTTGTCAGGTTTTAGTGAATCCAAAACTAAATCTCGAATAAAAACTTAATCTGTGCTATCTCGTCTCTCTAACAATACCCCAAAAGGGGGAAAAATAATATACATCGAAGAATGAACAATAAGGTAATGGCTTCATGGCATCAACATATGTACTGTTGATGCAAGGAGGTCAAATCTGTGTATGCGCTGTCATTTTGCCAATATGGTGATTTCATTCCGTGTTTTAAATCCTTATGAATAATTCTGCATGATATATCCGAACTAGGGGTGATAATTTCAATTCATATTTGTGACAGAAGTCCATTTAACCCATATTTATTAAGTTAAATCATTCATATTTCAATTGGGTAAACATGGACTTCAATCTATATATAATATAAAAGAAGGCCATAGACAACGTGATGTGACACCTCTCTATGGCCTCCTTACACATTTTTTTTTTTTTTTTTTGAAATTTTTCTTCTTTATCTCATTTATATTTTATGCAAAAAGAACCCAAAAATTAATTACTTAACTCTCTTAATTATGTTAAATGTGCTTAAATGAAATGTTACAACATTAATTAAGATTATTATGGACATTTGAAAGTCCTTTTGTACGTGGATAATGAAAAGGTTATACAAATCTATACATAACTGATTATGAAAAAACATGCATAACTTTTCATATATTTTAACTTATAGATCTCATAAACCCTACCTTTTATTTATTTATTATTATAATCACAAGAGTGATTTCCATTCCTTTTCATGTCCACAACCTTTAAAAAATTTGTGTATAGATTTATCTTTTATCTCTTTTTTTTTTCTTAAAAAGAAAAATCATAACTATTGTAAGAATAAATGTCTTAATAACTATAACAAAATTTATTGTATAAATTTTTCAAGTATTACTACTCCCATCATTTCAATTTATTATTATAAAAAGCTCAAAATTCTCAATATTTACTACTCCAACCTTTAATATTCCTTTGTTGAAGAATCTAAATATTAAAATGGATCCATAATCTCATATTATCTTACAAGTAGTTTCTTTGAGAAAGAGATCCAAAACAAAAGCAGAAGAACACATCTCTAGCGTTCTAACATATGCTATTAAGGTTCTTCACTGAAAATTATAAGTATATGCATTCAATTCAATATAAATGAATGATATTCTAGCATGTTACTTCTTCAATTATTCTTTTATTTAATTTTGTTAATTTAATCAATCATATAGGTTAGATTATTTTATATGTGTAACATATGCAGACAAATTGAGATGGTGAATAAGAGGTACAAGATGATGAGGTGATAGCATCCTACATGTAAACATGATGATAGACCATTTCTCTTATCATGTGAATGATTTATTTCCTCCATAAGTCAATTATTAGTTTTCATCATTGAAGGTTAACATTTAAATAGTATAAGATATAGCATTAACTATACGTAGCAAGTAAAATTTCATAGAATAGAGTGTATTAGAATCTCATTTTATTTGATGTATAGTTGCAGGGCATGATAGAATTGTATTATTTTTCTTCAAAATAAGTGTTTACCTCCACACACTCTATCTCTTTTATATTTGTAACTGCCAGATTTTGAAGAATTTAGTAGATACACTAAAGTGGATGAATTTTACTTGATGCAAATTTGAATTAGTCGAACTCGAATGCAGGTGGAGAAATACGATGGCTTGTGTTTTTTTTCTTTAGAATAAATCTAAATTATTTTTCTTTTTCACGTTTGTGATTGAAAAATTATGAAGAATTTAGCAGATATACTGAAGCGGATGACACTTACTGATACGGGAATGATCATGACCTTAGATATTTTTTGAGCAACTTGAATACCAACTAAAGAATGCACAAGCCCAAGTATGGATGAGACCCAAATCAGTTTTTGAATGCACTCCATGGGTGGCCTTGAGGCCTTTTTGATGGAAGGGCCCTTTTGTCATTTAACTATTATTTTGCAATGTTATATAAATATAACATGGTAGGGTTTATTGTCTTAGTTTTGATTCTTGATATTGTAAGAACACTCCTTTTAGAGAGAAAGACTCCAACCAAAACTAGGGCCTAACACAAAGGTGGAATCGTTTGTGTGTGGTGTTTTGCTTGATACGTTGGCGTTTGAGAGGTGAACGCCCCCTCTTGTGTCTTTGTAAGATTTAGGTGCGTGCTTAATGTGGTATTAAGGGTCCAAGAGTGAAATATACTCTTAGGTTCTTAAGATTACAACTTCATTGTGTCTAACTATCTATCCTTGTTTCTTGTTTTAGGTTCGGCTTTCCATGTTTTGTTGTTGAATCTGTAGGTTCTTGTTAATGTACCCGTGTTGTTATTCATTATATTGTATTAATACAGTTTGTTGGTGGGCTGATTTCGTGTGTAAACACTTATAATTCTCTCCATTCTTGTTGTAAGTAGCGAATCCGAGAGTGGTCACCTAGATAGTCCATGGTTTCTCTTCTTATGGACTGTTTTGGGTGTTTGCTTTGTTATGTTCTTGGTCATTCTTGTATCATTTGGTATCAGATTATGACTTAATCTTGTTCCTACAAGATTAAATCTTGGGATATCTCACTTGAAAAATAAAAAAATAAAAAAAATTGAAATCTGAAAATTCTAGAAAAAAAGAAGCAAATCTGTCCGTTCTTGTTGTATTGGCCGAAATTGTGTCTTGTTGTTGTTTTGGCCGATATTTGTGTCTATAATTAGGCGTATTTTTATTGTCTTAGTAATTTCTTGTGTTAGCTTGTTGTTCACTAACACTTCTTGAGTCAAAAGTCTAAGATTTGAGCTCTTGTCAAAGTGTTGTTGAAGGATGGGCGACTAAGAAGTAGTTATTGTTGATATTGTTCTTGTTGTTGTTCATATTGTTCTTGTAGTAGTGTTCAACAATAGGAGTTGTTTGATTTTGAAAAGAGAATAAAGAGACAAAGTCTTGTGTTTGTCTTGGAACTACTTTCAAGACAATACTAAAGTAGCAAACAAATAAAGACCCACCACAAAAGTTGCTTACCAAAAGAGTGTCAAACATCTTTTAAGAAAGGCAAAAGGTGTTTTTTTTAGTGCTTGGTGAAAAGATGGTGTACAAATTTTGACCTTTGGAAAGAGAATCCAAAGTCTTGCTTTCCTCATTTCAAGACAAAAAAAAACCATCACCAAAACAACTAGATTGAATAACCTATGTAAAAAAAAAGGCATCAACTACAAGTCAAAAGAGTGTGTGAGAGTATTTTCATCTAATGTTTGCTCGTTTTGTAGGTACATTTGCAAATGGAACCTGAAACTTCCAATTCACAAACCATGGATCATAATGTTATGAATGCCCTTGTAGCTAGTCTTGAGTCCTTGTCTCGGGATGTGGCTAGAGTGAATACTACGGTTGAGACGTTGGGAGTGGAAGTGGCCTCTATTAGTGGCCGGATGGAAAGAGTAGAAAGTCAACGGAGTTCTCATACCTCAACTCTCCAAAACACATACCCAACCATTACCCAAGAAGACATACACCAAAGAATGTACCTACCAAATGCCATACCTCAAGCACACCATTATTCATAAGGCCGAGGCCTTGAAGTACCTAGTCATTCTACACATCACCAAGCCCCACATGACGGATTAAAAACCCAAATTCCACCCTTAAATCTGACTCCTCCAAACCAAAATCAGCTAATCCAAAGACCACTACCACTAAATGCCAATCCCCCATACCAAATTCTAAATATCCAAAACCCACCAATACAAGAAGAGGGATTTGTGAGGGAGAATCGAAGGGGAGGGTATGGAATGTATAATGATCCTTATTTGATGAAAGATGGGATGAGAGGTAGAAGGGTAGAACCTAGGGATAATCGAGGGCTTAAAGGTAGGGGTGGCCAAGGTTTTTGGGAAAGGGATATTGGCCTCAACACCATAAAAATAGGGCTTCCGATCTTTAAGGGATAAAGTGATCCCGAAGAGTTTCTTGCATGGGAATCGAATATGAGAGAGTTTTTCAAGTGAATGATCTCACAGAGGAGAAAAAGAGCTGCTACGCCATTGCTCATTTTGAGGGATATGCTACCACGTGGTGGGAGTATGTCAAACTTTTTGGCAGTGTAATGATTGAGGGGCAACCCCCTCCTTGGTTTTGGTTAATCTATATTATGAGGCAAAGGTACCTTCCCGAAATCTATCAACATGAACTCCTTGCAAAATTGTACAACTTGAAGCAAGGAAACAAAAACGTGGCAACCTACTATGATAAATTTTAACAACTCATCTTGAAACTTGATCATAGAGGAGAGCAAGTGAGCAACGACATTATCTGGTTCAAGGTTGGGTTAAATAAGGACATCTCCACTCGCATTACGCTTCACAAATTCAACACCATAGAGAGCATCTTCCAAGCGGCTTTAGAGGTGGAGAGAGAGCTCAAAGAGAGCTCTTTCGTAGCTGCCCAACCCAAAATCCCCAAGGCTGTCCAAAAACGTCCTCCAAGGTATGAAGGTAAATTGAATTCTACTTTCAATCCCAAGGGGTTTCAATGCTTCAAATATCAAGGGTGGGGGCACAAGACTAGTGAGTGTCCAAATCGGAGGAATGTGATCCTAAGGGAGGGAAAGTTATACTACCTAGGAGAGAAAATGGTGATTGCATCGGCTAAGGTTGATGGCAAGCCTCAAGATAGAGAGCAGTAAGAGGTTGAGATTCAAGTTAAGAAAGAAGTATAAGATGCGTGGCCGTGTGAGGGGCCGTGTGAAATACCTCTCTAAAGAGGTGAGGTCGTGAATTTGTGGACAAATTCCTCTCAAGATGGAGAGGATGATACAGGAATGATCATGAACTTAGATATTTTTTGAGCAACTTGAACACTAACTAAAGAATGCATAAGCCCAAGTGCGGATGAGGCCCAAATCAATTTTTGAATGCACTCTATGGGGTGGCCTTGAGGCCTTTTTGATGGAAAGGCCCTTTTGTCATTTAACTATTATTTTGCAATGTAATATAAATATAACATGGTAGGGTTTATTGTCTTAGTTTTGATGCTTGATGTTGTAAGAACACTCCTCTTAGAGAGAAAGACTCCAACCAAAACTAGGGCCTAACACAAAGGTGGAATCGTTTGTGTGCGGTGTTTTGCTTGATACATTGGTCCTTGATAAGTGAACACCCCTCTTCTATATTTGTAAAAGTTAGGTGGGTGTTGAATGTGGTATTAAGGGTCCAAGAGTGGAATATTCCCTTAGGTTCTTAAGATTACAACTTCATTGTGTCTAACTATCTATCCTTGTTTCTTGTTTTAAGTTCGGCTTTCCATGTTTTGTTGTTGAATCTGTAGGTTCTTGTTGATGTAACCGTGTTGTTCTTCATTATATTGTATTAATACAGTTTGTTGGTGGGCTGATTTCGTGTGTATACACTTATTATTCTCTCCATTCTTGTTGTAAGTAGCGAATCCGAGAGTGGTCACCTAGATAGTCCACGGTTTCTCTTCTTGTGGACTGTTTTGAGTGTTTGCTTTGTTGTGGTCTTGGTCATTCTTGTATCACTTACCTAGCGCAAGTTTGAATTAGTCGAGCTCAATACGGGTAGAAAAGGTATGATAAAATTGTGTTGTTTTTCTTCAAAATAAGTCTTTTTAAATTTTTCTTTTTTTCTTTTCATAATATTTGTAATTGACAGATTTTGAAGAATTTAGTAGATAGACTAAAGCAGATGAAGACTACTTGAGACGAATTCGAATTAGTCAACCTTTATTAGACGTATGTCCGGACACCGGATAAGAAATCAAAAAAACAAAATAAATAGATTAAGGTACAAGTGAATGATAAGCAAGAGTTTTTTGATTTCTTGCATTCAGTAAGATCCATTGAAATACTCTTCATTTTCAAAAATGATCTATGAGGGAAAAGGCAATTTACATTTTCAACGACTTTTAAATTTTATCTCTAAATTATATACATATAGTTCTACCTCATATCTTGACTTTTAACATTACAAAATGATTTTCTAACTTTTGAGTCTAAATTAGCTGACACACAAACACATCTCTTCTTAATTGGGGATTAATCAAATTCTAACTTATTTATTGAATTTATTATAAATTAAACTAATGACTAATCCTTAAATTTTAATTAACTGTTACAAAAAGTCTTTATGATTTTTTAAAGTTCTCTATCTAAGTCTAATCCATTTACATTCCCCATCGGGACAATGCTTGCATATGAGCAAAAAAAAATAGAGATTATATATGTCATGTGAATTTTCGGAATAAAGTTTGAAATTATCATGATGAAATTATGAAGAGAAGAAAATAAAACTAAGGTGTGCAAAGAGTAAGAAAAAGAACTAC
>JAPEIP010000010.1:226713494-226734805 GCA_026120095.1 Capsicum chinense
TAACAACAGGAAAAATTAGATTCTTCTTCTTTTCTTTTTATGAAGTTCACATTCCTCCTCCTCCTCTTTATCATCATCATCATCATCATCATCATCATCGTCCTTATCCTCATCTTCATTATCATCCTCATCCCCGTCTCACTCCTTGCCCTCATCCTCATCCTCGTCTTTATCCTTCTCGTTCTTCTCCTCCTCACCCTCCTCCATGTCAATAAACATACCATATGGATCATTCAATGTGTTAGGTATTTCATTTTCATCAATATCAATCTCATGTATTTGACTATCATCCTCTTGAAAAGCTGGATCATTCAATGTATGAGGCTGTTCTACTTTTTTGGGAGCATCTACACCAAAGCGTGCCTTTATTGGGCAAAAAACTAACCATCCACTCACTGTCTTTATTACAGTAGGATACATTTTAAAATACACCTGAGATGCTTGCACAACCATAATAAATGGTTCATATTTGTTAAACAATCTTCTGTTGTACCATGCTTTGGAATCGGATCAAACCAAGAACACTTGAATAACACGGTTTGCTTGAATGGTAATGCATTATACTATAGTTGCAAAATCTCTATCAGTCGACCATAGTAATTGATATTATCGGCACTATGGCTAGAGCCCTTGATGCATACACCACTATTCATCATAGATTTATTTGAACCATATTCTTCAGTGTGAAACTTGTAACCATTTACGACATATTCATTAAAGGGCTGAACCATATGTAATGGCCCTTCTGCAAGATCTTTCATGATTTGATTGGTAATGCCGAAATAAGGATTCTGTGCCTATTGATATTATAAATAATTAGACATCGATTAAGATTGCATTTTATGAATAATAACGAATAATTAAGAATAATTTAGACCTATTAATACTTACATATTTTTCAAGCCAAGATGCAAACTCTGTTTCAAGTTTAACGTCAATCTCGCTATCTTGAATACATGGTTGCATTTATCTTAAGATATCTTCATAAATTCTGAAGAAAAAAAAGCTAATTTAATTTTAATATCAAATTTTTATTGATATTTATAGATGATTCATAATTAACTTGATGTATGGTTTTACTTTATCACAATTCAAAAAAATATATGTACGAGCTGCATGATATTCTTTATCATCTAACCTCCTCTTTTTCAGCTTACCAAAACCTCGACCAGCTTGCTTAAAAACTGAAAGCATCTCAGGATCATCCTGTTCAATTCCACCATCATCTAAATTTCGTGGAACTTTTCTATGTCGTGTCGGAACGTGTGACTTAAAGTAGTGCGCACAAAATAAAAGATGCTTCTTCAACTAAATATGCGTTTCATATAGAAACTTCAAATTTATTCTTATTTTTGACATCATTCTTGTATCTATGAAGATTCCTATGAACATTAAAGTATGTCAATATGGTATAATTGATATATTTATTTACATATATTATAACATGTAATTAACTTTATTTACCTCTTAGTCGGATACATTCATTGTCCTTAAACTGGGCCCGCTAAACTTGCTTCATAAGCTAAATGGATAGGAAGATGTTCCATAGAATCCCAGAAGCTTGGAGGAAAAATGCGTCAAGCTTAGTCAAGATGAGAGGAATATTTTCTTCTAATTGTCTCATGTGTTCTTCTATAATTGTTGTAGAGGTAAGATCTTTAAAGAAAAAACTCAACTCAGTCAATGGCTGCCACACATTTTGTGGAAGCAATTCTCGAAATGCAATAGGTATTAACCGTTGCATAAACACATGACAATCATGACTCTTCATACCAAAAAGTTTACTCTTGTTCATGTCAACACATCTTCCCATATTAGACACATAACCATCAGGAAATCTCAACTTTTGCAACCATTTACAGATAAATTCTTTAGCCTTATCATCTAGCATATAACAAGCCTTTGGATACTTTTTGTTACTTTCATTCTGATGTAACTCTGGACGATGGCAAAAGAGTTTGAAGTCTTCTATAGATTTTGCATTGTCCTTTGTTTTTCCCTTGACATTCATCACAGTATTGAAGATATTATCAATTTTTTTTTTCAATATGCATCGGATCAAGTTTATGCCTAATAGGATTTGTTGGCCATAAGACAAATCCCAAAAAATACTTCTTTCTTCCAACCACATGCATTATTCTTTGAAATTTTGGCATTTATCGCATCTAAACCAAGTTCTGTCACTTTCATGAGTCCCAATTCTTCAATATCCTTAAGTATTTGTACACCCGATTTTCAGTAAATGCGATCTTTTGTACAATTTGACCTCTCTTGAACCACTTTTTATTTCTTCACCACGGATGATTTGGTGGTGAGAACTTTCTATGATTATAAAACCATGAGATCTTTCTACCATTGGGTAGTGAAAAAGCATCAGAATCTTTCATACAATAAGGACAAGCTAATTTTTGTGCTGTACTCCAACCCGATAACATTGGACATGCAGGAAAATCACCTATTGTCCACATTAATGCAGCTTTCATTTGAAAATTATTCTTACTTGAAACATTATATGTTTGAATTCCCTCCTCATATAATTCATTTAACTCTTGAATGAGAGGTTACAAAAAGACATCGATTTTCTATTTTGGAGTTTTGGGACCAGGTATAATCACAGACAAAAACATGTATTTATCCTTCATGCACATCCAAGGTGAAAAATTATATGGTGTAACTATCACAGGCCAAGAAGAATATTGTTGGCCAAATTGACCAAAAGGTTGAAAACCATCAGTTGACAAACCCAATCTAACATTTCTCACTTTAGATGCAAAATAAGGGTGTGCCTAATCAAACTGTTTCCAAGCAGGAGAGTCAGAGGGATAACGCATCACACCATCCCTTTCATGCTCAGAATTCCATGTCATATGTTTTGCTGTAGTATCGAATGCATACAATCTTTGTAAACATGGAGCTAAAGGAAAATAATACATTTTCTTATAAGAAATATTAGTTTTCTTCTTGGAGCATTGATGTTTTGATCTCTTAAATTGTGGGTGAGAACAAAACTTGCAATGGACAAGTTCACAATCCTCCCACCAAAAAAGCATACAATCGTTTTTACAACAGTCAATCTTTTTAACTGGCAAGCCCAATCCTCTCATTAGCTTTTTGGTACTATAAAAAGTTATCTATCATTATATTATCAGTTGGCATCAGTTCTGATATAAATTCACACAACTCATCATACAATCTTTCAGAAAAATAATGTTCCGCCTTTAGATTCAACAAACGAGCAATGACAGATAATTGTATGTGTCCATGTGGATTTCCCGACCAAATTTCTTGTTTTGATACTTTGAGAGAATTATAAATATTTTGTGTTGTGGGATTTGGATCCTCTTCTATGTTACCATCAAAAGAAGGCCCAACAACATCAAAAACCAAAGCTCAAAATTCATTATGAGACTAACAATTCACGATTTCACCTGAAGATGAAGCTTATTCTTGATTATTATCACACACACTTGGACCTGGAATATAACTTTCTCCATGATGATACCAACAATAATAATTCGGTACAAAGACATTATTTCCAAGATGTGTCATAACTGTAAACTCATCCAAAATATTTTTATTTTGACACTTACGATGATTTCAAGGACATCTTAATTTTTCACCGTCCATTCATTCTGGATGACTTTTAGCAAATTCAACAAATCTCTCAACCTCATCAATAAACCTAGGATTTATGAATCCATTTTCCAACAATCTATCGTACATCCACTCACGGTCATAATTATTCATATCGTGCACTCTGAAATTGAATAAATATGTTAAAACTTATGTGTTGACAAATAATCTTCATATAATAGTAGAACATAGATAAACAGGAGACTATACCAAAAAAATAAGAATTTACAGAAAGTTGTGATTCTATACAAAAGGCACCCATGCTCTACTCAAATAGAAACATCACAGATGAACCAAAAAGACAATAAACAGGAGACTATTCCTCAAATATACAAAATCTAGCTCTCGTACTTCAAAAGCTCTCATAGTTCTTTCATGTGCAGTCATTAATGATTGATCAATGTATTAATAGAATTGAAGATCGTAGAAAGACATTAGAAAGCTATTAACATAAAGACAAATAGCTAGCACATTTGCTGCCAAAACATGCACTATTGTAGTCCATTTGTATTTACCTTGGTGCCAACTAATTAATGACAAACGTAACCAACTTAAATTCAGGTATAGTCAATCATGTGAAACACCACTAGATAGCAGTAGCTAGACATTCTACTCTTAAGTTAATCTTGTTTGAGGTTTGAGAGATATATTCGTTCTTAAAAACAAACAAAATGTGTTAATCGGATCAAGTTGAAAGAGAATCATTTAGTTGAATTCTAATTTCAGACAGTCTAAGCAGCTTCTCTTACTCCATTCCAAATGCCATCACTAAAACTAAGTATATGCATTTGAGCTATATAAGTTGATCAACTTAAACACATATCCAAGTATTGTTTCTAACATACGGATTTCTGAACCACACAACCATAAGCTTCAATTCTTAAACACTCTCCAGCAAGTCCCAATGCTTTTAGAACACGCGATAAGAAACTACACAATTACGAGTCAAATTGCAATCTTACTAGAAAACAAAAAGACGCGTATAGAAAATGTGCATTCAATAAAATTACAGGCATATATTATCAAAATTTTCAACGAATCAATGACAAATGCAAAAAAACTTAAACTCTTGTAATAGTCATTCATGTGAAATAGTACTAACAGTAACTACACATTCGATTTTTTAAGTTAATCTATTTCGGTATTTTGAGAGTTATATTCATTTTCGTCGAAAGCAAATGATTACGTGCTAATAGGAAACAAACATTTTGATTGAAGAACTTTGAAAGGTGTACGAACTAGAAGGGATCATCAGTCCTATTACACCTTCAAAAGAGGCACATAGAAATGTGCATTCAAGGATATTACAGACAGACACCTTCGAAAGAAGCACATAGAAAATACGCATTCAATAACATTACAGGCAAATGTTATCAAATTTTTCAATGAATCAATGACAAATGTGCTTCTCAGAAATTCTGACCTTTACAACCTCAAAACTGACCTTAAATACCATATGAAATACGTGATAAAAATTCTGACCTTAAATGACCTTAAATATCATGTGAAATACATGTCAAAACTGACCTTAAACTGACCTTAATCTCAAAATGTGACAGAAATTCTGACCTTTATCATCTCAAAACTTAAACTTTTCTTTCAATAAATTTCTTTCAACAAATTATCATGTGAAATACTATTAACAGTAACTTCAAAGACCTAAGTTCTGACAAATTTTTTTCAAATTATCAAAAGGAACTTTTCTGCAATTTGTTACCTAGTGACCTAATTAATAGACTAAAGAGAAAGGCAAAAATTTAGATTCAAACAAAATAAAAATGAGGTAGAACAGTCACCTTTTCGATGAAGACAACAAAATCTGACCTAGCTTTAGAAAGTTTTCTATTCGATGAAGCCAAATCTTGAACACCCACCTTCTAACATTTTTCTATTCGAAGAAGCCAAAATCTTGAACACCCAAAGGTTCTATGAAGTTTTCTGTTCGATGAAGCCAGATGTTGTGCACAAGGAGAGTAAAGTGAAGGGTATTCTTTAGATTTTGAGGAAAAATAAAAAGATGCCAAAATTTTTGAGGGAAAATGAAAAGATGTAAAAAAGTTTAGCGGGAAAATGAAAGAGTATGCAAATTTCTACCTTTGTTAGGGAACAAATCAGTCACAAATATTTTAAAATTAATGTAATTTTTAAAAATTTTATTGTGATGGAATAAATCTCACAATTTTTTATTATATTAGTTATTTTTTTTAAAATTTGTGATGGACTACTTAATCTATCACAAATTTAATAACGAATTTGTGATAGAACTTTTTTTTTTTAATCAATTTTAACTTGTGACAAAAATATGTCCGTCACAAAACTTATACTGAAAATCTATCACAAATTTATCACAAATCTGTTACTCTTTGAATTTTTATGTGAAAATAAAATATTTTAAAATTATTATATTTATACAATAATGATCCATCACAAATTCATCAAATTCTGTCATAATTTGTAACTGAAGTATTCCGTCACAAATTTTGCATTACAATTTGACCATTTTCTTGTAGTGCTAGATCATCGCTTTCATTGTGGAATTGTATTTTCAAGGTGATAATTTGTTCGCTTTATCTTCTGATTGTGCAACATTGTGAACAATATTTTGAGTTTTACAAATATAGTGCTTTCCCACTACTTTATCTTAGCTTTTTTTCCAGTTTCTCTTTAGTTCATTTAAGTGAATAACTATTGACTATCTTTATTCTGCTTATAATGATTCGTATTATCTTTGTTACAATTCAAGACTACTTCCTAGTCGTAACACGGTGCTTAGAATCATAAGTGACCCAAAGCTGATCAATGACCTGACAAAATACTATGGATATAGATAATAACTGACAAAAACTCTTATCTAAAAGCTGAATGGAAATAAGGAAGTAAATATTCAAAGAAATCCAATCATCAATAATTAAATCTGAGATCACAAACTGAGCATCCAACTATAAGTCTGATAGCCTCTACTTAGGTGAGTCGCTGGGACAAGGCTCCAGCTAACTCTAACTATCTGAAAATTAGGAATTACAAAGAAAAAATGAAATAAAATGCTGACCCTGGTCCTCCCATGATGAGGTATCACTACAATTCTGCTGCTGATGGGGGTATAAGAACATACTAGGTACAATTCAGATGCTCAGAGTCAAAACCTATATTATAAGATAATATAGCACAAAAGAAAGTCTGTGATCAGTACTTTGAATGTACTGAGTATGCGAGATAGGAAAATAACTAATATACGCTGAACATGGTACATATAAAATGATAACTAGTGCAAGACCAAGTAACGAACATATACTGTAAAATGAATTGAATAACTAGATACAAGGTAATGCAAGAATCTGAACCTGAACTAAAAATTGTGGACTGTGGGGGCTACTAATAACCTACATACCCCAATCTAAGCTAACTGCGGTCCAACTTGTGATCCCAACTGGAAGGGTGTTCAGTACCTTGCTAAGGGTACAAACACTGACTAGCATGGATCCACTAAATTGATGTCCAAAAAGACTAAGATGTCAAGCCTAGCTTTATGAGTGGAAAAGGACAGATGTGCCCCTTAAAATTTTGTAACTAGAAACTGTTGAGAGAAACATACAAGACCTTCCCATAATTGTGGGACCAACCTGTGATTGTGGGTTGCATGCATTGTTGAGAGATGGGTTAGAAGTCCCTGAACATATGATCAGACGAGCTTTGGTATAATTTTGGGATCTACTTACGGCCAGACCTTAGTTCATAGTTTTGCTGGTTACATCAAGAGTATCTGTAGGACTCATGATCATGCCTAGGGATCATGGTTTCAAATCACGATCGTACAATGGACATTCAGACAAGACCATTGTTCGGTCATACAATGTAACCACGGTCGTGGTTTGGCTCATGGTATCTCACTACAGACCAGTGCTTTACTAAAAATGCCATAACCTTTTACTCAGATGTCGTATTAAGGAAAAACTTGATGTGTCAGAAAGATAATTCAAATAGATATCATTGAGTGAGTCTAGATCTTAAATGTACATCATACTCTGGAAGTAACACTCATATAAAACTGATCACTTCTTTAGGAATCGATCGATAAGGGAGGTTTTGTCTTGGTTAAGGGCTAGAGGATTCTTGTGGACTTGCCACATGACCAGATCCCCTCTCATAGTAATAAACTTTATAATTTACCCTACATGTACTTGAAGAATGATTCTATCCTAGGCTTGAATTTTCTGGGGCCTTACAATGTTTCTCTCTTAGGGTTATTCGTCCCCGAATGACAACTGACTAAGCTAGAAGGTTAGGGGAAAGTAGCTACAATTCCTACCTTTTATTTAACACTTCTCTTGATATTATTGGAAGCCTTTTACACTATTTGTACCTAAAATTCCTTCACTAAGTTTCTAAGAGCAGAACACTAATATAGTACTGAGTCGGTAACTGAAACATGGGTTGATTTGGATTTATGGACATATGCTATGGTATAGGAATAACTGGGTGACATAAAATAGAATTAATTAATTAATTAATAAAAAATGTTACCACAAGATAGGACTGAGTTCAAAGGGGAAAGGTAGGGGGTACTTGGTCATCATGTCTGCCTCTACTTTCCAAGTAGCTCTCTTAATAGATTGATTTCATCAAAGAACCTTTACTAGTGCAACCTATGTATTCCTTAACCTACAAACTCGAAGGTCATGGATTTGAATAGGAACCTCTTTATAAGAGAGGCTATCTTTCATGCTCACAGTTTCTAAGGGTACAACCATTGCATGATCACCACTGCACTTGTTTAGCAATGAAACATGAAAGATTGGATACAGTGCTGCTAAGTCTACCGACAAATCTAACTCATAGGCTACTTTACTAAAATGACCTACTATCTCATAAGGACCAAAAAAGAGGGTACTGAGCTTTCCTTTCTTTCCAAACCTTTTCATCCCCTTTCATTGGTGAAACTTTCAAGTAGTCAAAATCACCAGCGACAAACTCAAGCTCCCTCTTCCTTTATTTGTATAGGACTTCTGACTCTCTGAGCCATTCTCAACTCTCTCTAATTAGTTGAACTTTCTCTATAGACTTATGGATTGAATCTTGTCCTATCAATATAGCTTCACCATCCAACTAATAGGAGATTTACACCTCTTCTCATAAATTGCCTTTATGGGGCCATCTGAATAGTAAAGTGATAGTTGTTATATATAAAAACTCAATCAAAGGTAGAAGATCATCCCAACTACCCTTGAAATCAACAACACCTGTTCTCAACATATCCTTTGAGGTATGAGTGGTCATCTCTTTCTGACTATCTGTCTGATATGAACTTGGGTACCAAGACCTTTTTGGAATACTTTTCAAAATAGTGAGGTAAACTGAGTACCTCTATCTAAAAAGATAGTCAAGGTAACTCCATACAATTTCACCAATACCTTTATGTAGAGTTTATCATAGTCCTTGACTGAGTTTGAAGTGTTAACTTGTAAAAAATGGATGACTTAGTTATTTTATCTATAATAACCCAAATAAAATTATGCCATCGATGAGTATGAGGAAAAGTTGTAATGAATTCCATGTTTACTACCTCTCACTTCTAAGTAGGAATATTGATGTTCTAAATCATACCACCATATCTCTAGTGCTCAACCTTAACCTGTTGGCAATTTAGGCACTTAGCAACAAATTCTATGATATCCTTTTTCATACCATTCCACCAATAGACTTCCCATAAATCATGATACGTCTTAGTGTCTCCTGGATGAATAGAATACCACGAACCATGAGCCTTCACTAACATCTATTGTCTAAGTTCATGTATATTCAGATCACAAAGTCTACCCTGATAGCTAAGAACACCATCTCCCCTTTAGGAAAAAATTTCAACCTTCTGACTTTGGACCGCTACTTTCTATTTAAGAAAAATAGGATTACTATCTTGATTTTCCTTAAACTCAACTAACAAAGAGTATTTCAAACCATTCTGGACCAAAATACTACCTTTGGCTGAGTCAACCAATCGAACTCCCAATCTGGCCAAGCTATGAACTTCATTAGCTAGTTCTTTCTTCTTATCCTCTACATAATAAACACATACACTATACATAATATTCTAAGAGCGTCGACCACTATATTGGCTTTACTCAAATGGTACAAAACACTCATATCATAATCCTTCAGAAACTCTAGCCATCTCCTTTGATGGATATTTAGATTTTTCTGACTAAACACATACTGAAGACTTTTGTGGTTGATGAAAACATAAATATAAACCTCACAGAGGTATTGCCTCTAATTATTTAAGGTAAAAAAACCACTACCAACTTCAGATCATGAGCCGGGTAGTTTTTTTATGAGGCTTAAGTTGTCTAGAGAAATATGATACACCTTTGCCCCGCTGCAACAATACATACGAAAGTATAACCCTGGAAGCATCACAATAAACCATAAAACTATCAAATCCCTTGGGTAAATTTAAAATTGTAGTGATGGTGAACCGAGTCTTCAACTCATAAAATCTTTTCTCATAAGAATCAGATTATTGAAATTTGACTTTCTTCTGAGTCAACCTGGACATGGCATAAGTAATAAAGGAAAATCTTTTGACAAAATTGTCTATAGCAACTAGCTAAGTCCAAGAAACTTCTAATATCTACTAGAGAGATAGGTCTAGGCCAGTTTCTTGCTGCCTTGATCTTTTGAGGATCAACCCAAATGCCTTCACCAAAAATAATATGACCAAGAAATGATACTAATTTTAACTAGAATTCACACTTGTTGATTTTGGTGAATACCTGGCAATCTTAAGATTTACAAGACAATACTCAGACAATTTACATGTTCATCCTTACTCTGATAATAAATAAGGATGTCATCTATGAGGACTATAATGAACATGTTTAAGTATTATTTTAACACCATGTTCATCAAGTCCATAAAATCTACAAGAGCATTCGTTAGTCCAAAAAACATAATAACAAATTAAAAGTGACCAAATCAAGTTCTTGTGATACCCCAAGTCATGATCTTTAGACCCTCCCAGAGATGAGTAATGAATTAATCAAGTTTCTTAAATTAATATCAACATTGCTAGTGGTAAAGGTCCAGGTAATGAGTCATGAGGTCACATAACGGGTCATTGGAATAGACTCATTATCTGAATATTGAGGCTACCTATCTATTCTGCTTTGATAATGAGTCCTCATTATGACTTGTGATGATGGGTAATCAGTCGTGATGAGAAACTCGTAGTCATAACAATGAAGGATAGGATTTTTGATGCTCAGGTCACTAGTCCAGGCAACGTGAAACACCCTAGTTGCTGGACCTTAGAAAATTTCTTAGAATTCTAATCTCTGGACCCAATATGACTCATGGTAACGAGTCGTATGTTACGGTACAGATGGTATGGTCTAATCGTATACTGACTAATGTCGGTTGGTAGGATGGATCTTGGTTAATGGAATGGATACAGTTTAGGGGTATGAGTCGTATTGGAGGTTACAAATCATTTGTCCCCTTAACTAAATATTAGACTTGGTTATTTGGGTTGGATCTTTGTATGAGCAAATCTCTTTGTGCTGTAAGCTAGGGTATGAGTCGTACCCAATTTTTGTATGATTGATAGTGTCTAAATCTTTCTTGGGTTTAAATCTTCCAGGGATATGGGTGAAAGATACAGATTGTATGCTTTGGATATGAATTAGTTGGATGAGTCATATGCTGTATAGTGTTGGATACAAAGTTTGAGGATAGGATACAAGTGGAGGGTACCACTCATATTAGAAAGTACGACTCGTGATGGTTAGTCATATCCTTGTTACGGGATTTTGGTACAACTTATGTGGGGGTATTCTGGATATTTCTCCACTTATCCTAATAAGGTCCCATGAATTCTAACCTACTTGGAAGGTTTTTTACCCCAATATTCCTTTTATTAACACTTAGAAACTCTTCTAAATACTCTAAAATTCTCTCAAAAGCTTTTGGGTAAGGGAAGCTAGGGTTTTAACTAGAGGATTGATTTAGGGCTTGTCTTGGTGATTTTTTTTCCATCATCATCTTGGTTTAAGGAATTTACTCTTCCCGCATTGTTAATCCTATCTTAAGGCATGATTTTTATAAATGTTTTTATGACTTTATTGATTGTATGATTTTGGTTTTCAAATATTAATTAGGGGTTTTGATATTAAATGATTGACTATGATTTCCCATGATTTTAATTATGCTTTTATATGCATTAATGGTGGTTTTGGATAATTGTATTTCATGCGAATGGTTTAATGGTAATCGTAATTGGTTTTGGTCATATTATGCCCCAATGTGTTTGACAAAATGGTTATAAAGATATGTTCATTGCATTGACTGCTTTTAATGAAACTCTTACTTGTTTAAAACTTGGTAAAAGAATTATGCATGGTTAAAATAATTTGGAAAGGTAAATGGCTAAATGGATATGTTTGAGGGGTACATGGAATCCCCCAAGTAGTTTAATATGGTAAATGGAAGGGCACTTGAAAGTCCCCTTAAACCTATATATAGTTGGCTATGGATAATACTTGTAAGTAAGGATTGGTATGACGATACCAATATTAATGGCCTTGGTTAATAAATGGATAATGGTTTGGTTATTTGGAAATTGGTTTTTAATTGGGCAATAATGGCAGGAGGTGTAGCAAATTCATGGAAGGTGGAGGTCCCAGGGGGACCAAAACTAAAAACATATATTTGCCAATATGAGGTTGGTATTGGTGACTGTGTGCATGATGTCACACTATATTTTGGGGGATATACTATTCAACCTAAGGTTTTCCTCCCTGGTCGTGCGGCTACACACACTGGGGACCTTTCAGCAGGGGGAGCTGAACCCATATAGCCCGTGGGTAGTTTAGAACGGTAAAGCTATATAGCCAAAATAAAATTTTTAAAGGCATGCTAAACTCGGTCCCACTTTCTCGGCATCGTTATGTATATATGTATGGTTGTGTGTATATGAATGGTTTTTACTTGGCTTTATAAATGACATGATTTTATCCTTATCATAAGGTCATGCTAGCATTCACCCGCTAACCTATCTACTGGTAGCTGTATACCCACGCTATGCAGGAACCAGACATTCTACTCCTCCTATATAGTGATTGACTCAGGGACAATATTTGGACTAAAGTGGTGAGCTTCCATCCTTTTGTAAGGATCTATTTCATGTTATTGATATTTTTAGACACTCTGATTTTATTTTTGATATTGGTTTTTGCTATGGTTGGGGGTATGTCCCAACTAGATTTTATCACTCTTTTGGTTAGAGGGTTTATGGTACTACTATGGGTTAAAATTGGAAGGATCAATATTGGTGTCAGCCTTAGCATTAGTATTGGCATTGAGGCTGACATCATTGGACGATATTCTTAGTTGTTTCATCGTATTTCATTTTGGGATTAATTATATTATGTTTTAGAACATCTTTGGTTATGGCTTGGTTTTGGTATCGGTTTGGTTTGGTTGGATTTTTGGTATGGGATGGTTGGACTCGATTAGGTTGGTCACAATTGTGATTTTATCCTAGAGTTTTCATGTGAGTTATTTCACTATCTTGCTACATGCTTGAAATTCAGCCAACTCAGGGCAGGCGAATGGAGGTTGAGTTAGGTAACGGGGGTAGTCTCTAGTTTTAGTCGAACTTGGAATTCCCATTACAACAAGGCACCCAGTCGGGTCGCGTTAAGTTTGTATCAGAGCCTAGGTTCATGGTCAATTGGGAGTCCACAAAGCCGTGTCAAGTAGATTATTTTTTAGTGGTGTGTAGTGCACTACACTAATACGGGAGAGGCCACAAGGCATTTAGAAATGCTTTACTTTCTTGGTATTCTATTTTCAAGCTTGGAGTCTCAGTTCCGGAATCTTCTCTTCTCTAATCCTTGTTTGTTCGTCTTTCAGATTATGCCTCATAGATCTAGAACATAAGAAAATTCTTCTATCTCATCTGGTGGTAATGCTGAAGGGGTGTATCCTACTTTGGGGTTCATCTTTGATCTCACGATCCTATCTTTGATAGTTTTGGAGTTCCACCAGTTGCTACTAGTCTTCCTCAAGGCAAGGTGACTAATGCAGAATTCTGTCAGTCTATTTATGTTATTGCGCAGATGCTTGCTGCTCAGGCTGAGCGGGGTACAATTGGTGCTTTGTCTACTGAGGCCATAAGGGTTGGCAAATTTATGAAAATAGGTTCTCTTATCTTTTTTGGAGTGAAGGTAGAGAAGGATCCATAAGGCTTCTTGGATGAAATAGAAAAACTCTTTTGGGTGATGCAGGCTACCAATATGAAAGGGGTAAACTTTATAGCCTATCAGCTCAAAGAGGCTACATATTAGTGGTATAAAAAGTAGGACAGGGATAAAGGTGATATGGAAGAATCAGTCTTGTGGGATACTTTTTCTAAGGACTTCTTAGATTGGTTCTTTCCCAAATAGTTGAGGGAAACAAAGATAGAGTAATTTGTGAACCTCAAGCAGGTGAGGATGTCTGTCAAGGAATATGCCTTGAAGTTTCATCACTTTTCAAGGTATGCTCCTGATTTTGCTGCTGACATATGGGCAAGAATGAGAAAGTTTGCCTTTGGGTTAAATCGGGATTTGATTTTGGAGAGCAAGACTGCCTCATTGATTAAAAACATAGATATATCTATGTTGACTATTCATATGTAGCTAGTGGAGGATGAAAAGAGGAAGCAAACAGAGTTTGGGGATAGACAGGGTAGGAGAAACAAGTTTTCTAGCCAAGGAGATGCTCAATCTCTGGGTGGTTGGGATTATGGAAAATGAAAAAAAAGAAGTAGTGGAGTTTTGGTTCCTACTTTTCTCCTAGTACTCCTTACCAGGTGGGTGATAGGCGTCATCATGGTGGTGATAATTTTCGGGCACAGGGTGCCCAATCTCAAACAAGCAAAGGTCTGTCTATTTCTTTATTCCCTCCTTATTAGTTCTGTGGTCATCCTCATCGGGGTTATTATGTTGAAAAAAGGGATAAATTCTTCAAGTATGGCCAGTCAGGCCATCAACTCAGGGATTGTCTGGTTAATAAGGTTGCTATGGGGGCAAATAAAATTCTTGTGGCTTCATCTTCTGCTCCTAGACCTAGTGGTGTTGCATTTACTTCTGTTACTGCTTCTTGTTCTACTATTGTTCAGGACAGGTTATATGCTTCAGCATCTCGACAGGAATTTGAGGCATCACCTGATATCGTTACTGGTACGTTACAACTTTTCTCTCATGATGTATATTGTTTGCTTGATCGAGGTCAAATAGTTTTGGAAGGCCCTTTATGGCCATGGTTTTGAAAGGCCCTTTGTGACCATGGCTTGGGTTTTTAAATGAAACTTGGGAGTCAAATGGTTAATTGTGTGGGTATGTCATTATTATATACAACTTGCAAGCGTATTATTATGATGATACCATATTGAATAATGGATTTGTAAATGACTCCTTGTTTATTGGTTGGGTTTATGTGAAAAATATTTTAATTTGGGCTTAAAGAGAATTGTGTAGCTCACCATGAAGGTGGAGGTCCTGGAGAGACTAACAGTAAAAACCACGTTTGCCGGTGTAGGGGTCTATATGACTGTCTATGTGGTACACACTATATATATATATTTTAGAATGGCTATCACCATGGTGTCTTTAGCCTTTTATTTGGGTTTCCCTGATTTGGGCGGCTAACATGTACTAGGGCCCTTTTAGCACGAGGAGCTGAACCCATGTAGACTGTGGTTGCCTTTAGGATGGAGTGAGCTATATAGTTCAGGATAATATTTTAAAATCCTATGTTCATGACCCTTGTCCCTATCCCGACATCCTATTTATGTATAAATGAATATTGTGTAAATGGTTTTGACTAGTTTTTCACATTGGCATTATTTTATCACTTTCCCTGAGTTACATGCCAGTACTTTTCCCACTAAGCATGGCTGGATGCTGCATTGTTACATGATTTGGGTCCTAGTGTTTTACTGTCACTTTTGTGCACGGTTTGGTGGTATGGCTCGTCAGTTAATTTGCTGCAAAATAGTGAGCCTCCATCTTTTGGAAAGTCCTGTCATTTCCTTATTTTTCTTTAGATTTTGGGAATTATGAGTTTTCTTTTATCATGGTCGGGGGTATGTCCTGACCTAGATCAGTATTATGGTTTTAGAAGCTTTTGTGGACAAGTGTAGGATTAACTGTTTGTTTTGATTCTTAAAATTTTTCAGTTGTTTTATCTATATTTATTATTATTATTTTTGGTTGGCTTCTATTGTTTACTCTTATTTGCCCTTGAGGTTAGGTGAAGGGGGTAGTATCCAGGCCACAGTGGGTTTGAGATACCAGTCACGACTAGGCCCTGGTTCGAGTTGTGACAAGCTTAGTATCAGAGCATGGATCAGGGTCTTTGGTTGTCCACAAAGCCATGTTGCGTAAAGTCCTCTCTATGGGTGTGTAGCACGCCAC
Source organism: Capsicum chinense (assembly GCA_026120095.1). Classification (NCBI taxonomy): domain Eukaryota; kingdom Viridiplantae; phylum Streptophyta; class Magnoliopsida; order Solanales; family Solanaceae; genus Capsicum; species Capsicum chinense. The sequence goes on from JAPEIP010000010.1 coordinate 226,729,580, forward strand.
CCTTATATGGGGGATGCTACAACGCACTTAAGAATATTTTCCTTTGTTGTATTCCATTTTAGGCTATAGAGTCTAGTAGTCTCTAAACTTCTCTAACTCCTGACTTACTCACATTTTATATCATGCCTCTTCGAAGATCTAGCGGTTATAGAAACTTTGCTGGAAACTCTTTCCTACCTAAGGAAAATTTGGTAGGGACTTGTTTTTTTATGGAGTGCTGACCCAGTCTAGGATCCATGCTCATGATTGTACTGCTCCACGTGGGTCCTACGAGTCCCTACTTGTCCTTCTTAGAATTTTAAAGTTTGAGATACTTATGCTCAACCGACTCAGGCAGATATCTCTAATGTGGAGTTCTGTCAGTCCATTCATATGCTTGCCCAACTGGTGGCCTCACAGTCTCGTTAATCTGATCATGTTAGTTTTGTCACTGATTCATCTGAGGTCATTCAGGTTGTCTTGTTCATGAGGTTGAATTCCCTGACCTTTATAGGCTCTAAGGTTTAGGAAGATCTTCAGGGGCTTATTGATGAGGTGGAGAAGATTTTTAGGATGATTCATGCTGCTGATTCTGAAGATAAGAGCTTGCTGCATATTAATTGAAAGATATAGCTTATTAGTGGTATGAGGAGTGTGAACAACTAAAAGGAGATGATGTTGAGCTAGCTGTATAAGATAAGTTTTTGGGTGCCTCTTTTATCACATCTCTCCTCAGGAATTAAGGGTAGCTAAGGCTGGAGAGTTTGTGAATTGAAGCAGGACAAGATAAGTATGAAGGAATATGTTCTAAGATTTTAGCAATTGTCCCTTTATGCTCTGAAGTTAATGTCTAACATGGGATCTAGAATGAGGAAGTTTGCTTTCGGTTTGTCTAGTGACTTGGTATTAGAGTGTAAGACTATAATGTTTAACAATGAAATAGACATCTCCAGGCTAGTGTCTTACAATAAATAGAAGATAAAAAGCAGAAGTAGGTAGAGATGGGAGAGAGAAAGAACAAAAAGTTTAGATATTTAGAGTAGGGTGGGGGTCAGTAGAATAGTGGGAGAGATAGTAGACAGTGGACCAAGAAAAAAATTATGGATGTTCTAATTCATATTCAATAGCTTGTGCTCCATCTCTTAAACCGTCTGGTGATTATCATTTTTGTGCTAGTAGTGGTCCAAAGGCACATCGTGCCCAATCTCAGGCCAGTGGAGCTCAATTAGCCCCACCTTATCATCCTTGCCAATTTTGTAGACAACTTCACCATCGTTATTGATATGAAGGAAGGGACTTGTGTTTTAATTATGGTCATCCTGGACATATGCGAAGGAATTACCCTATTTCTAAGGTGGCCACTAGGGATAATAAAGTTCCATTCGCCACTTCTTCGGCTCCTGCACCTAAGGGCTTTACTTTAGGTACTGATACTGGCTGGAATTATCTCTATGCACTTGCCACTCGCTAAGAATCTGAGGCCCTGGATGTTGTTACCGGTGTTACAACTTTTCTTCCATGTATTTATTATTGCTTGATTCGGGTTCTACCCTTTCTTATGTGGCCCCTTATATGGCTATGCACTTGGTTTTAGTCCCAATAATATTTCTTCCCACTTTTCTGTGTCTACTTTGGTGGGTGATTCCTTAGTTTCTAAAAAAATATATAGGGGCTATGTGGTGTCCATCTCTAATAGGGAAACATTAGTGGATTTTATAGTGATTGACATGGTGGATTTTGATGTTATCTTGGGGAAGGATTGGCTTTATTCGAGCTATGCTTCTTTGCACTATAATATTTGAAAGGTTAGTTTCCATTGTCCTAATAAATTGGTGATTGAGTGGGAAAGGAGTTTTTAGTGCCCAAAGGGTAGTTTATTTCATATCTTAGAGCTTGAAAATTTATTTCCAAATAGTGTATGTATCATCTAGTTTGAGTTAAGGATTTAAACTTTGAACGTCCCTCTTTGAAATTTATCCCCGTGGTTAATAAATTTCCTAAAGTGATTCCCGATGATCTTTCTGGAATTCCTTCCGATAGGGAAATAGATTTTAGGATTGATCTTCTATTGAATACCCATCCTATATTCATTCCTCCTTATAGGATGACTCCGATTGATTTAAAGGAGCTAAAGGAGAAATTAAAGGATCTTCTGGATAAGGGTTTCATTTGCCTTTGTATTTCTCCATGGGGTTCTTGAAACACCCTGATTTCTGGACCTTAGTAAATTTCTTAGAATTCTAGTTTTTGGACCCAATACGACTCATGTTATGAGCTATATATTGGGGTATGAATGATATGGTCCAGTCGTATGCTGAGCAGTATTGGTTAGTGGGATGTATTTTGGTCACTGGAATGGATACGACTTGGTGGTACGAGTTGTATAGTCAGATACAGATTGTTTGGTTTCTTTACTTAACCTTAGACTTGGTAACTTAAGTTGGATCAGAGTACGAGTGGCTCACCTGGAGCCATAAGCCAGGGTACGAGTCGTACCCAAGACTTGTATATTGGGTAGTGTTTAAACCATTCATGTTTCAATCTTTCCAGGGACACGGGTAAAGGGTTTGAATCGTATGCTATCAATACGACTTGGGTAGGATAATTCATACATTGGACAATGTTGGGTCTAAGGGTTGAGGCTTAGGATACGAGTGGTGTGTACCACTCGTATCGAAGGATACGACTCGGGAGTGTCAGTCATACCACTGTGACAGGATTTTGTGCAACTTTAGTGGGGGTATTCTGAATATTTCTCCACTTACCCTAATGAGGTCCCACAACTTCCAACTCTCTTGGGAGGCTATTTACCCTATTATTATATTCGTTAACACTTAGAAACTCTTCCTAAACACTATAATTCTCTCAAAAGCTTTTGGGCAAGAAAACTAGGGTTTTAACTAGAGAACTAATTTGGGGATCTTGTTTGTGATTTCTCTTCGTCTAGTTTGTCAATTAAGGCATATTATTTTCCCTCATGGTTAGTTTCAACTAAAGGCATGGTTTTATATAATGTTTTTATGATTTGAATATTGTATAATTTTGGGTTTTTAAATATGATTTTGGGGTTTTGGTTATAAATGCTTGGTTATGGTTTTTTCATATTTTATTTATGCTTTTATATGCATTAATGGTTGTTTTGGATACTTGGTTGCATAGGAATGGTTCTTTGGTAATGGACTTTGGTTTTGGAAATACTCTGCCCCCAATGTGTTTGATAAAATTCCTTTAGCATTGTTTTCATTATAATATTGGTTTTTCAATGGAACTTATGCATGGTTTAAACTTGGTAATAGAACCCTAAATGATATGAGTGGTTTAAATGGTTTTACATGGATTGGAAAGGCCTTGGTGTCCATGGTTTTTGTTAATTAGAAATCATGAAGGGTACATGGAATCCCTTAAACCTATGTATGGTTGGCTATGGACAAAACTTGCAAGTTATTGTTGGTATGACGATACCACTATTAATGGCCTTGGTTAATAAATGGTTAATGGATTGGTTGGTTGCTTGGTAATGGTTTTGATTGGGCAATAATGGTAGGGTGTGTAGCAAATCCATGAAAGGTGGAGGTACCGAGAGGACCAAAAGTGAAAACTCATATTTGTTGATGTGAGGTTAGTCTTGGTGACCGTGTTCATGATTTCACACTTTATATTTGGGGGATGTACTAGTCATCCTAGGTTTTCTTTCCTAGTTGTATGGATTCACGCGCTGGGGCCCTTTAAGTAGTGGGAGCTGAACCCATATAGTCCATGGGTTGTTTAGAATGGCAAATCTTCATGGTTCAGGTAAAGGTTTTAATGACATGCTAAACCTGGTTCCCTTTCTCGGCCTTGTTATATATATATATGTATGGTTGTGTGCATATGAATGGTTTTACTTGGTTTTAGAAATGGTATTATTTTATTCTTATCCTGAGGTCATGCTAGCAATCACTCGCTAACGCATCTACGGGCAACTATATACCCATGCTATGCAGGAATCGATCATTCTACTTCTCGTACACAGTGATTGACTCGGGGAAAGCTGTTGGATTAAAGAGGTGAGCTTCCATATTTCTGGAAGGCTCTATTTCAAGTTATGGATACTCTTAGACATTTTAATTTATTTTTGGATATTGGTTTTGGCTATGGTTGGGGGCATGTCCCAACCGAATATTCTTACTTTTTTAGTTAAAGGGTTTGTGGTACTGCTCTAGGTTGGAATGGGCATGATCGGTATTAGTGTCAACCTTACTATTGGCATTGGAAATAGGGCTGACATTATTGGACATAATTTCTTACTGTTCCATCGTATTTTATTTTGGGATTAATCATACTATGTTTTGGAACTTATTTGGTTATGACCTGGTTTACGACCTTTGTTTCGGTATTGGTGTGGCTCGGTGGTTTGGTTGATATAATTTGGTGTGATGGGATGACTTGGTAGGGTTGGTCTAGTAATAGGCCTATCCCAAAGTCATTCCTTGTGTAGCTATGCCATTTTGATCTTTGTTTTGAATTCAGCCAACTCAAGGTATACTAATGGTGGTTGGGTTGGGTAACAGGGGGGGTCCTTGGTCCTGGTTGGACTTGGGATGCCCATTACAATAAGGCCCCCAGTATGGTCGTGTCAGTGCTGCTATTCTTTTCATGCAAAAGAAAGATGGGTCTCTTCGAGTGTGTATAGATTATTACCTGTTGAACAAGGTCTCTCTCTTCCTAGGATTGATGATCTTTTCGACCAGCTCCAGGATGCTAGGTGTTTCTCTAAGATTGATCTTCGTTTGGGCTATCATCTAATGAAATTTAGGGAGGTCAATATTCCCAAGACTATTTTTCTTACTCGGTATGGTCACTATGAGTTCCTGGTTATGTCATTTGGATTGACTAAAGCTCTGGCTGCTTTTATGGATCTTATAAATTGAGTATTCAGGCAGTTTTTGGACTTGTTTTTTATTGTCTTTATTGATGAAATCTTGGTGTACTCTAAGATTGAGGAGGATCATGCCAGTCACCTTTGAATTGTGTTGCAAACTCTTAAGGACCAGAAGTTGTATGCCAAGTTTTCTAAGTGTGAATTTTGGTATTGCTGTGACTTTTCTTGGGAATATAGTTTCTAGTGAGGGGATCAAGATGGATCCATAAAAGGATGAGGTAGTTAAGAACCGGCATTTACCCATGACTTCAACTGATATTAGGAGCTTCTTGGGCTTGGCCGGGTATCATGAGAGGTTTGTGGAAAGTTTCTCTTCTATTGCTGCT
>JAPEIP010000010.1:226734905-226777841 GCA_026120095.1 Capsicum chinense
TGACGATACCACTATTAATGGCCTTGGTTAATAAATGGTTAATGGATTGGTTGGTTGCTTGGTAATGGTTTTGATTGGGCAATAATGGTAGGGTGTGTAGCAAATCCATGAAAGGTGGAGGTACCGAGAGGACCAAAAGTGAAAACTCATATTTGTTGATGTGAGGTTAGTCTTGGTGACCGTGTTCATGATTTCACACTTTATATTTGGGGGATGTACTAGTCATCCTAGGTTTTCTTTCCTAGTTGTATGGATTCACGCGCTGGGGCCCTTTAAGTAGTGGGAGCTGAACCCATATAGTCCATGGGTTGTTTAGAATGGCAAATCTTCATGGTTCAGGTAAAGGTTTTAATGACATGCTAAACCTGGTTCCCTTTCTCGGCCTTGTTATATATATATATGTATGGTTGTGTGCATATGAATGGTTTTACTTGGTTTTAGAAATGGTATTATTTTATTCTTATCCTGAGGTCATGCTAGCAATCACTCGCTAACGCATCTACGGGCAACTATATACCCATGCTATGCAGGAATCGATCATTCTACTTCTCGTACACAGTGATTGACTCGGGGAAAGCTGTTGGATTAAAGAGGTGAGCTTCCATATTTCTGGAAGGCTCTATTTCAAGTTATGGATACTCTTAGACATTTTAATTTATTTTTGGATATTGGTTTTGGCTATGGTTGGGGGCATGTCCCAACCGAATATTCTTACTTTTTTAGTTAAAGGGTTTGTGGTACTGCTCTAGGTTGGAATGGGCATGATCGGTATTAGTGTCAACCTTACTATTGGCATTGGAAATAGGGCTGACATTATTGGACATAATTTCTTACTGTTCCATCGTATTTTATTTTGGGATTAATCATACTATGTTTTGGAACTTATTTGGTTATGACCTGGTTTACGACCTTTGTTTCGGTATTGGTGTGGCTCGGTGGTTTGGTTGATATAATTTGGTGTGATGGGATGACTTGGTAGGGTTGGTCTAGTAATAGGCCTATCCCAAAGTCATTCCTTGTGTAGCTATGCCATTTTGATCTTTGTTTTGAATTCAGCCAACTCAAGGTATACTAATGGTGGTTGGGTTGGGTAACAGGGGGGGTCCTTGGTCCTGGTTGGACTTGGGATGCCCATTACAATAAGGCCCCCAGTATGGTCGTGTCAGTGCTGCTATTCTTTTCATGCAAAAGAAAGATGGGTCTCTTCGAGTGTGTATAGATTATTACCTGTTGAACAAGGTCTCTCTCTTCCTAGGATTGATGATCTTTTCGACCAGCTCCAGGATGCTAGGTGTTTCTCTAAGATTGATCTTCGTTTGGGCTATCATCTAATGAAATTTAGGGAGGTCAATATTCCCAAGACTATTTTTCTTACTCGGTATGGTCACTATGAGTTCCTGGTTATGTCATTTGGATTGACTAAAGCTCTGGCTGCTTTTATGGATCTTATAAATTGAGTATTCAGGCAGTTTTTGGACTTGTTTTTTATTGTCTTTATTGATGAAATCTTGGTGTACTCTAAGATTGAGGAGGATCATGCCAGTCACCTTTGAATTGTGTTGCAAACTCTTAAGGACCAGAAGTTGTATGCCAAGTTTTCTAAGTGTGAATTTTGGTATTGCTGTGACTTTTCTTGGGAATATAGTTTCTAGTGAGGGGATCAAGATGGATCCATAAAAGGATGAGGTAGTTAAGAACCGGCATTTACCCATGACTTCAACTGATATTAGGAGCTTCTTGGGCTTGGCCGGGTATCATGAGAGGTTTGTGGAAAGTTTCTCTTCTATTGCTGCTTCGCTGACAAGGTTGACCCCAAAAAATAGTAAGCCCTTGTGGTCCGACGCTTGTGAGGGTAGTTTTAAGAAGTTAAAGGATAATTTGAATTCTACTCTAATTTTGACGTTGCCTGAGGGTACTGATGGGTTTGTTGTGTATTGTGATGTATCCCGTGTGGGACTGGGTTGTGTTATGATGCAACATGGTAAGGTTGTGGCTTATGCTTTGAGGTAGCTTAACGTTTATGAGAGGAATTATCCAACTCACAATCAAGAGTTGGCGGTTGTGGTTTTTACTTTGAAAATCAGACACCATTATCTGTATGGGGTACATGTTGATATCTCTTTCGACCATAAGAGCGTGCAGTATGTGTTTACTCAGAAGGAGTTAAATCTCAGATAGAAGTGGTGGATAGAGCTACTTAAGAATTATGGCATGACCCTTCACTACCATCCAGGTAAAGCTAATGTTGTTGCTGATGCTCTTAACAGGTTATCTACAGAAAGCTTGTCTTATGTTGATAAAAAAAGAAGGGGGTTGGTGAAATATATTCACAGGTTGGCTAACTTAGGAGTTCATCTCTTGAATTCTGAGAATGGGGGAGTGATTGTTCAAGAAGTTGTTAAATCATCTCTTGGCACTGAGGTGAAGGAGAAACAAGTTTTGGATCCCATACTTATGCAGATTAAGGATAATGTGGTTTGGTAAAAAGTTATGGCGTTCGATATTGGGGGAGATGGTATTCTGAGGTATCAGAAAATATTGTGTGTTCCTAATTTGTATGGACTGCAGGAAAGGATTTTGATTGACGCTCGTGAGTATAGATATACAGTTCATCCGACTTCAACTAAGATGTATCAAGAATTGAAGGAAATCTATTAGTGGAATAATATGAAGAAAGATGTGGCAAATTTTGTTGCCAAATGTATAGTTTGTTAGCAAGTTTGGGATTTGAGATTTGGTGGCATGTCTCAAGAGATAGAGTTGCCCATGTGGAAATGGGAGATGATCAATACGGATTTTGTTATATGTCTTCTGCGGTCTCGTAATCAGTATGATTCTATTTTGGTCATTATGGATTGGATGACTATGTCTGCTTACTTCTTGCTTGTTAGGACTAATTACTCAAGACAGGATTATGCTAAGTTATTTATTCAAGAGATAGTTAAGTTGTATGGAGTGCCCATGTCTATTATTTCAGACTAAGGTACACTGATTTCTTCTTACTTCTGGTATTCATTTCAGAAAGGTTTGGGTACTAAGGTAAACCTTAGAATTGCTTTCCACCCTCAAACAGATGAAAAGGTGGAGCATACTATTCAAACTTTAAAGGATATGCTAAGGGCCTATGTGATTAATTTTAAGGGAAGTTGGGCTGATCATTTACCTCTTATTGAGTTTGCTTACGATAACAATTATCATCCTATCATTTAGATGTCTTCTTTGAGGCTCTTTATGGTAGGAGGTGTAGGTCTCCTAGGATGGTTTGAGGTTGGTGAGACTAGGTTGTTTGGTCCTGACTTAGTTCACTAAGCCATGGAGAGGGTGAAAGTGATAAGCAAAAGAATTAAGACTGCTCAGGGTCGCCAAAAGTCTTATGCAGATGTGTGGCGGAGGGAGTTAAAGTTTGAGAAAAGTGATTGGGTGTTCTTGAAGGTTTCTCCTATGAAAGGAGTCATAATATTTGTGAAGAAAGGGAAGCTTAGTCCATGTTACAATGGTCTATATCAAATTGTAAGGAGGATTGAGAATGTCACTTATGAGTTAGAATTACCAGCGAGTCTGGCTTCCATTCATTATGTTTTCCATGTGTTTATGTTGAAAAAGTGTATGGGTGATCCTTCCTTGACAGTACCTATTGAGGATATTGGTATTTTAGATTCCTTATCTTATAAGAAATCCTATTTGAAATATTGGATTGGCAAGTTCATAGATTGAGGACTAAGGATATAGCTTCGGTAAAGGTGCTTTGGAAGAATCAAAAGGTAGAAGAAGCTACTTGGGAAGCTGAGGAAGATATGAGAACCAAATACCCATTCTTGTTCCCCTCGTCGGATGAAAATGCTTGAGGTATGATTTTTATCCTTGGATTCTATTTGTATCCTTTCTATTCTTCCTAAGGGTTCCTTAGCTCCTCATTCGAGGATGAATGATCCTATAGAGGGGGGGGGGGGTAAATATGACATCCCAAGTTCTTGATATTTAAACCCTCCAAGAGTTGAGTAATGAATTAACCAAGTTTCTAAAATTTGTATCAACATTTCCAGTGGTAACGATCCAAGTAACGAGTCGTGAGGTCACGTAATGAGTCATTGGTAGGGACTCATTGTCCAAACAGTGACGTCTCCCATGTGTTCTGCTTTAATCAAGAGCCTTCATCACGACTTGTAATGCTGGGTAATGAATCATGATAGTGCAACTTGTGATCATAACAGTGAAGGATGGGTTTTTTGACGCTCATTTCACAAGTCCAGGCGACGACTCGTGATTAGTCATCACGAGTCGTTAGCCAAGCCATGACGACTCACCCTTATTTTTTCTGCCCATTTTAATTTGGGTCTTTTTGGCCTTTTTTTTTTTATTTTTCCACGACTTAAAAACACTCTAATACCCCATTTAACATCAGCTATCAAATAAAAAACACTACTTTCTCCTCTTTAACTCACAAGCAAGAGAATACTAAGGTTTTACAAGGGATACAATATTTAAGCTCCAACCTTCGAATTCCATTCAATTTCTTGTGTATTCAGGCATGTCTCTTACCCCTAAATTTGTATTTATCATTTTGACAAAAATTGGCTTAATATTCATATGATTACATTGTTGGGTTTGAAATTAGGTTGAGGTACTTTGATGGTGATTACTTGAATTGCTTTTCAGATGTTTTAAATATGCTATTCATTCTTTAATTGATGTTTTAGGGACTAAATTAGTGCATTGTTATGGGGATTAGAATGGTGAACATGGGCTTCCTCGAATGGTTGGATTTTGGCTTGGTAATGGGATTAACCTCAATCCACCTTCATATCTTTGGTTTTGAATATGGAATTTGCATGATTTAACTTACTTTTGAACCTTGCATTTCATTAAAGCATAATGGATAATCAAAATGGTTTTGGAAGACCCTTGATGGCCATGGTTTGGATTTTTTAAATGGAACTTGGGAGTCTAATGGTCAATTGGGCTGGTATGGTATAGTTATATATAAGCTTGGAAGAGTATTGGTATGATTATACCATGTTGGTAAATGCCTTAATAAATGACTTTTTGGTTATTGGTTGGGTTTGTGTAAAAAATGTTTTAATTTGGGCTTAAAGGGATTGTTTAGAGCACCATGAAGGTGGAGGTCCCGGGGGCACAAACACTGGAAACCACGATTGCCGGCGTGGGAGTCTATATCACTGTGTGCATGGTACACACTATATATATTTTTGAATGGATGTCTCCTTGGTATCTTTATCCTTTCCTTTGGATTTCCTTAATTCATGTGGGTAACACACACTAGGGCTCTTTAAGTAGGGGCTGAACCCATATAGCTCGTGGGTTCTCTTAGGACGGAACAAGCTACACATTCAATCTAATATTTTAAACTCTCATGTTTATGATCCTTGTCCCTACCTCGGTATCCTATATATGTATATATGAATGTTGTGCATATGGTTTGACTAGTTTTTGGCATGGATATTACTTTATCACTTTCCCTGATTTACATGCCAGTTCTTATCCCAATGATCGTCCCTAGACACTGCATTTTTTCATGATGTAGGGTACTAGGGTTTTTCCATTACACTTATGCAGCATTAGGTGGTGTGGTTCATCGGTTGATTTGCTGTGAAGTAGTGATCTTCCTTCTTTCGGAAAGCACTGCTATTTCCTTAAGTTTCTTTTCAGATTTTAGGAACTGTGAGTTTTCTTTTGTCATGGTGGGAGACATGTCCCGACCTAGGTTGGTATTCTTGTTTTAGAGGCATTTATGGGCAAGTGTGGGATTGGCTGTTCATTTTGATTCTTAAATTTTTTAGTTGGTCTATCTATATTTCTTATTATTTTTTGTTGGCTTTACTCTTACAGGACCTTGAGGTTAGGGTAAGGGAGTGGTCTCCAGCCTACGGTGGGCTTGAGATACCCATCATGACTAGACCCTAGTTTGGGTTATGACTGTTCTGAAGGCTGTCTTTGAAATGTTATGTTCTCTAACTTTAAGCTAATGATCGCCTGATCTAAGGTCTATGTTAGAGAAAAAACTCACCCTGAAGTTGGTCGAACAAGTCATCAATTTTGGGGACGAGATACTTATTTTGGACTGTGACTTTGTTCAACTGACAGTAGTTGATGCACATTATGAGAGGATTGTCTTTTTTGCACGTTGAAAAAATTGGAAAACCCCTTATAAAGATGCTGGGACTAATAAAACCCTTCTCTAGGAGGTCCTTCAATCGTTCCTTTAACTCTTTCAGCTCGATAGAGCCATTCTGTAGGGTTAAATTGAAATAGGTTGGGTATCTGGAAGGAGATCTATTTTGAAGTCAATTTCCTATTTGGGAGGAATTCCGGGTAAATCTTCTGGAAATTAGTTTACCACGAGAACTGGCCCATGAATTAGGGTTTTCGATTTTGAATCCTTAACTTAGACAAGATGATAGACATCAACTTTCTAGCTTTAAGGTAAGAGATAAACCGACCCGTAGGCATTGAGGTACTACCTTTTCACTCTATAACTTATTCATTTGGAAATTGGAATTGGACTACTCTCCTCCTACAATTAATTGAGGAATAGAAAGAGTGTAGCCAATCTATACCAAGAATGACATCAAAGTCTACCATGTCTAACTTTACAAAATCAATTGAGGTGAGTTTCTAGAAAACTGTAACTGGGTAATTTCTGTATACTCGTCTAACTATAACTGAGTCACCAACTAGAGTAGAGATGTGAAAGGTTCTAAAAGGATTTCAAGACTGACACCGAAGTCTAGTGCCATATACGGAGTTATGAAGGAAACTGTGGCTCCGGGATCTAATAATGCACAAACATGAATATAGAAAACATGTAATTTACCCGTGAACTACATCAGGAGAACCTTTGTTCTCCTTTAAGCCTAAAAACCATTGAACCTATTCTGATGCTGACCGCCAGCTGCACTAGATGAGGCACTCTACTGAGTCCAGTGGCCTATGGGAGTAGTTTAAGAATTGGACTAGCTTTGTTGACGGGCATCCCTATCTCTTTAGTAAATCAATGGGAATTCCCTCAGTTTTTGGCCTGGCTTGCCATAGATAAACTTACCATCACTACTAACCGTAAACTCACCCTTATGATTCCTACCACATTTCTCATGTACCAGATTGGTACAAACCCTGTTGACACTACCTTGGGACTCAGAGTGTGGTGCCTTATCTTGATGATATTTCTTGAACTTGGGTATCAGGGCACTAGCAGAAAAAGGAGTTAAAGTTGATGATTTTTGGAGGAAATGAGAACAATTTCCACTATCTGACATTTGCTCAGAGAAATTAAAGCTACATGTTTTGGCCCTCTTACTCTTCCTTTTCTGATCCTTAAATTCCTCTTCTGCTAATTGATAAGCATGAATCATCAGCCTGGATATGTCCATATCTCACACCAACATACCCGTTTGTACCCTTTGACCACATTTTTAGAAACATCAGACACAAACTTTCTCATGCGGTCCCTAGAATTAGCAACCATAGACAAAGCATACCTCACAAATAGAGTAAACTTAAGGGAATTCTGTTTCACACTCATGCTAGCCTACTTCATGTCTATAAGCTTCTAAACCTTGGCCTCCCTTAAATCAAGTAGGAGGAACCTGCCCAAAAGTTTAACCACAAACTTATCCCATTATACCGGTTCTACGTTTGTACCCCTATCCTCCTTCCCCTTCTTGTAATAGGTGTGAGATATGCCTCATAGATGATAAGTGACAAGGTCGGTACTCTCAGTAAGGGTAACATCCATACTCTTTGTAATATTTCAAATACTATCCACAAACTCCTGTGGATTCTCATCAGACTTGGATCTAAAGAACACTGGGGGATTCATACGAGTGAAGTATCAGACTCTGGCTTTTTTCGTATTCACTGTCGGGTTGGATGGTTCCATGATAGACTGGTTACTCTGGGTAGTTATGGACTAGGCTAAGGTAGTAAAGGAAACCCTGAATTTGGCATGAGAGACTTGTTCATTGAGAGAGTTTTCTGAAGCTAGTAGTGCTTGTTGCTTCTCCACCCCTCTCTCATTTCCACTCCTTTTTCCATTAGTCCTCTTTGGAGCCAATTCTGTAAACATATAGCGAACGAGTTAGAAGAAGTTATTAATAGAGCTTACACTCTATCGCACAATATAAACGTGAAAGAAGTAAAACTTTTCCTAAAACGTCTCATAGACTCTCACTCATAAGTGTGGCACACTTTATACCCATGAATAAGATTCTATTTGACGTGGCTTTCACATACCTTAGGACAATTCAAACTTGTTGCTTGAATAGAAAGTTTGTTACGACTCCAGACTACCCCCTAATCGTAATATAGTGCTTAGATCATAAGTGACCCGAAGCTAACCCATGGCCTGGAAAAACACTACGAATACAGATAATAACTGATAAAAACACTTATGTAGAAGATGTATAGAAATTAGGAAGTAAATATTCAAAGAAATCCAATCATCCATAACCAAATCTGAGATCACAAGATGAACATCTAACTGTAAGTCTGAAATGCCTCAACTAAGATGAGTTTTTGGGACAAGCCCCCAGCTAACTCTAATTGTTTGAAAACTGGGAACGACAAAACAAAATGAAATGAAATGCTGACTCTGGCCCTCAAATGATGTGGACTCACCAACATGCTGCTGCAGATGGGACAAGAGAATGTACTAAGCGCGATTCGAATGCTGAGCATCAGAACCTATATTATAAGATAATATAGTGCAAAAGAAATTATGTGATAAGTACTTTGAATGTACTGAGTGTACGAGATAGGAAAATAACTTATATAATCTGAACATGGTATATGTCGCATGATAACTAGTGCAAGACCAAGTAATACATATGCTATAAAATGAACCAAATAACTAGATATAAGGTCATTCAAGAATCTAAACCTAAACTGTAAACTGAGGACTATGGGAGCTACTAATAACCAACATACCTTAATTTGATTTAGCCAGGATCCAACTTGTAACACCAGATGGAAGGGTGTTCGGTACCTTGCTAAGGGTACAAATATTGATTGACGTGGATCCATTAAACTGATATCCAAAAGGACCATGGTGTCAAGTCAAGCATAATGGGTGACCTTTTAGAACCTACAGTGGTATAGTAGTTCTAGGACTTAGGAACTTCTACTATAGGTATCAGCTTAGCTGGTTGATGAGCTTTCGTCCCTGCGTTCATGTCATGACCCAATTTCTCAGGTCACGATGGCACCTATGATAATCCACAGTAGGTAAGCGACCCATAGTCCGAAACCTCTAGTAATGGACTTTCCGAAGAAATGAAAGGAAATATGGAATAAATATGTACAACGGCTACTATATATATATGTATGTATCTATGTATATATAACAGTCCCAAAAACTGGTGAGTTAGTACAAGAGCTTCTAATGCAATAAGAGTACAAGGTTCAATACTGAATAAATGTAATATAGAGATCAATGTAAATCACAAAAGGGAGAAGAGTAGTACTTCAAACTCCAGGAGCTCACCCCAAGTTTCCGATCCATAACTGCTTTGCATGATGCACACAATAATGATAAAAACCCGTACTATGATATGCAGGCTGCAAAAGTGTAGTATGAATATGAAACACGTGGTACTTAGCAGGTGTCAACTAAGCTGTAAAGATATACATATTTAAATAACATGCAAAATAAGAATATAATACATGCAAATATACAGAAAGCTAACATAACAGAGCTAGAGAGGCAGTAAAAATAAAGTATCCTACCAGTATTCAGGATGTATGGTACTGCACCATATATCAGTGGCCAATATACAAATAAAGAGTGAAAGAATGATATGTATAAGATACAAGGCAAAATAATACATATACAATATGATTGAGCAAGGGAAGAGAAAAGGATATATGGTAATACCATAGCGAGATATATGTATATACTTATAGGTATACGAGACTAACTCAAGGTGACAACCTAAGGTAGCCAACCTAACCTCTCTAGGAAAACCTAAACAAGTAGGAAGGCTAATGCAAGCATGATAAGGGCCTATAGTCAAAGTGTCTAACCATGAATACACTACCCAAAATGCAAGTTTATCAAAACAGAAAAGAATCAAAATCATACCTCCAACCTCAATGCTAGTCCATAATCAGTGTACCACAAACTAACCATAATAATAACAATAATGTAACCGGCTAGTATGGACAAACAATACGTAATCGGGCCCCCATAAACTCGAAAGGTTCTATCAATACCCAACAAATAGAAATCATAGCCTATATCTACGCAAACCCCCATAAGGTTGATAAATATAAGAACCAATAATATACTGGTGATAGAAAATGCACATGCATGAATAAATGAAAAGTAAATACATAATACCATAACCGATCTAAGTGCCATAATATACCCAGTGTATACACCTCCTCCATCTTGATGACTTGAAAAGGTAGAACATACAGTGACCTCTCTTATCCAGCATGATGGCTCATGGACTAATGGGCCTCTAAATGATTTGGGAATATCCGTATATACTACCTGGTCTTGATCTAGGATTTCCAATCATCATCATAATCATCATCGTTAATATACTTCATCCAGTAGTGGGGAGAAGTATATGTAATAAGTGCAGTGACTCAAACCATTGCTAAAAAAGTGTAATTTATAAATCCATTATCTGGGATCAACTCCGGGCCTAAATCAATATCATAGAGTAGAAATGGGCGAAATCTCTCTCGAAAAAAGTAAATAGTAGTGGTAAAAGAGTGAATAAATCATGAACTAGAATTTGTCTCGATCTAATTTCTGAAAACTCATAAATCATCAATTGAGGTGGTCGATTCTCGTTATAAAAGAATTCATTTAAAAGTAAAAAGAGGGAGATAATCCCCTTTTTATAAAACAATGGTAAAATAATGGTTTTGGTTAGAGTTGTACCTCTAAGTGAGTATAAATGTACCATAATATATGCATGCCATACTAGTAGCCAAACAATACAAACATAAGTGTCTAAGTGTCTTCAGGCTAAAACCATGACATTTATAAGGATAAAATACTCACCTGAAGTCAAACTAGAATTATAACCACGAGTTTGGTCCAATAATATATAATTAACTTAAAGGTAATACTATATTCCAGGAAATTATGATCCAATCCACTAAATGAAGTAATAGATCTTATACTACAGGGTCTTTAGCATCAACTACAATAAACATGCTAATAACCTAGGGTGATAAGATCCTATAGTCATAACAAGTATTTCATCTTAATGGTCGATTCACCCTTCTATCTCCAAACTCCTAAATTAGGCTAAGTCATGGTATGCTACCCATAATCATATCTTAACATCCTTACCTAACATGAAATATATATCAGATAATATCTCGTGAAGAAGAATATACCAAAGCCTACCTCTATGCTGAACCATAAATTCTTAAATCATTCATAAATCATCTGCATTTGCACCATGATCTCGAAAGGCCGCCACACTATCAAAATAGTAACCTATACATAATTTGGGGTAAATGAGACCCATATTGATATACAAAGGTTTGGGTCAAAATTTAGGTCAACAACGAGCCCGTGGCCTGCAAATAGAATCCTAAATTAAATCCATCATAAGGTCTCTCAAAGGACAAGGAATGTGTGCTCAAAATTTGAGCACAAATGGTAATAAATCGTGACCCAATTCAACTCCTATGGTATAGGGACTTAAAATCATAATTTCTAAGAATTTACCGTGAAATGGAATGGAAAAAATAATAGGGAATGAACAAGGAGTGTTAAGCTAGATTTCCTTAGCTTCAAGGGATGATTCTGCAATCCTTCCTCTCTTCAAGCTCTAAAAATAGTAAGAAAATAAATGGGAATTTCATGTGAAGAAGGGGATTTAAATATTTGCAAGTGCTGCTTAAGCGTTCACCCAGACGCATAAGCTTCTGTCACTAAAACAACTCCTAGATTGCTAAAACGGTCTGGCATGGGGGTGCGGGTATCGCTAAAGCAGTGCCTAGGGTGCTAAAGCGATGTCCGCTATAGCGGTCATTGATTACTCAAGCGGCCTTTGGCCAAATATCCAAGGCCCCTAAAATGAATTAATGTTGCTAAAACGATGACCTCTTAAGCGGTTAAATGGCTGCTTAAGTGGTTGCACCATCAACCTGAGGCATCGGATTTTCTAAGTACAAAAGGGACTCCGACTGAATGCTCAGGATTGTTTAGAACCCCGTGCGCAAAAACTATTCTACTATACAAAATTTGACATTTTGGAGTTAATGGAACAATCAAACTTTCATCCGATATCATTTTGACTATATGTGGGGCCCACACATATTGTTCTATTTTTCATAAATCCACCCAATAGACCAAAATGAGTTTAGAATCCTTGAGACCTGAACCCAGGGTCCCCTTAGCCTAAAATCAATGTACCAGAGCTGATGGCACTGTCAAAATTCTTATGTAAGGTTATTTACTATGAGTTTTGGTCTGAGACCAATTCCTTTACCACAAAAGCTCTAAATTAGGGAAATGAGCCCAAAACTTAAATGAACTCTCCGATAATAGAACCGATAGTTTTGACAAGTCATAAATGACTTATAATAACTATGTGAAGGCTCAAAATACTAGAAATTTGCATAAATTGAGGAATGACCTAGATGGTCATTATAATATCCATTACTAAAAGAACTTATATTCGTGAAAGTCAACAGATAGAAAGAGCATAAAAGCTTAAAGGGAGAAGGTACTGGGCCTTCATGCTCCGAGAATGACTCATCAGATAACCTCTACAGAGAGATAATGCTTCCAAGGGATTTTGCCATAGGTATCCCTTTTTCAACCAACTTTCTTTCTCCAATCCTCAAATAACCTATTTTCAACCTCCACAACAAACTGCCCTATAATTAAATCGGGGATGACTGATGCATATAAATCAAAGCAAGAATATATCTATAGTACACCAATACAAGCACCACCAAAAGAAAATCCAACCAAGTCTGAGGCAATCCAAGGCAAGAATTATGCAACCAACTCCAATATCCAAATATAACCTTTTTGTCTTTCCAAACCTGTCGTCTACTTTGAACCACCTAAAATGTCACCTAAGGCCTATCCGCCCAACTCTATCACACTAACCTCAAAAAACTAAAGTTGATCTACCGATAATCTACAATGACAAACATAAGGTAAGGTTCTACCTAGGCACAAAAATGGTGATGACCTATGTCTGCAACCCATTTCCACTGCTATAACTGGTCTAGATAACCAACCCTCAAAACTAACAGTCAGGAGTCAAAAGAACAAACACTCACTTCTAAACTATCATGACTTGAATCATGGCCTAGTCGTGATGTGTATCTTAAGCCTACCATAGGCTGGAGACCACCCTTTAAGCCTAACCTCCAGAGCACAATATAACAAATAGCGGAAGCCAACCAAATTAATAAATAAGATAGATGAACCAAATAAATCTAAGAGTTTAAACAAGATAACCAGTCATCCCAATACTATCCACAATAGCCTCTAAAACCAGAAATATCAAACTAAGTCATGACATGCCCCCAACCATGACAAAAGAGAATTAACAATTCCTAAAAGATAAAATGAAACCTAATGAAATAGAAGGACTTTCTAAATAATGGAAGCTCACCACTTCATAATAACTCAACCAACGAACCACACCACCTAACGCTGCATAGGAGTAACTTGAAAAGCCATCAAACATTATATCATGAAATGATGCAGCGTCTAAGGATGGTTAGTCAGGCCTGCACTGCAATATAACTCAGGGGAAAGGGATAAAATAATGCCATTGCAAAAAGCCAGTCAAAACCACATGCACAACAGTTATATATACATTTATCGGAGGCTAGGATAGGGACAAAGGTCATGAACATGGGCGTTTAAACCATTAGCATGAACTGCATTGCTCGTTCCATCCTAAAGGCACCCATGGGAGGTATGAGTCTGACTCCCTCAACTAGAACGTCCTTAGTGCATGTTAGCTTTATGTATCAAGGAAACTAAGGAAAGGCTAAAGACACCAAGGTGATATCCATCTAAAATGTAAAGTGTTCACCAAGAACAAGGTCACGTAGACCCCTATGTTGGTAAACATGGTTTCGAGTGTTGGTCCCATTGGGAATACACCTTCAGGGTGAGCTACGTAATTCCCTTTAAGCCTAATGTAAAATTGTTTACACATAAATTCAACCATTAACCAAAGAGTCTTTATTAAGGCTTTTTCCAACATGGTATTGTCATACTAATATGCGTGCAAGCTAATTCAATTTTGCCAAACCAATGCATTTAACCATTAGACTCCCATGTTCCATCAAAACCAAAACCATGGCCACCAAGGGTATTCCAAACCATTGTTATCCATTCATCCTTTAATGCAATGTAATGGGTTAAAAATAAGTTAAATTATGTGAATAATTATATTTTAAACCAAGATTGTAAATTGGGTTGAGATTATTACCATTATCAATCCAAAATTCATCCAATTTGGAGAAGTCCATGGTCCCCATTCCAACCATTAAGACAATGCACCAATTTAGTCCAAAAACCATCAATCAAAAGCATGAAATAAACATTTAAACATGGGGAAAACAATTTAAGTAATAACTAATCAAAATCCCTCAACCCTATTTAAAACCCATAAATTAAATCACATGAATAATGATTAAATAAATGCCATAACGTTAAATTCATGTTCAGGATGATAAACATGCCTGAAATACCAAATGAAGAGAAATCAAAGCTTGGAGCTTGAATGATGAATTTTCTGTGAAACCCTATATCCCTTACCTTGGGAGTTAAAGAGGAAAAAGTAAGGTTTTAATTTTTGTAACTGATGGCAGAGAGGTCATTTAGGTGATTTTAGTCATAGAACAAGAGTTTGAAGGGAGAAATAGACCAAAAAGACCTTAACTAAAATGTACAAGAAAGGTCTAGGAACTATCATCACAGCTTGGGTAACGGCTCATGAAGTCTCACCATGAGTCATGTCATGGAGTCGTTACTTGAGGATCGAAAATCTAGTCCTTTAATGTTATGACATTAGGTCCCTCATAAAGACTCATTGTCTAACATAATGATCTTTATGAATTATTGTGGCCAGGGGCTGAACTTTTGGGTATCCTTCTGTTTTAACATAGAGTCCCTCCTAACGACTCATTGTGTCTCTCAACTTGGTGTGTCTTACAATGGGTCATACCCTAGGCTCGTTGTCAAGGGACCAAAATATGGATTTCCTCATTGCTATGGCAATAAGTTATTCCCCCAACTCGTTATGTTAGCAACGAGTCATTGTCTGAGCCATTGTCACTGGTAATTAAATATCACCACCATAATTTAGCCGTAACTTCTTATCCCAATCTTTGATTAAGGCGAGACTAGTAGTGTTGGAAAGCTAGTCCAACTTTTATCTCATGGAGAGTTTAATTCTTAAGAACTTGAGATATCATATTATCCCCCCTTTGGATCATTCATCCCCCAATGAGAAGTTAGGGCACCATTTGCATGATAAAAAAATGAATGCAAACAGAATCGAAGGACCAATTAAAAAGGCAACAAGAGGGAAATAAAACTCATACCTTAAGTACTTTCGTCCAACATGGGGAA
This sequence comes from Capsicum chinense, assembly GCA_026120095.1. NCBI lineage: Eukaryota > Viridiplantae > Streptophyta > Magnoliopsida > Solanales > Solanaceae > Capsicum > Capsicum chinense. The sequence continues at coordinate 226,750,501 of JAPEIP010000010.1, forward strand.
AAATAACGGGTACTTGGCTCTCATATATTCCTCAACTTCCCTTGTAGTTTTTTCCACCTTTCAATTTCTCTAATGAACCTTCATTGAAGCTACATCCTTCATTCTCAATCTTTGAACCTGTCTATCCAATATCCCAACCGGGGATTCCTCATAAGAAAAATAATCTAAAATACCAATGTCCTCAACTGGTGCTACCAAAGAAGGATCATCACATAGTTTTCAGCATTGACACATGGAAAACAGGATGAATAGAGGCCAAACTTGCTTGTAAATGTAACTCATATGAGACATTCCCAGTTCTCCTTGAAATATAATATGGACCAATGTATGGGGATTAAGATTCCCATTCTTCCCAAACCTCATGACTTATTTCACAAGAGAAACTTGCATGAATACCCAATAACTAACCTCAAACTCTAACTCCCTTCGCCTCACATCCATATAAGACTTTGGGAAACTCTGAGAAGTGTTAAGTCTTTATTTGATCACTTTCAGCTTCTCCATGGCTTGGTGAAACAAGTAAGGGCCAAACTGCCTAGTCTCACCCATCTCAAACAATCCAATAGGGGACCTGCACCTTCTACCATAAAGTTCCTTGAAAGGAGCCATTTAAATGCTAAAATGGAAACTTTTGTTATAAGAAAATACAATGAGAGGCAAATGGTCTACCTAACTTCCTTTAAAATAAATCGAAATTCAACATGCCCTTGTATATCCTCCAAAGTCTTAATATTTCATTCTACTTGTCCATCCGTTTGAGGGTGGAAAGCGGTGTAAGTGTTTACCTGACTACCCAAACCTTTATGAAACTAACACCAAAAAATGAGAAGAAAACTGCGTACCTTGGTATGAAATGATGGTCATCGATGCTCCATGCAACTATACTATCTCCTAAATGAACAAGTTAGCATAATCCTCTCCTGAGTAGTTAGTTCTCACAGGATAAAAGTGAGCAGACTTAGTCATTCTATCCAAAATGACCCAAATAGAATCCTACTAATTGTGGGACTGTGGAAGACTCGTAACAAAATCCATACTAATTATTTCCCAGTTACACATGGGCTACTCTATCTCCTGATATATGCCACCGTGCCTCAAATGTTCAACCTTGACTTACTAATAAACCATACACTTAGAAACAAAATTTTCCACATCTCTCTTCATATTATTCCACCAGTAGATTTCCTTCAAGTGATGTCACATCTTGGTCGAATAAGGATGAACTGTATATCTGGGCTCATGAGACTTAATCAAATTCCTTTCCCACAATCCATCTACATCAGGAACACATAACATTCCTTAATACCTCAGGATGCCATCTCCCCCAACCACGGATTCCATAACCTTTTGATGACCCACATCATCCCTAATTTGCATAAGTATGGGATCCAAATCCTGCTTCTCCTTCACCTCAACACCAAGAGATAATTTAACCACATCTTGAATAATCACTCCTCCATGTCAAAGAGATGAACTCCTAAATTAGACAACCTGTGAATATCCCTCACCAACCCTCTTTTCTTCTCAGTAGCGTGAGATAAGCTCCCCATAGACAACCTACTAAGAGTGTCAACAATATAATTAGCTTTACCTGGATAGTAGTGTAGACTCATGTCATAATCCTTAAGTAGCTCAAGGCACCGCTAATGCCTTAGGTTTAATTTCTTCTACATAAATACATACTGTAAGCTCTTATGGTTAGAATAAATATCCACATACACCCAATACAAATAATGGTGCCAAATCTTCAAAGCAAAAACCATAATTGCTAGCTCTAGATCGTGAGTTGGGTAGTTTCTTGTATGAACCTTAAGTTGCCTGGAAGCATAGGCTACAACCTTACCATGCTGCATCAAAACACAACCCAGTCCCACATGGGACACATCACAATGCACCATAAGTCCATCAGTACACTCGAGCAGGGTAAAAAATGGCACCAAAGTCAACATGTCCTTCAATTTCTCAAAACTACCCCTACAAGCATTAGATGACAAAAACTTAACCTTTTTTCTAAGTTAACATTGTTTGTGGAGTAGCAACAGATGAGAAACTCTCCAGAAACCTTCTATAATACCCAACCAAGCCCAAGAAACTCCTAAAGTTGGATGGAGTCATTGGTCTAGGCCATTTATTAACTACCTCAACTTTTTGTGGATCCACCTTGATCCCCACACTAGAAATAACATGCCCAAGAAAGGTCAAAACACTTAACCAAATTTGCATCTAGAAAATTTTGCATACAATTTCTGATCACTAAGAGTCTACAACATAATTCGGTGGTGATTGGAATGATTCTCCTCACTTTTAGAGTACAACAAGATATCATCAATAAAGACAATAACAAACAAATCCTAAAACTGTCTGAACGCCCGATTCATAAGATCCCTGAAAGCAGTTGGAACATTAGTCAACACAAATGACATAACCAAGAACTTAAAATGGCTGTACCAGGTTCGGAAAGCAGTTTTGAGAATATCAACCTCCCTAATCTTCAAATGATGGTAGCTTAAATAAATATAAATATTAGAGAGACACCTAGCACCCTGAAGTTAGTCAAAAAGATCATCAATCCTAGGAAGAGGGTACTGTAACCTTATTTATCTACCGACAGTCTATGCATATCCGAAGAGGTCCATCTTTCTTCCGTACAAGAGGTATAGGAGCAACCCATGGAGAAGTACTAGGATGGATGAAACACTTATTAAGAAGACCCTTTAACTGCTCCTTTAACTCTTTTAGTTCAGCCAGAGCCATCCTATAAGGAGGAATAGAAGTGGGATGGGTATCTGGTAGAAGGTTAATCCTAAAGTCTCTTTACCTATCTAGAGGAATCCCAGGAAGATCATCAGAAAAACTTCATGGAATTCATTAACCACAAAGATTGCGATAAGGGGATTTTAAAACTAGAATCCTTAACCTAAATTAGATGATACAGACACCCTTTGGAAATCATTTTTTGAGCTCTAAGGTAGGAAATAAACTACCCTTTGGATAATAAGGAACTCCCCTCTGATAACGCTTAAATTACACTCTTGAATGGGTGTAAGCGATCGTTGTCAATATAAAACCCAACTAGGTTGGGGTTGAATCCCACAGGGAATAGGGTGTGAACCTCAAGTTGTTTATGAAATAGTTTATTGGTAGTTTGTGGTTTCCTGAAATAGGGGTTTAATGTTTCACAGAAGGTAATTTTTCACTTTTGAATCTCTTGTTCTTAATCAAGATTTGATGAAATAACCAGGATTTTGTTCACTAAGGCTTACGGTACATGACAGATGCTAACGTAACTCAAGGTTCTTACGATGGTTAGGATGACAGGCTATCTTTATCAATCATATGCTAAAATGTCTCTCGACCTATTCAAGCGTCTAATTTCCTAATCCTCTCAAACTTAGGGAATTGCTATTCACTACACAGATTTTACCTCAGGTTAATCAACCTCGTGACAACGCTCATTATTAAACGAAGTCTTTTTGAGTCCCTGTTGATAACTCACTTCCTACTATTTATTATTTCTTTCTCAAGCAAACCAAAGTAGGTATGCCTATTATTTGCAACCAACAGACATAGATTATAGTCTCAAAATTACCAAGAAATCCTAACACCTATTAAGCCTTGAATAATTAATTAACACCTTATCATGACCTAACCCTAGATTCCATAATCAGGGTTAAAATTGTTTAGTTACTCATGATGCAAGGAATAAGCATACAATTTAATTTCATAACTGAAATAATGAACTTACAATGATGAATGAAATTGAAAGAGAACTTGTATTTGAATCACAAGGAAAAAGAAACCAAAATATTGTTCTTGAGATGGAGATAAAAAAAATAATTGTATGTTTTTCTCCTCCCCCCAGATAATTAATTATTTGATAGATAAAAATATAAAATCCCTATAAGTCTTTAAATAGTCAACCCTAAATAAGGAAATAAAATTAAAATTTATGATTTTTTTTCAGAATAGTTGATGATAATCTTGACGGCGTGTCAGACGTCTGATGGCTTGTGCAAGATATCGTCAAAGTTTCTAGTGTATTGCTATCTTCTAATTCTTCTAATGGAAAATATGACGGCGTGTCAAAACATGTGACGGCACGTGACAATTGCCGTCATAGCTTCACTGGAAATCAGCATAATCTGCCTCTGATTGACGGCGATTTTAATGCCCTATCATAGAGTTGATGGCACTTCTGAATGTTGTCATATTTCATCTCAACTCCTCAGGTTCTGTCTAAGCTTGACAATAAATTTGACAGCTTGTCCCATGTCTGACGGCACTTCAGAAATGGTGTCAGCTACACTTTAGCTTATTTGCACCAAATTTCAGCTGATTTATTCTTCTTTTCTTTAGTTTCCTCCCTGATCACTTATATCTGCATTAAGCCAATAAAACAATCAAAAACAACAAAACTTGCTGAAGACTTCGCAATTACTCTAGGTTAAAGGCCTGAAATGTGTTCGCAATTGTGCGCACATCACCCTCCCATATAATCACCGACTTATTAGGAAAGTTTCCTTTTAGGTCCTACAATACAGAGAAGCATAGCATGAATGAAGACAATCCATCCCCAAGATAACATAGAAATCCACCATATTGAGTTCTACCAAATCCACCAATGTCTCCCTATTAAGAATGAACACCACACAACCCCTATAGATTTTTCTAAAATAATAGACTCACCCACCAGAGTAGAAATAGAAAAGGGATTGAAAATATTTTCAAGACCAAAACCAAAATGTATAGCCATATAAAGAGTCACATAATATAGGTTAGAACTAAGATCAAGCAAACAATAAACTTCACAAGAAAAGAGTTGTAGCATACCTATGAAGACGTCTAGTGATGCCTCAGATTCTTGATGAGTAGCAAGTGCATAGAGATAATTCTGATCACTACTGGTACCTTAAGTGGCGCCCTTAGGTGCAGGAGCTAAAGAAGTGGTGATCGAAACCTTATTGGCTCTAGTGAAAACTATAACTATAGGAAAATTCCACTGTAGGTGACCAGGTTAACTATAATTAGAATACATATTCCTTTCCTTCTCACAATACCCATGATAAAGATGTCCGCAAAAATGGCATGGAGGATAAGGTGGGGTTGAGATCCACTAGCCTGAGACTAGGTAACCTGTACCTTAGGACCACCACTAGCTGGAAAACAATGATCACCTAAAGGCTTAGGATAAGGAGAAATAACCTTCGAAGAAAAACTTCCCCAATTTTTCTTCTTGGTCCACTGTCTACCATCTCTGCTACTATTCTACTAATATGCACCCTTCTCTGAATATCTAAACTTTATGTTCTACCTCTCCCCTATATCTACCTACTTCTTTTTCTCATCCTCCACCTACTGCATATAAACCACCAACCGAGAGACATCTATGTCATTATTCAACATAGCAACCTTACACTTTAAAACCAAATCATGAGACAAATTAGAAGAAAACTTCCTCATTCTAGATGTCATATTGCACACTAACTATGGAGCATAATGGGACAATTGCTAGAACTTCAAGGCATAATCCTTCACACTTTTCTTACCTTGCTTCAAGTCACAAACTCTTTGGCCTTAGCTTCCCTCAACTCATGAGAAAATAACTGATCAAGAAAAATATCTGAAAACTCATCCCATACCATCGACTCTGCATCATCACCCCTCATCGCTTCCCACTTCTCATACCAAGGTAATCTATATCCTTTAGCTGATAGGCAGCAAACTCCACACCTTCTAAATCTGTAGCATTCATAACCCTTAAAATCTTTTCTATCTCATCAATAAATCCCTGAGGATCCTCCTCAACCTTAGACCCAATAAAGGTTGGGGGATTCAACCTCATAAATTGGACAACCCAAGTAACCTCACATGAACTAGAAATAGAACCAACATGATTAGACCAACAAGACTGCAATGCCATAAGTTAGGCAAGCATATGGATAGACTGATAAAACTCTCAATTAGAAATATCTCCCTAAGATGATCGAGAATAAGCATCACCAACTCGAGATACTTGATGAGGACTAGTAGGGATGAGTAAAACCCCACATGGAGTGGTATAGTTAACAGTAGGGACCCTAGATCGGGTTTGCACTCTATAAAGAGGGCGAGTTCCCTCCACATCTTCCCTAGGAGGGGCAGAGGTTCCAATAAAGTTACTATGTCAGATCTTTAGGGATACATGACCTGAAATACGAGTAAGCCAGGATTTAGAGTAGTTTCATGATAAGTAGACTCTATAGCCCGAAATAGAATACAAGAAAGAAAAACTTTCCTAAATTCCTCATAGCCTCCCATTTGTAAGTATAGCATGCTATACAACCATAAAATGGACTTTGCTTGACATAACTTTGTGGACACCTAAATACCACGAATCATTCTCTTATATCATGCTTTTAATAACACCAACCAGGGCCTAGTTTTGACATTTATCACAAGCCCACCATGGGCTAGGGACCACCCTCTTAGCCTAACTCCAGAGAACAATATAAAAAATAACGAAAGCCAAAAAAAATAATAAATAAGATAGATTAATCAAATGAAATCTAAGAGTCTAAACAAGACAACCAATCATCCCAATACTGTCGATAACAGCCTCTAAAACTAAAAATACCCTATTAGGTTGGGACATGCTCCCAACCATGACAAAAGAGAATTCACAATTCCCAAAATATGAAAAGAGACCTAATAAAAAGCAAGACTTTTTGAAAGATGGAGGCTCACCACTTCATAATAACTTAACCAAAGTACACATCACCTAACACTGCACAAGAGTAATAAAAAATCCCTCAGGCCCTACATCATGAAATAATGCAGCATCCAGGGATAGTCAATAGGGCGAGCACTGGCAAGTAACTCAGGGTAAAGGGATAAAATAATGCTGTTGCTAAAATCTAGTCAAAATCACCTGCACAACATTTATGTATACATATATAGGATGCTGGGATAGGTACATGAAAATGGAATTTTAAACCATTAGCTTGAACAGTGTAGCTCGTTCTATCCTAAAGGCACCCATGGACCATATGGGTCCGACTCTCCCTGATGGAAGGGCCTCAGTGTGTGTTAGCTATACATACCTAGTAAATTGTGAAAAGGCTAAATACACCAAGGCAATATCCACCCAAAATATAAAGTGTGTACAAAGCACACACTTAGATAGACCCCCACATCGATAAATGTGGTTTCCAGTGTTGGTCCCCCTAGGATAACACCTTTATGGTGAGCTACACAATTCTCTTTATGCCCAAATTAAAATAGTTTACACATAAATCTAACCACTAACTAAGAAGTATTTATTATGGCATTTTCCAACATGGTATCGTCATACCAATATGCTTGCAAGAAAATTCTATTATGCCAACCCAATCCATTTAACCATTAGACTCCCAAGTTCCATTTAAAACCCAAAACCATGGCCACCAAGGGCATTCCAAACCATTGTTATCCATTTATCCTTAAATGCAATGTAATGGGTTAAAAAATAAGTTAAATTGTGTGAATAACCATATTTAAAATCAAGATTGTAAATTGGGTTGAGGTTATTACTATTATCAAGCCAAAATTCATCTAATTTGGGAAGACCATGTCCCCCATTCCAACCATTAAAACAATACACCAATTCAGTCCCAAAACTATCAATTCAAATTATGAAATACACATTTCAATATGAGGATAACAATTCAAGTAATAATCAATCAAAATCCCTCAACCCCATTTGAAACCCATCAATTAAAATCATGTGAATAATGATTATGTAAATGCCATAATGTAAAATTTTGTTAAGGATGATAACATGCCTGAAATAGAAAGGAATTTGAAGAGAAATCAAAGCATGGACCTTAAATGATGAATTCTCTGTGAAACCTTAATATCCCTTGCCTTGGGAGTTAAAGAGGAAAAAGTAAGGTTTTAATTTTGATAACTGATGGTAGAGGGGTCATTTGGGTGTTTTTAGTCATGGAACAAGAGTTTCAAGGGAGGAAAAGACAAAAAAGACCTTAGTTAAAATGTCCAAAAAGCTTTGAGAATTATCGTCACAGCTTGGGAAATGACTCGTGAGGTTTGACCATGAGTTGTGGCTTTGAGTCAGGATTCCAAACTTATCATAATCTTTAAGCCTCAATTCAAAAAAGTCACAATTCCAAACCCAAGAAAACACTTCTAAACCAAGGGCAAACACCCAACTCACCCTCACTATCCAAGATCAGGCATATGACCACTGTTTTCTACCAGAGCCAAAATTGAAATATTGATGAACAAAATCACAATGATGGATAAACCGTAGAATAAAAGCACAACAATCAACTCTGTATCCACTGAAGGGCATACATTATCAAAGAATACTCAAGAACTTGTCAAGGCTACAAATAGTACTAGTACTAGCCAAAACTCTAGCAACTCAAAGAAATATAACCTTAGATGGAAACTAGTCAACCCAATACCCCATTTCAGCAATGAATACCCAATCCACCAACTTAAGAAGTAGTCACAGGAAATATTACATATCTCTATCTCCCTTAAATCCACTAGAAAAAGAACCACATTACAAAAAAAAATAGAGTATCAAACTCTACACCAATACCAAGATCAAACTATCACCACGAGACGAACCCAACAATCCTGAAATACAAGCCCAAGATCTCATGACATTAATATCAAGACCACTACCAGCAATGAACTATCCACATCAGAAGAATGGTTCCTAAACTAGACAACCTCAAAATAGGCTATAGAGAAGGGTAGCCAATGATAAAATCTTAGAAAACTAGCAGGTAAGTCCAAGAATCTCAAACTCAAAAATGGGTGATATAACTAAATTACCAGCTTACCTTTACTTTTATTTCCCACTCAATAGTCGATCTAACAACCAATTGAAGAGGAAAATGACTGACCTCACCTTGATAAAAGAGAGAAAAAGCATCCAACTGAGCTAGATGCCTTGGCCAACGAAGAAGAACTGGGAAAAAGAATATTCTAGTTAGATAACGGTAGTCTATCCTCCAATAAAGCAAGGATCAATCACATCAAAACATGACAATAATAATAGGCATAATAAATATCAACATAAAATGTAGGTGGTACCAAAATAAAATAACCAAAGAGTACTACTATAACGCCTGAGATAGATAATATGCTATGATAAATGGGACTCGAACCCAAATGCTACACACTTAGCAAAATATCAATACTGATCCACTCTATCCACTACCATAAGAAATCATATATGGGGTATTAACATAATTGTGAACTCTAAACCAATGCACTCTATAATCAATATAAACCTACCAAGTTATATAATCATCGATGGGTAATAAAGCCCCAATATACTCAAATGTAAAGGTAAAGGCAGGAAATAAAGGCACACCTACCATAGTGGAATCTAAAGTAACATGCACGATGTGCTTGAGGAAGTATGAATCTGAGTGGGTGAAAACTCTAATTATGAGTCTGAACCACCAATCGAGGTACCAAGTTGGTGAGAACTCTAATTATGCATCTGAATCACCAATTTAGGTACTAAGTGCACTACCTCTAACTGAAGGTTCCATAATACTAAGACTCATTTGGAAAAGTAGAATGACTAATAATCTTGTATTTGGGGCACTCTTTAACCTAATAACTCATTTCTCTATAGTCATGCCAAACCCCTAAAGCTCTAATCTAGAGAGAAACATGAGCTGGCCCCAATTGGCAAACCAAGCAATGTCGGGGGATACTTTTTACTAAAATAATGACCTCCTTCAATCATAACATAACTCAAGAACTCTAGGCTAGGGTGTATATATGCTAACTCCATATGAATAGCCAAATCACGACACTCTTTAGACCAATGACCATTCTTACTACAACTATAAAAAACTTCTGGAACACTTTAAGGTACTACAACCACTAATCCAAAATAACCACCATGACCTAAAGATCGTTGCTGAGTACTCCTCAAGATCCGATGAGAACCCAGCTGTAACACCTCTAATTTTTGATCCTTGAAAATTCTTGAGTTTTTAAACTCACTGCCTAGACTAAACACTCCTAATGAGTCATAACACATCATTATGAGTCTTAGGGGCCCAATCATAGCCTGTCCAGTATGTTAGACTAGAGCTTCTATTGTGATTACGAATAAGGGCTATGAGTCGTAAAGACTCAAAAACTAGTCATATAGTTCTATCCGTAGCCAAACCAGTATGATACCTAAAGTATTCTGTCTTGAATATGACTTGACCCTATGAGTCGTAGGGTCTTTTAAAGAGTCATAGGGTATGAGTCGTAGGGTTATCAGAGGGGGTCCCCCAACTACTGTCTCGACTATGACTCATAGTGACAAGCCGTAACGTGTCCTTACGAGTCATATAATGTTTCATAATCATCGGAGATAATTTTTTAGCTTTTAATTAAAGGCACTTTGGATATTTCCCATTTTCCCTAAATCATGAACCACGACTTAAAACCAATTTAGGGTGTCATTAGCACTGCAAAAACAAATCAAAATAACTTCTCAATCTCTCTCAAATTCTCTTAAGTAAGATACTTAGAGTTTCCAAGAAGTTGATTAATTAGAGCTCTCAAGGGAAAATTCTCTCCATAACTCTTGATATTTCATGTTACTCTTCCCCATCTATTACATTGTGAAATCATGTATTTTAAATAGTTCTCTATATGGTTTTGATGTTGGTTTTGCACATGTATTGAGGGTTTTAAATGATTGTTGTTAATGTGATGTTTCATGTTTACATATGTATTGTTTATGTTTTAAATGGTTGTTTTGAAATCAATTTGATGCATGGGTATGGTGAATAAATTAGGGAATTGTGATTTCCCCAAATTTTGTGAACATTGACAATTCAATTGGTAATAACCCTAACTCAATTATGTGAAAGTGGTTTTGAGTATGAGAAAAATTGCATGGAACTACTTTTGGAACAATTACATGATGTAAAGAGGTTACTAAAATATGACAGTTTGCATTAAAGAACAAAGCGAGGTGTTCTCCTAAGTTAATGGAATTCAAATAGCATGTTGATGTTACCTTGCAAGTGTATTTGGTATGATGATACCAACATTGTATGCCTAAGTGTGTATTATGGTTCAATGAATATAAACATATGATAAATGTTTTAATGGTGACACGAACCACCCTGGGGCCTTATCGTAACGGGTATCCCAAGTTTGACCAGGACCGGAGACCACCCCCATTACCTAACCTAACCTCTAGCTACCTTATATGAGTTGGTTGAATTTTGAGCATGTTACAATATAGTGTAACAACTTACATAAAGACTCTGGGATAAGATCACAACCATGACCTACCCAACCGAGTCCAACCACCCCATACCAATAATCCAACCATACCAAAACAAGGGCCATAAATTAGGCCATAGCCAAGGATGTTTCAAAAAATAATAAAATTAATCTCAAAATGAAATAGGATGGAACAACAAACAATTTCGTCCAATGATGTTAGCTTTTCAGCTTATTCAAATGCCAAGGTCGACACCAATACTGATCCCACTCATTCCAACCCATAGAAGTACCATAAAGCCTCTAACCAAAAGAGTAATAAAATTTAGTTAGGACATCCCCCAACCATTGCCAAAACCAATAACTAAAATAAACCAAAATATCTAGAAATATCTAATACATGAAATAGAGCCTTCCTAAAGGAAGGAGGCTTACAACTTCTGACCAAATGCTGGTCCCCGAATCAATCACTATGTAGGAGGAGTAGAGCGACTGAATCCTGCATAGCATGGGTGTACAACCAACAATTGATGGGGTTAGCGAGTGACCGCTAGCATAACTCAGGGTAAGAATAAAATAATGCCATTTGTAAAACCAAGAAAAACCATCTATATGTACACAACCATATATATATATATATATATATATATTTGTATATAACCATGCTGGGAAATGAGACCGGGTTTAACATGCCTATAAAACCTTTACCTACGTTGTGTAGTTTTTCCATCCTAAACCACCCACGGACTATATGGGTTTAACTCCTGTAACGCCTCAAAAATACCCACTTGATGTCACATGGTGCTCAAGACTACAAGTAGTCCTAAGCTAACCTTTTTAGCTATCTAACAACTTTGGAACCCATAATAAAAGTAAACTATCATATAAAATCTTGAAATACTAAATCAATGTAATAACTGAAAGTCTTAAACTTTGAAATCTTAAAACCAACACTTTGAAACCCAAAATTGAAAATAGTTGGACAAGCCTCTACTTTTAACTAGAGAGCCACTGGGACAAGCCTCAACTGACTCAAACTAAACTGAAAGCAAATGACTAAAATAATGTATCAATATCAAAGACTAATAAGAATAAGTCCTCGAACTATGAGGACTCATTAAATTTGGGATATAGGTAGAGATGCTTAAGGTCAATCACACCACTTGAACTGATCACTAGGACCTACATTATAAGATAATGTAGCGCATAGAAATATATGTGGATCAATACTTCTGGAATGTACTATGTATGTGGGGGCTAATACATAAGTAAAAAAGTAACTCAATAGTCATATAAACTTTTGAATAATGCATGCCAAGTGTGAATGACTCACTTTGATCTTGAATAATTGAAAACTGAAAGTCATAAATCATGACCAATAAAGCATACTGTATAAATCTTGTGATCCATAGCACTTAGTTCTAAAATCTGTACTTTTACTCTTTCTATTGGGAGGTTCTTCTAATCAACATAAACCATGTGAGCTATCATGGAGTCCAACGTGTCGCACCCACGTTGGTAGGGATGTCCTACCCTTGCCATTGTAATTGAACCTAAGCTAAAGTGATCAGCATGCTGAACCTATATTAGGACTTAATCCTACAGTGACACATAGTTCTAGGGCATGTGAACTTGATCTTATACCCAACTCGGTGCTAAATACTACTCCTATATTAATGGTATGCTCTCTCTTTAGGAAATCCACCTTAAAATAGCATAAGGGTTTTAAGGAAAACCAGTTATGCTCCTCTTTGCTTTAAATCATAAATTGTATGAACAAGGTGGATTCCTTATCTTAGCTTAGGATAAAAAAATCAATTCTTTATTAAAATCTTGATATAACTCTTCAAATGAAACTTAAGAATATAATCTCCTTGAAATCTCAAACTCATCCTTGGTATAAACTTATCAAATAAAACTTAAGAGCATGCTCTTCTTGAAATCTCAATACTTAAACTTAAGGCTTAAAATTTATGTTTAAGTTCATGTCAATTCAAAATAGTACTTCTTTCTCAACAACAATCTTGAAATACTTTAACAATAATAAGCCAAGATAGTGAAATATCATTCATATCATAAATCATGTAATTAAAAACATTAACATAAGCACTTCTTGATATACTTAAACTTTAATTCTCATGAAAATCACTTGCTTCAAGAACATACATACTTGGGTATGAACCCTAATTCAAAATAAGTGAATTAAATCTTAAAATCATGAAATTTGGGCATAAGGGTGAAATAAAGCCCTTGTTCATAACCCTACATACCTTAGTTGATGAATTAGCAGAAGTTCTTGGTTGCTTTCTTGAAATTTGAGCCTGAATCTTAAGGAGGCTAGGATTTGTTCTTGAGAGAAGATTACTTTTTTGGAGAGAAATTTTGAGTTATGGTGCAAATAATACTCCTTGGAGGCTTTAACTTTGTGTTATGGATGAATTTGTGTGGGGAACAGACTCAATTTCCCTAAAAAATAGAATCAAAAGCTTGAAAAACAAGGGGCGTGATAGAGCGAGCGCCGCGGGCTCTATTGCGATGCACTAGAGTAGGTGTCATGGGCTTTACTGCGGTACACTGGAGAGGGCCACTACAGGCTTCACTGCGGTATACTACAACGGGCGTCATGGGTTTATCCCATTGCAACTACTATTTTGGAAGTCCAAATATGCCCTTATGCTGGTCTAAAATTTTTGAAACTCACCTGAGATGTACTATTGACTACCCCGATCTTGAATCATCTTTAAAATCAATGATCCAATCTCGGGAAGGTCAAAAATAAAATCATCAAAGTTTTAGGGGCTTTGGAAATAACTAAGTTTTAACACTTAGTGAAATTTTCTAGGCTTTGGACCTCTTCGACATGCACTAGTGAGTTGAATTGAGCTATGATCTTACAGGGTCTTACACTATTTTCCCCTTGGAAACATTCATCCTTGAATGAGACTGACTAAAATACGAATACCAAGGGACTGATACTTCATACTAAATATGCATAACTGGAAGCATGATTATATGACTGAACTGGTTTGTGAATGGATGCAATGACATAAAATTGATTGTATGGCTGAAAATGAGAATGGAAAAGAGATAATCTATGAAAAATTTGTTAACTTAAGATGAGTCTAAACTTGCGGAGAAGAGATGAGGGTACTTGTTTCACATATTTGCTTCTGCCTCCCGAGTGGCACCCTCAACAGACTGATTCTGCCAAAGAACTTTGACCAAGGGAACTTATTTGTTCCTTAGCCTTTGAATCTGGTGATCAAGAATCTCAACTGGGATTTCTTCATAAGAAAGGCTATCCTAAATTTCAGTGCTTTCCAAAAGAACTACAACAGCTGGATCACCAATAAACTTCTTGCATAAGGAGACATGAAATACTGGGTAAACGAATGTCAAATCTGCAGGCAACTCAAGATCATATGCTACCTTTCCAACATGACTTAGTATTCTGTAGGGGCCAGTATATCGAGGACTATGCTTCCCTTTTTTGCCAAATCTCTTCACTTCCTTCATGGATGAAATTTTCAGATAAACCAAGTCACCAACTTCAAACTCAAGATCCTTTCTCCTCACACATGCATAAGATTTCGGATGACTCTGAGCTATCTTAAGCCTCTCTCAAATCAATTGAACTTTTTCCATAGCTTTAAACACCACATCTGACCCTATCAATGCAGCCTCACCTACCTTAAACCAACCAATATGTGATCTACACCTCCTCCCATAGAGAGCCTCAAACAAACCCATCTGGATACTGGAATGATAACTATTATTATAGGCAAACTCGATCAATGGAAAGTGATCATCCCAACTACCCTAGAAGTTAATAACACATGCTCTCAATATGTCCTCTAGGGTTTGAATGGTCCTCTCTACTTGAACATCTATCTGAGGATAAAAGATAGTACTAAGATGAACTTGGCTACCAAGACCCTTCTTAAAGGCTTTCCAAAAGTGAGAGGTAAATTGAGTACCCTTATCTGAAATGATGGAAAAAGAAACTCCATGAAATCTAACCAACTCTCTAATATAAATCTTAATGCAATCTTCAACAGAAAAGGAAGTATGGGCTGTCTGGAAATGGGTTGACTTGGTCATTCTGTCAATAATAACCCAAATTGAATCATGCCGACGATGCGAACGGGGTAACCCTATCACAAAGTCCATGCTCACCTCTTCCCACTTTCAAATGGGAACACTAAAATCATATAAAGTGCCAAAAAACCTTTGGTGCTCAACCCTAACCTGTTGACAATTAATTCACTTGGCTATAAACTCAATAATATCCCTCTTCATTCCACTCCACCAATAAATTTGCCACAAATTGCGATACATCTTGGTGGCTCCTGGGTGAATAAAGTAACGTGCACCATGCACTTCTGCCAAAATCCACTATCTCAAACCATCAGCATATGGCACACACAGTCTACCCTAGTAGCGTAACACTCCATCTCCCTCTTGGCTGAAAACTTCTACTTTTTGATCTCTAACTAACTTTTTTAACTTTACCAAAATGGAGTCTCTATCTTATTTCTTCTTCGATTCGGTAACCCAAGAATATTTTGAAGTATTCCGAACCCATACACTACCTTCAGCTTAGTCAACCAACCAAACACCTAATCTAGCCAACTGATGAACTTCCTAAACTATATTTTTCTTTCATTCTCAACATGAGCAACACTACCTATAGATAGTCTATTAAGGGCATCTACCACTATATTGGCCTTGCTCGAGTGATACAAAACACTCATATCATAGTCCTTCAACAATTCTAAACACCTTTTCTAACGGAGATTTAACTTTCTCTGTGAAAATACATACTACAAACTTTTGTGGTCTGTGAACACATCAGCGTGCACCCCATAAAGATAATGTCTCTAAATTTTCAAGGCAAATATAACAACTGCTAATTCAAGATCATGGGTAGGATAGTTATTTTCATAAGTTTTAAGCAGTCTAGAGGCATAGGCTATGGCCTTACCTATCTGTATAAAAACACAACCCTGACCAATTCTAGAAGCATAAAAGTAAACAACAAATCAATCTGTACTTTCAGGTAGCACCAAAATTAGGGATGAAGTGAGTTGAGTCTTCAACTCCTGAAAACACTTCTCACAGGAATCTGACCACTAAAACTTAACTTTCTTTAGAGTTAATATTGACATAGGGGCCAAAATAGATGAAAATTCTTCAACAAACCGTTGGTAATAGCCAGCCAAACCCAAGAAACTCCTGATATTTTGATGGAGAGATGGTTCTAGCCTAGTTTCTCACTTTTTTTGTCTTTTAAGGATCAATTCCAATGCTATTATTGAAAACTATATGGCCAAGGAAAGCTACTAACCTTAGCAAAAATTCACACTTACTAAATTTGGCGAACAACTGTGATCTCTAAGAGTTTCCAACATAATTCAGAAATGGTCTTCATGGTCATTCTCACTATAGGAATAGACAAGAATATCATTAATGAAGACTATGAAGAACATGTCCAAGTACTGATTGAATATTCTGTTCATAAGGTCCATGAAGGATGCTGGGGCATTCATTAACCTGAAGGACATGGATAGAAATTTAAAGTGACCATAATGGGTTCTGAAGGCTATTTTTGGAATATCACACTCCCTTAATTTAAGCTAATAATAGTTAGATTTGAGGTCTATCTTAGAGAGATAACTTACACCCTGAAGCTGATCGAATAAGCAATCAATCCTAGAAAAAGGGTATTTGTTCTTTATTGTGACTTTGTTTAACTGGCGGTAGTCAATGCACATTCGGAGAGAGCCATTTTTCTTACGCACGAATAGGATTGGAGTGCCCCATGGAGAAAGACTGGGTCGTATGAAACCTTTATCTAAGAGGTCTTTAAGTTGTTCTTTAACTCTTTAAGCTCAGTCGAAGCCATATGATATGGAGGGATGGAGATGGGCTGAGTATCAGGAAGAAGATCAATGCCGAATTCTATTTCCCTATTGGGAAGTACCACTAGAAAATCTTCGGGAAAAAACTCAGGAAATTCATTGACTACACGAACTGACTGAATTGTTGAAGCTTCAAACTTAGTGTCTTTGACTCGAATTAAATGATAAATGGACCCTTTGGATATCAACTTTTTGTCCTTAATACAAGACATAAAATGACTCTTGGGAGATTCGAAAGTACCTTTCCTCTAAAAAATTGCCTCATTAGGAAACTAAAACTTCACTACAAGGGTGTGACAATCTATTGACGCATAGCACGAATGGAGCCAATCCACACCTAGAATAACATAGAAATCTACCATTTCTAGCTCTATTAGGTTTGCTAGTATGATCTTATATAGGACAGTGATAGGACACTTCTTATAGACTCATCTGGGAACAACTCACTCACCTACTGGGGTAGAAACTAGGAAGGGCTTGGAGAACTTTTTAGGATTTATCCCAAAATTTGCCACAATCAAAGGAGTCACATAAGAAAGATGTGATCCGGGGTCTAAAAACACATAAACTTCAAAATGGAAGAAATGAAGCATTCCAATAACAACATATGGTGATATCTCCTGCTATTGTTGGGATGGTAAATCATAGAACCAATTCTAGCCCTGGCCACCACCGGTACTGGATGATGTGCCCTGAGAAGGGACTGGGCGACCTGGAAGAGCTGGTGCACTAGTAGCCTGAGTCTGGGGATGAACATTCTTGCTTTCTTTCTTAGCATACATACACTCTTTAATTTCGTGACCCAACTTTCCACATCCTCAACAACCCTTTCTTCCTGCCACACACTCATCAGGGTGGTTTCTTCCATACTTCACCCAAGGCCGGTAATTGGGACTTCCACCTACACCACTTTGAGACATAAAAATAGATATCCTGCCCTACTACTTTTGCTAGGTTCTTGGTGCAGGGGCAATGGATGAAGATGGCGCTGACATAGATGAGTGACCCTAAAATTGCAAATGATTCCCCCTTCAGACCTTGGTTGGCCATACTCAAATTATTTGGTTCTAGCCTTCGTATTCCTCTCTTTCTCTCTCTCCCTCTCTCTCTCTCTCTTTCAACTTCTCTACCTCAATCTGTTAAGCACAAGTCATCAGCCTAAAAAGATCCATATCCCCAATAAGCATGGCAGTTCTATACTCTTTGATGAACAAACCAGACATTCTAGTAACAAACTTACTCATACTAGATCGAGGGTCAGCTATCAACTCGGGAGCATACTTAGACAACTGGGTTAACTTAAGGCAGTACTTCTTCACTGTTATCAAGCCTTGCCTCAGGTTTATGAATTCCTATATCTTAGCTTCTCTTATCACATCCGGATAGAACCTATCCAGAAATGCATCCTAAAATACCTGTGAACTCATAGGAGCTGTATTCTTACCCCTACTATCCTTCCACATAACAACCCTATCATAAGCAATATCCTTCAACCTATAGGATGCTAATTTTACACTCCCCTCTTCAGTAACATAAATAAGTTCAGTGATCTTTCTAACCTCATCAATGTAGTTATGTAAGTCCTCACAAACTTTAGACCCGAAGAACTCAGGTGGATTTATTCTTATGAAGTCATGAATTCTGGCTGCATCTAAATCACCATTCTTCAAAAGTAGGACTGTAGCCTGATGGTTGCCCTGAGCTTTGGCAGTCACAGCTTAGGCCAACGCCTTAAAGGCTGCCCAAAATTCAGCATGAGACATATTCTCATTCAGAGGGTTGGCTTTTATTGGTGGTTGGTCACCATTTTTTCGTGCATCTATCACGTAAGAGCATAAGTTAAAGAAGATAGAGACAACTGTAAGCACGGTAGATCATGAAAGAAAGAGGATGATTTCCTAAATCATTCCGTATCCTCTTGCTCATAAATCTAGCACGCTTCAGAATCGTGATCAAGACTCTACAAAACGCGGCTTGTCTGGCTCCCAGGACTCTTTAAACCCTAAATGTTAATGAATGGAATAATAGGGTAAATAACCTCCTAATTAGTGGGACCTTATTAGGATAAGTGGGGTAAATATCTAGAATACCCTTACTTAAGTTGTACCAAAATGTCATCACAGGGATACGACTAACCCACATGAATCGTACCCTCCACTCGTATCCAAGCCTCAACCCTTGGATCCAACACTATCCAACATACAAATCATCTAGCTAAGTTGTATTCACAGCATACGTTATGTATCCTTCACCCGTACCCCTAATAGATTTAAGCTCAAGGAAGATTCAGACAGTATCAACCATACGAGTCCATGGAACAACTCGTACACTGTCTTAAGGCTCACGGTGAGCCACTCGTACTTATATTCAACCCAAGTAACCAAGTCCAAGATTAAGTTAAGGAACAAAAAGTTCCATAACCTCCAATATGACTCATACCCCTAAGTTGTATCCATTCTAGTAACCAAAATGCATCCTACCAACCAACACTAGTCAGTATACGATTAGACCTTACCACATATGCCCTAATATATGGGTTGTACCCTCGAGTCGTATTGCATCTAGAGACTAAAATTCCAGGAAATTTTATAAGGGTCAAAACCTAGGGTGTTATAGTCTCCTCCACTGGGAATATTCATCCCCGAATGACAAAAAAGTTAGATGTAACCACACGCACGAATCATTTTTATTATCAAATATATTCTCGATCTTTAACAAAGTTTAAAAACAAAGAGGCAAAGATATTAATCTTTCTTTAACTAAATGTGTTGAAGATATATACCTTCTGCATGAATCCCAAGAGCAGAAAACAAATGCGGATATTTGGACTTTATGTCCTCCTTCGCTTCCCATGTAGCTTCTTATACCTTATGGTTCCGTCAAAAAACCTTAACCAAATCCACATCCTTGGTTTGCAACCGATGAACCTGCCTACCCAAGATCTCAATCGGGACATCTTCATAAGACAATAAATCTGTGAGACCTAATCCTTCCAAATAAACAACCGAAGAAGGATTGCCAATTCAATTTCTCATCATGGAAATATTAAATATTGGATAAACCAAGCTCAAGATAGAAGGCAACTCTAGCTCATAAGCAATATTATCAACTCTTTCCAAAATCTCATAAGGACCCACATACCAGGGAATGAGCTTCCCCTTCTTGCCAAACCACATTACTCTCTTCATGGGAGATACCTTGAGGAAAACCTTATCCCCAACCTCAAAATCCCAAGTCTCTACTCCTAACATCCGTATAGGACTTTTGGAGACTTTGGGAAGCCTTAAGCTTATCATAAAATATCTTTACCTTCTCCATAGACGGGTAAACCAAATCGGGACCAAACATGTCTGCCTCACCAAGCTCAAACCAACCAATAGTAGATCAATACCTCCTACCATACAATCTCTCAAAAAGGGACACACCAATACTAGAATGGTAACTATTGTTGTAAGTAAACTCCACCAAAGGTAGATGCTCAACCAAATTTTCACTATAATCAATCACACAGTCCCAATGCATATCCTTCAATGTCAGAATGGTTTTCTCCACTTGCCTATCCATCCGTGGGTGGAAAGTAGTACTCAGACTCACCTCATTCCCCAACCCTCTCTGAAAAGACCGCCAGATTTGAGATGTAAATTATGTGCCACAATCGGAAATAATTAAAATAGGCACCCCATGTATATTCACAATCTCCTAAAGATACAACTTAGCATAATCCTCCACTGAGAAGATAGTCCGCATTGATAAAAACCGCAAAGACTTAGTCTTCCTATCCATAATGACCCAAATCAAATCATATTAATATTGAGACCGAGGAAGACCAGTAATGATGTCCATATTGATCACTTCCCACTTCTATTCGGGCAAATAAATTTTTTGGTACAACTCTTGCCTCAAGTGCTCAACCTTAAACTGTTGACACACCATGCATTTAGACATAAAATCAACCACATTCCTCTTCATGCCATTCCAACAATATATCTTCTTGAGATCATGATACATATTAGTCGAGCCGGGATGAACAACATAGCACAACTTATACGCCTCAACCAGAATCCCTTGTTGCAACCCATCGACATTAGGAACACACAATCTTTCTTAGTATTGTAAAGTACCATCACCACTGATCTCAAACACTACTACCTTTTTTCTACTAACGTCACTCTTGATTTTGATAAAGATAGGATCTAGCACTTGCTTCTCCTTAAACACAGCACTAAGAGATGATCAAACCACTTCTTGCACCACCACAGCACCATCCTTGGAATCCAAGAGGTGAACTTTCAAGATTAACCAAGCAATAAATATCCTTTACTAATTCTCGCTTTCCTTCCCTCATATATGCCAAACTCCCTATGGATAACCTGCTAAGAGCATCAACAACCATATTAACCTTACCTGGGTGATAGTGAATACTCATATCATAATCCTTGAGAAGCTCACACCTTCTTCTCTGCCTAAGATTAAGCTCTTTCTAGGAGAACACATATGGTAGACTCTTATGATCAGAAAAGATATCCATATAAACACCATACAAATAATGCCGCCATATTTTCAAAGTAAGCACAACCACCAACATATCCAAATCATGAGTAGGATAATTTCTCTTAAGTACTTTATACTCTCTAGAAGCATAGGTAATCACCTTCTCATGCTGCATCAAAACATAACCAAGACCTACTCGAGATGTATCGCAATAAACCACAAACCCATCATTCTTCTAGCAAAGTCAAAATTAGAGCCAAAGTTTACTTATCCTTAAACTTCACAAGCATCTGACCAAGAAAACTTGACCTTCTTCTGAGTCAACTTAGTCAAAGGAGCAGCTATCAACGAATAGATTTCCATAGACCAACTTTAATACCCGGCTAAACCCAAGAAGCTCTGAATATTGGATGGAGTCATGGGTTTAGGCCACCTCTTCCCCATAATAACCTTCTACAGATCCACCATTATCCCTTCATTAGAAATAGTGTGACATAAAAAGGTTACAACATTCAACCAAAACTCACACTTGGAGAACTTGACATACAAATGTTGTTCCCTTAAGGTCTGCCACACCACACGGAGGTGATTAACATAATCCACCTTGCTCTTTGGATAAACCAAAATGTCATCAATGAACACAATAACTAAGAGATCTAAATACTGACGAAAAACCCTATTCATCAGATCCATAAAAGTCGCTGGAGTATTAGTCAACCCAAATAACATTACAGAAAATTTAGAGTGCCCATACCAAGTATGAAAAGCCATCTTAAGGATATCTACCTCCCTAATCTTTAGTTGATGGTACCTAGACCGATGATTTATCTTTGAAAAAAACTTGGCTCCTTACGACCGGTCAAATAGATTATCTATCCTTAGAAGAAGATAATTGTTCTTGACCATCACCTTGTTCAACTGCCTATAGTCAATGCACATCTGAAGGGAACCATCCCTCTTGTTCAAAGCAACATCAGTGCACCCCAAGGAGATACTCTAGGATGAATAAACTCCTTATCTAAAAGCTCCATAAGTTGATCCTTGAGTTTCCTTAACTCTGCCAGAGCCATTCTATATGGAGGAATAAAAAATGGACGAGTGTCCGATATTAGATCAATACCAAACTCTATTTCCCTATTCAGAGGAACACCAGGAAGATCATTTGGAAAGACCTCTGTAAACCCATTAACCATTAGAACTGACTATAAAGAAGGACCTTTCGAGCTAGAATCTTTAACCTGAACCATGTGATAAAGACAACCATTAGAGATTAAACTTTGATCTCTAACACAAGAAATAAATCTCTCCTTAGGACTTAAATAAACACCCTCTCACTCTATAACCGGTTCACTAGGGAACCTAAAGATAACATTATGGGTTCGATAATCCAAGGATGTGTGATAAGAGTGCAATGAATCTATACCCAGAATAACATTAAAATCCACCATATCCAACTCAAACTAATCCACCAAGGTCTTCTTGCCACCAACAGATATCACACCCCCCATAGACTCTTCTCGTAATAGCCAAGTCACCTACCGGGGTAGAAATAGAAAAAGGATCCAAAATAACTTTTGGATTAGAACTAAAGGATACAACCATATTAAGAGTCACATAGGAGAAAGTGGACCCCATAACAACAAAATAATATACGTCATGAGAGAAAAGCTATAACATACCAGTAAGCTGTAAAGTTTACCCTTCCTCATTGGTAGCCTAAATCACCCAAAATATCTTTTCAATTTCATCCAAGAAGCCATGTGAATCTTTCTCCACCTTCACTCTAGAAAAAGTAGAAGGAATCATCTTCATAAATTAACCAACACTTGTGGCCTTAATAGACAAAGCACTAATTGCACCCAGCTCAGCCTGAGCAACGACCATTTGAGAAATAACATGAATAAACTAATGGAATTATGCATTTTTACCTTACCTTAAGGAGGACTAGTATCAACTGGTGAAAATCTTGAACTATCAGGTATAGAATCATAAGATCAAAGATGAACCCCAAAAGTAAGATGCACCCTTTCATCATTACCCCCAGATAGAATAAAAGAATTTTCTTATATTACAGATCTACGAGAAATGATCTAAAAGATGAAAAAACAAGAATTAGAGAAGATTCCAGGACAAGGACTTCAAGCTTGAAAATAGAATACCAAGAAACTGAAACATTCCTAAATGCCTTATAACCTCTCCCTTATGAGTCTGGCATGCTACATACCCTAAAAGAGACTCTACTTTTCAAAGATTTATGGACTTATAATTGACCATGAACCTAGGGTATGATGCCAACTTGACCCAACCCGCCCTGGGGCCTTGTCGTAATGGGCGTCCTAAGTTCGACCAGGACCCAAGACCTCCCCCGTTACCCAACCCAACCTCAGTTGCCTTCCTTGAGTTGGCTGAATTTCTAGTATGTAGCAAGTTAGTGTAACAGTTAACATAAAGACTCTAGAATAAGATCACAATCATGATTGACCTAACTGAGTCCAACCTCCCATACCAATAATCCAACCATACCAAACCATACCAAAATAAGGGCTATAAACCAGGACATAACTAAGGATGTTCCAAAACATAATAAAATTAATACCAAAATGAAATTGGATCAAAAAACCAATAATTTCATCCAATGATGTCAACCCTTCAACTTATTCCAATGCCAAGGTAGAAACCAATATCTATGCCACCCATTCTAACCCATAGAAGTACCACAAAGCCTCTAACCAAATGAGTAATAAAATTTGGTTGGGACATACCTCCAATCATAGACAAAACCAATAACAAAAATAAACTAAAATGTCTAAAAATATCCATATTATAAAATAGATCCTTTTGAAAGGATGAAAGCTCACCAATTTAGTCTAAATACTAGTCCCCGAGTCAATCACTATGTCAGAAGAGTAGAATGGCCGGTTCCTATATAGCATAGGTATACAGTTTCTAATAGACGGGGTTAGCGAGTGATCGCTATCATGATATCAGGGTAAGGATAAAATAATGCCATTGATAAAATTAAGTAAAACTATCTATATGCAAACAACCATATATATATATATATATATATATATATTTATAACTATGTTGGGAAAAGGGATCGAGTTTAGCATGCCTTTAAAATCTTTACCTGGGCTGTGTAGATTTCCCCTCCTAAACCACCCACGAGCTATATGGGTTTATCTCCCCCTACTGAAAGGGTCTCAGTGCATGTAGTCGCACGACCAGGGAAGGTAACCTTGGGATTACTAGTACATCCTCCAAATATAGTGTGACATCATGCACATGGTCACCAATACCAACCTCATATTGGCAAATCTGAGTTTCCAATTTTGGTCCCCTTGGGACCTCCATCTTCTACGTCTTAGATACACCTCCAGCCATAATTGCCTAATTAAAAATCAATTTACAAATAACCAAATTATTATCCATTTATTAACCAAGGCTATTAATATTGGTATCGTCATACCAATCCTTACTTACAAGTATTAACTATAGCCAACCATATATAGGTTTAAGGGGACTTTCAAGTACCCTTCCATTTACTATCTTAAACCACTTGGGGATTACATGTACCCCTCAATCATAAACATTTATCCATTTACCTTTCCAAACTATTTAAACCATGCATAATTCTTTCACTAAGTTTCAAACAAGCAAAAGTTCCATTAAAAGTAGTCAATGCAATGAACATATCTTTATAAGCATTTCGTCAAACACATTGGTTGCATAATATAACCAAAACAAATTACAATTACCATTAAACCATTCCCATGAAATCCAATCATCTAAAACTACCATTCAGTAGATCTCCTTGAGTGGTGATTGATCCATACTTGGAGTACCCAGGAAAGAGTTGAAGAAATCAGTATTCAATTGCAAGACTTGCCCCCGAATATTTACTTTATTTCCCGTAGTCCTTAGGGACCAGTTGGTATAAAACTCTCGAGTCAAATCAAGATTGTATTCTCCTATGTCTCGAAAGATAAAGTAAAGATTTAGTGCCATAATCTTTGCCAAAATGCGAGGGCAATTCCTTGCTAAACTTTTCTTCTGCATCAACTCCACATGTACATATTTCTTTACTTTATTGTTTATATACCATTCCTTCCCTTCCTCCTCCAGAACCCATTTGATCCCAAAAGTGCGTCGAGGCACTTGAAGAGATGAGGAATCAGCCTGGTCCTTTCTTGACCTTTTTGTGAGGTAGATGCTTTCTCCTTTTCCTGTCGTCCTTTCGGAGCCATGTTACCTAAGATCATAATATGGCCATGTTAGTGTCATTTCGTAAAATTCACTATAATCGAAAAAGAAAATAGTGATGGCACCACCCCACACTTAATTTGTTTGCACAAACTAATTGAGTGAGTGATGTCGATTACTCAGACTTCATCGACATACATTTAGATGGTATGTGCCAACAATATTATTAGCGCAGTGACACTTTCAACCCTTCACTTTGCATAACACTTTCTCAGTTTGATATTGAGAAGCAGCACACAATGGTCCTGTAATCTTCACTATCATTTCCAACTTTATTTCATTGGAGCAATGCAATCTTTGAACAAGACTATGACATAGAAATCTTATCATGCTATAGCATAGAAACAATTACACAATCTTATGCTTTTGGTTAATCATGATCATTACATCGATGAACGAGTCACTCGCATAGTCAAGCTTACAACTCCCAAAATTATGCATTAAACTTCAATATTTCAACTCCATAATAAAAAAATTATGACAGTGAATACCAATCAATACATGCCAAAGTAAAATCAAGATTACCTATGAGAATCCTTTCACTCAATGAGATGTATTCTTCAAAAAATCATAACAAACTAATCATACTCTTATCACCAAGCACTACTACAAAATCTAGTTAACCATTATAAGCGTAGCACTGAAACAACTACGGAACATGAAATAACAACTTACTTGGTGATTAATTCGTGATGAATCGGGAAGGTGAGCCTGCAGGATTAGATGAGAATAGAGAAAAGCTTGGAGAGGGCAAGGGTGCTTGGGCGGTGCCTAGGTTTAAGAAAAATTGAGTGGTGTTTAAGGGTAGAGGATATATTTAAAAGATGAGACATAGGTTGGGTTGGTCCATTGACAAACGGGTTATTAGGCAACATTTACGGTGATAGGCAATGCCTATAGAATCACCTAAGCATAAGTAGGCGACGCCTAACCTACCGCCTATGTTGGCATAGGCGGCGCCTAGCCTATCTCCTATGTGAGGCAGTGAGCATAGGCGATGGCATAGGCAGCGCCTAGCCTATCACCCATGTTGGCATAGGCGGCGCTTAGCCTATTGAGCGCCTAGCCTATCACCCATGTTGGCATAGGCGGCGCTTAGCCTATCACCCATGTTGGCATAGGTGGCGCCTAGCCTATTGCCTATGTGAGGCAGTGAGCATAGGCGATGGCATAGGCGGCGCCTATCCTATCGCCCATCTTGGCATAGGCGGCGCCCAACCTATCGCCTATGCTCCATCATTCCTAGACTTACCACCATTGACATGACTCACTTTCAAATCAAAATTTGGGGTTAATCTTCTCCTTTGTACTTCATGCACCTACACTTAATCAAAAACAACAAAAATGATTAGAAGGATGGGTTGCCTCCCACCAAGCGCCTTAGTTTTGGTCATGGCTCGACTCTTCTTTTTGAATTTTTATTTA
>JAPEIP010000010.1:226785498-226803902 GCA_026120095.1 Capsicum chinense
ATAAATTCAAAAACCCATAGCAATAGAGAGTATACTACAAGGTTTCCATAACCCTAACAAATAAACTTAGCTACTCATGAATAAAACAGAAATCAAACTAGAAATATTCATCATACCAAAACTTAGAATGATCTTGGTGATAAATATGACTAGCAAAAATAAGAGAGAAACGCGTTTCTCTCTCTCTGTCCTCAAGCTAAGCCGCTTTCTCCTCTTTTCAAATAATACAGAATGTCAATGATTTAACTAAAAATTCAGCAATCATGCTTTTAATAACATCCTTCTCTAATAAATTGCTATTGTATCCTTAACTATTTTAAAATATTGAGTTTGCCCGGGAAAAAGTTCCCATGCGTCACATTCAGTCCAAGAGCTGCTTTCCTTTTTATGTGAAGTTTTCCTTTGCTGTCCATAGGTCCCCAAAGTGTTGTAATCTTCCTCATTAGTACCTGAAAAGCATGCTAATCACATAGGTCATCTCACTTAACTAAAAATAGACTAAAAGTGCAAGAATTATGTACTTTATCCTCAAAACTTAGCTAAAACATGGGTAAGTTATGGTGCTTAGACGTATAAATACGCCCAACATCACGCGGATGTTATGTTATTTTGAGCTCTAATCCGTTGTATTTGATTCTATAGGACTACTTGCTGATTTGATTATGATGATATATGGATGATGAACCATCTATAAATTTAGTGTAAATAACACCAGAAGGCTTGTGATGGAAGGATAAATGCTTAAGAAAAGTTTAGATGTCAAAAGGAAATTCCAATGAAGGTATGGGAATAGCCTTGAGGAGCACACCCTATTCTCAAGCAGTTGATAAGTTTTAGTTATATGAACTCTTTATGAGTCAAATATAGAGGTACGACTCATGAGTAGGAGCCGTATTAACCTGGGAGAAAAATCAAAAGCAGGCAAACATTTCTTTAATGGATACGATTCTCAGAACGAGTCATACCCTTAAGGTTTAACTCATCACCTTGAGTCGTATCCACTCCAGAAACCAGGTAAGGTTCCAGGTCTACACGAGTCAATGAAACTACCCGTACCTGGGTATGAGTCGAATCTATAACTCATGCCCATGCTTACCAAGTCAGGATCATGGGTCGACCCAAACCAAAACTTGGTTTAAATAAGAAATAGGGCACTAAATTGGGTACCCAAAATCCGAAACACACTCACCACCATTTGTTCCTAATTTCAAGCTTCCAAAATCAATGAAATCTCTTCAACACAACTAAAATCAACTACCATCTTTCTCGATTTTTCCATTTTGCACAAACTTAACTAAGGATTTGGAAAAAACAAGTGAAAACTAGAGCAAGATACTCTCTTCTACATTCAAGTAAGTTTTGAATGAAACCCTTTGCTATTTCAAGTTGAACTTGAATCTAGGAGTAGTTGCTAACTTGCGTTGAGTTCCTATTACTTGACTATCAAATTTTAGAACCCTAGCTCTTGGGTTTTAGGTTAAAAATAAAAGTTTGGGATAAATTGGGATCTAGGTAGTGATATTATGTGTTATTTTATTCAAAATTGATTGTTATTTCTGAAAATTATAATGGGTAGTTTGGATATTTGCTTTGGAGTCAAACTTTAAAGTTAGAATTCTACATTGTAGTGGATACTAGACCCCTTACGACTTATACCCACTGGTACAAAGTCGTAATGGGATACGTACCCAATGAAAATATGGAAATCTAACAAGTTTAAGGCTCTAGAAGATATATGACTTATCCATACGATTCATTTACAAGCCATACGACTCATACACTTAAAGTCGTATAGACTTGGGAGGATTAAAATTGTATTAAATGTTCCTGATCTACTTTTGACTGATGGTAATGAGTCGTACCATGTGGGTACGACTAGTTAGGAAGAGTCATAAGCTGACCAGTGAGCAAGTGTCATGCACTGAGTAGCATACGGCTCAACCATATGAGTCATACCCAGTCAATACGACTAGTATCCCCCACTTTTACCCTTACCAATACATGCATACTGAACTTTAATTTCAAATTTTCATTTTTATTTTATTTTATTACTTACTAACAATGGTATATTTTAAGGAACCATGCCTCCAGAACATATCCTCCTCTAACCAACCTGCAAAAAGAACAATAAGTAGGGCACCAACTACTAACTTAGAATCTAGTGGTTCTGAGTTTGATATGTCAACTGATAGTAGCGGTGAGTTATATGAAGGTACCTCAATGGGGAAAACTTCATAAAAATGGAAAGTAGCTGAAATAGCAAAGGGGAAGAAGGTTGCATCCTAGGGAAATCACCATCTGTATGGGGCCCGAGAAGAAAGAACCCCTCTGTCTTTCCTCCACACACACCACCAGCATTAGATGATGATGATGAGGCTGAATCTATTTTAGAAGAGGTAAGTTTTGGGATTGATGATATTGTAGAGGAAGTGAATAAGGTGCCTCCGATATCCCGACAAGACCCCACACTCACACTTACCACTACTCTGGTGCCTATCATTGAATGATGGAGGTAACCCAGAATAGAGGAGACATTTAAAGTGGGCTATTCTAACTTTTGAGCGGCAAGATTAGAAAGGTGTTATATCCAGAGTGGATATTGACTACTATCGAGATGATAGAATTGCCCAGATTCAAGGAGCACTTCTATTAGTATGGTTTTGAGTGGATGAAATAAGCACCTGGAAACTATAGTAAGGTGCTCATTTTAGAATTCTATGCAGCGTACAAAGAAAAACTTCAGAGGCAATACCCACAAGGTCAGTTATGGAAGGGTGGTAAGCAAATTACGTCACTCATGATTAGAGAAGTTCGGGTAGATATTTCCCTACTACTATTGGGAGATTTTTGTATGGATTGAAGAATCAGACATTGGTCAACACTAGGGAAATAGATTACCCAATGGAAGAGATGAGGAAGATCGCTAAGAGGACACTGGGTTCAAATTACAAGATGGTTATTTTTAGGTTGATTATGAAGCATAGAGCTTCGAGTGAAGAAAATGCAATTTGGGTTGTAAGAGGACCCGGGGTGGTCTCACAGAAGATTAAGAAAAGTACCCTCAACTTTGAGGGTAAAGCATGGTGGACATTGGCCTGACACCATCTGTGTCGAACTATGGGAGATAATGTACTGATCCTGATTCAGAAAACTATGATAACCTGCTTCATAGTCGGCTATAAGTTTGATGTAGCAGAGTTTTTATCCCAAGAGATAAGGGATCGTGCAGTTAGGGGTGAGAAGTCATTATTGGATTACCCTTGCTTGATTGTACAGATGTGTTTAACTGAGGGAGCTCTGGAACTCCTTGGTATAGATGAGATAATTGAGGCCACAAAAACCACTAATTTGGGGTTGATTAGATATGCGGCAAATCCTTTGGCCCAACAGGTAAGATAGGAAACAGACATATTGGTAGGTATGCTCCCGCAGGGTGGACAGGCTAAGAATGCTAAGGCGGTAGATGCACAGGTAGAGACTACAAAAATATATGCAATGGGTACTTTTAGAGCCCCACTACCAGTATAGTTAGTTCCACCCAAGCCCCGAGGTATGCCTCCTTATGTTATGATGATTTCATAAGCACTATGGACTGAGGTAATAACCAGACTAGCCATACTTATAGCTAAGGTCGGAGATATGGATGAGGGCGTAAAGCCCTAGCTCGACTCATAGTTTGCAGGCTATGACAGACGGGTCCAAGGGATGTTGGACATATTTGAGTCAAGGATTACTTGACAGTTGAGTAGTGGGCAGACATTTGATAGTACTGAGGTCAAATTTGAGGTTTCAAAGATTAAAAGGATGGTCATTGAATTATATGATAGATCGGTTGTTTTAGAGACTATAATTGAGACAATGATTCCTACAATTTAGGTTTCAAACATTTAGACAATACCAAACCTAGTACAAGAACCAGTTGAGAAGACCAAGGAGGTGAGAAAAGAGAAAAAGAGAAAAAGGAAAGAAAAAAAGGAACCTATAAAGAAGGCTAGAGCTGAGAGCATTCAGAGCAAGTGGGATTGGGAAATACAGGTTTGAGAGATGGCCTCTAGAACTGGTGGATCGAGATCACCTGTTGTTACTGAGAGAGAAAGTGTGGTGCCCCCGACTATTATTGTTGATGCAGTATCGACTGATAAGATGGTAGCTGATAAGAGTGAGAGCCAATTTGAGGGCCTATGGGCTGATGTTGATGCATCGGTGCCTTGAGTGCCTAGGTATGACCTTCCATCCTTACTTTATTTATTTTTTGTAGCACTGAGGGTAGTTCAACGATTTTTAGTTAGGGGTAGGGGCATATCTGAGTATGAAATCTAGGAGTAGTTGAAAAGTATAAGTAGCGGAAAGTCTTTTATAACTCGTAGGGTTTTGGTGCTGGCAGCTGAGATAGGGAGAAAATCAGCACCTATGGCAACAAATTTTGATTATGATTTTTGAGAGATTTTTTATGTGTGATGAAATTTTGATTTTAATTGATTTGTGGATTTGGAAACACTGTTGATTTGAAATGTTTTTGTTGAAAATTTGTGTAAAATGGAAATTGTGTTGAAAAGTTCACCCATCTAAAAAATTTGTTTACAGTGTGATATGTATATATATGTGAGACTTTTATGAATCCTGAAATGGCATTAGGATTAGGGATAGAATAATTAGGGACAAACAGTTGGATACCTGGATGACTAGTACTTAGTAGTGTAACCTTTGGCAAGTGCGTGTGAAGTATACTAAGTTCGCGGTGCATTGGAATCTAGAACTTGCCCGGATGCTTTTACCTAGGTCTAGGAAATTTAAGTAGGAGATGATCATAGGCCCCTTTTATGTGAGTCTACTTGGGCATAAAATGCCTTAACCAAACAAATGAATCCCTTTGATCCAAATATTTGAGCCTTAATAGACTAAGTTTGTTGTTTATTATTCCAATTTCACCTTCCCCTTTACCTTACAATGAACCTGTTTTGGCCCTGGTCCCCTGTGGATACTGTACACCTCAACTCATGCAAATTGCCTAAGTTGAGGGTGGCTATTATAGGGGTGTATAGGATAAAATGAGTATGAAGAAAGTGTGTAGAAGGAATATAGTTGAAACTTGAGTAGGTGTGGAGAAAATAAAAGAAAGAAAAGTTGTGATGAAAAGAAAAAAACTAAGAAAAGAAAAATAAAAGTGTGAAAACCCTACCCGACCTAAGTTGAATGTGCTTACAAGAAAAAGGGAGGCATAAGGGTGGAAATAAAAGAAGAAGTGGAAAAATAAATGGACCCCGAGAAATGCATAGTGTCGAGGAGACTTAGTTACTAGATAAATCCCAAAAGATATCATACCATCCCAGGCCTATGTTACAAGCCGAATAAATTCCTATAGTGATCCTACCGTGACTGTCTAAGAACTTAGGATAAGAGCAGAAGGGCAAGCCTATGGTATTCTGTATACACGGGTGACCCTTCTTTGTGAGTGAGAGATTCATTTATTATATCCCTGAATAGTTTGATTTATCCATACTGAGAGTGAATAGGATTTCTTTCGCTTAGTGCACATAGGTTATTTTTCATGGTTGCTAGATTGTTTGGTGAATGTAATTTATATTTATGCCCAGTTGTCTATTATTAATGTTCTTCCATCATCGTATCCCCTCAAGTTTCTTCATGTGCTAAATCGTTATATGTAGTTTGAGTCTTTCAAAGTTAAACTTAGGAGGGGAATAACAAGATTAAAATTAAAGTTCAAAATCATTGCCATGGGTAGCTTAAGACCTTCCTATTTAAGCATCATCTCTGTGTTAGAAAATATTTTGTGGTTTTGTTTGCCTTAGGACTTGCAAAAGTCTAAGTTGAGGGTGTTGATGTGTCATGGAAACACGACACTTTCGATTCTTAAAATCACAATTTATAAGTGAACTTATAATATTTTGTTATATATGATGCAATATCGTGTAAATTGTAGGTAATACAGGTCTACAACAGTGTTGGAAAAAAAGGGAAGAAAAAGACCTAGAAAAGACCAATTCTGATCAAGGTATGAGTCAACTCTTGAGTCGTAAATATTCGACATGACTTATATACTGAATCATATGTACAACAGAACCAAAAGCCAATCTAAAAAGATAAGTATGGGGAAGATACGACTCAAGTATTTAAGTTGTAATCTAAGATACGAGTTATACGGAGAAGTCACAAGCATAACATAACCTAAGCTACCATCCAATGGTTGAAGTCTCAGAAGTATATGAGTCGGAAGTATGAGTATGACTCATATAGGGAAGTCGTACACAAACCAGCATTAAAAGGTTGGAAGGAAATATGCCCCAGGCGGATACGGTGAAGGACACAGATCATATGGATAAGTACGACTCGTAAACAGAAGTCATATAATGAATAGAAAGTTGAAGCCTTGGGAGATCAGACGTTGGAACGGATATGAGAAGGTAGGGTACGACTCGTATGATATCGGTACGAGTTGAAGACTGAGTCGTACTGATTGGCAACATAACTTTACATTTCCCATTTTTATTAGGATTTTTATGTTATTTTAAGATACTATAATTACTCTAGGGTTTACCTGTTATTAGGTTACGTACTCTTACTCATTATTACAATACTTTACATACTTTTACAATTATTCTTGAGATTTTGGGTTCTCATTCAATTCAAAACTTTTGAGTTTATTCATCTTATTCTTGTGTAATTAATAATATGTGTTCTTTATTGATAATCATGGTTTCATGCACAAACATGAGAGACTAATCTCCTTAACTAGGGTTATGGGAACCCCGGCGGGTTAGCTATGTAGAAGAAGTGTGATATTCATCTATTACAGAGTTAATGCATGTATCTTAATCTTCTTTGCAATAATTAATCTCATAAAAGCTGTAGGAGCTTGAGATAGCCCGCATTCGTATCCATCCCTAAAAAGGAGTTTGTGATTGGGAAAAGAAGATTAAGACAGTGAGTTGGGATTTTTACCTACACCATTTAGTCCCCGCATCTTACCTAATCACTTGATCCTAACCAATGATAGTGAACTGAGGTCATAGCAAGGAGAAACATGGCGACATCTTGAGTCCTAACCAGTAAAGGGTGAGATTTATCTTCACCCCTAACCTACAGCTGAAAATGCCTATCATGCAGACTTTGCATGCAAATCAACAAAATAGTTGGGTTGAACAAGAGAAATTCACGGAGTTAAGAAGCTAGGGGGAACACAAGCCTGGTGTCCATTTTCTATTGTCTACAACTCAAAAGCACGCAAGATTCAGTTACAACTTCTGATTGATGCTAAGATCCCCTATTTACTTTCCCGTACTGCTAATGGATTACATAAAGTCAAGAAACTATTAACGTTTTCCCTGTGAGATCGACCCCAACCTAGTTGGGTTATTACATTTGCAATCGACCACGACATACTTCTATTTGGAGTGTAGTTTTGGGCAATATTAAATTTTACCCAAGGATTTATAAGTGGAAATATCCAGAATACCCCTAACTTAAACTGTATTAATTTCCCATATGAGGGTACGACTCCACAATACCACCCGTACCCTATCATACAAGTGGTAACCACCACTCGTACCCTATGCATCCCTTGGACCCCCCAACACTATCCAACAAACGACCACCAAGACCCAATCATATCTAAGGGTGCGAACAATACCCTTAACCCATACCTATATCAGAACCAAGAGGGTTTAACACTGTCCAACATATGAGTTGAACAATACGACCCATACCCATCTCACGACCCATGGTGAGCCACTCGTACTCAGATCAAAGTTACTTTACTAAGTTTTAGATTAAGTAAAGGAAAACTCAACCTTATGACCCATCACTCACCATACGACTCGTACCCACTCAAGTTGTACCCATCCCAGAAATATAACCATCCAACACTACCCAACACTAGAAAATATATGACTGAACCATATTACTCGTACCCTACCATACGACTAGTACCCACACTTATATGATGTCCAGAAGCCAAAAACCCAAGAAAATTTTAAAGGACCAAAACCTAGGGTATTTCAGTCTCCCCCACTGGGATCATTCATCCCCGAATGACGGACAAGGTATTACAAGCATGATTTACAACCCAACATAACCATTCTAACCTTTAACTAAGTTAGAAAACAAAGATCCTAGGAAATAAACCTTTCTTTAACCAAGTTAGAAAACAAAGATGTGATCAAGAACACATACCTTCCGCACAAATATTTGGAGCAAAAAACAGATGTGGATTCTTGGACTTTATGTCCTCTTCCTCTTCCCGAGTAGCTTCTTCCACATTGTGGTTCCGCCATAGAAACTTAATCGAAGCTATATCCTTGGTCCGCAACCGATGAACCTACCTATCCAAGACCTCAATCGAGACCTCTTCATAAGACAGATAATCTGAGATACCCAATCTTTCGAAAGGAACAACCGATGATGGATCACCTATACACTTTCTCAACATAGAGACATGGAATACTGGATTAATGGTGCTCAAATTAGAAGGCAACTCTAATTCATACGCAATATTGCCAACCCTCCTTAAAAATACATAAGGACCAATATACCGGGGACTGAGCTTCCCCTTTTTCCCAAACTGCATTACTCCCTTCATGGGAGACACCTTTAGGACCATCCTGTCCCCAACCTTAAACTCCAAGTCCCTACGCCTTACATCCGTATAGGACTTTTTGGCTACTTTGGGAAAATTTAAACCTATCCCAAATCAAATTTTGCCTTCTCCATAGCCTAATAGACAAAATCTGCACCATACATATCCGTCTCACCAAGCTTAAACCACTCAATAGGAGATCTACCCCTCCTACCATACAATGCCTCAAAAAGGGCCATACCAATATTAGAATGATAGCTATTATTGGAAGCAAACTCTACAAGAGGTAAATTCTCAACCCAACTACCACCATAATCAATCACACATGCACAAAGCATATCCTCTAATATCTAAATAGTACTTTCTGCTTTTCCATCCATCTGTGGGTGAAAAGCAGTACTCAGACTAACCTTAGTACCCAACCCCTTCTGAAATGACCACCAAAAGTGAGATAAAAACTGTGTACTATGATTAGAGATAATTAAAAAAGGTACCCTATGCAGCTTCACAATCTCATAAAGATACAACTCACATAATCCTCCTTTGAAATATTAGTCCTCACTAGAAAGAAGCAAGCCGACTTTGTCATCCTATCCATGTTGACCCAAAAAAAATCAAATTGGTTTCAAGACCAAGGAAGACCGGTAATTGAATCTATGTTGATTACCTCCCATTTTCATTCCGACAAATCCATTTCCTGATACAACCTATTAGGCCTCATGTGCTCAACTTTGACTTGCCGACATACCATTCATTTGGCCACAAAATCAACCACATCCTTCTTTATTCTATTCTATCAATACATCTTCTTGAGATCATGATACATTTTCATTGAACCGGCCTTTACCAACTACCTATTCTCCTTTTCCATATTAGCAAAACTCCTCATCGACAATTTGCTAAGAGCATCAACAACAACATTAGCCTTACCTTGATTGTAGTAAAGATTTATGTCATAGTACTTAAGAAGCTTAATCCATCTCCTCGGCCTGAGTTTAAAATCTTTCTGAGTAAACACATACTGTGGACTCTTATGATAAAAAAATATGTGCTACATTCACTCCTTACAATAGTGCCGCCAGATCTTTAAAGCAAACACCATTGCTAAAAGCTCTAAATCATGAGTAGGATACTTCCTCTCAAGTACCTTCAACTACCTAGAAGTATAGGCAATCACCTTACTATTCTTTATTAAAATGCAACTAAGTCCTACCCGGGATGCATTACAGTAAACCACAAACACCTCATTCCCTTCAGGCAAAGGCAAAATCAAAGTTGAAGTTAGCTTATCCTTCAGTTTCTCAAAACTACCCTCACAAGCATCCGACTAAGAGAACTTTATCTTTTTTTGAGTCAACTTAGTCAGTGGGGCAGCTATTATCAAAATACTCCCCACAAAGCTTCTATAGTACTTGACCAAACCTAAGAAGCTCTGATTGTCGATTAGAGTCATAGGTCTGGGCCACTTCTTAACCACTACCACCTTTTGTGGATCCACCATGATCCCCTCACTAGAAATAATATGACCCAGAAAAGTAACAACGTTCAACCAGAATTTATATTTTGAGAATTTAGCATACAACAGCTGCTCTTTTAAGGTTTTTAACACCACACAAAGGTGATTAGCATGATCCACCTCCCTTTTAGAATACACTAGAATTTCATCAATGAACATAGTGACAAAAAGATCCAGAAATTAATGAAAGACCCTATTCATCAGGTCCATGAATTCCATCGGGGCGTTAGTCAAACCAAATGACATAACCAAAAACTCAAAGTGCCCATACCGAATACAGAAAGTTGTCTCAGGGATATCCATCTTCCTAATATTAAGCAAATGATACTTAGGCCAAAGATCTATTTTAGAAAAGAATTTGGCACCTTATAACTGATCAAACAAGTCATCTATCCTTAGAAGAGGACACTTGTTCTTAATAGTTACCTTATTCAACTGCCTATAGTCAAAACACATCCGAAGGGAACCATCCTTTTTATGCACAAATAACACCGGTGCATCCCACGGGGACACACTAGGATAGATGAAACTCTTATCCAAAAGATCCTTAAGTTGTGCCTTGAGTTCCCTTAACACTACTGGATCCATTATATAAGGGGGAATAGATATTAGATGAGGGTCCGAAACCAAATCAATCCCAAACTCAATCTCCCTATCCATAGGAACACCAGAAAGATCATCCAAAAAGACCTCGAGAAACTTATTCACCATCAGAATCGAAAGTAAAGAAGGACCTTTCGAGTTATAGTCTTTAAATTAGACCAAATGATAGAGATACCCTTTAGAGATTAATCTCCAAGCCCTAAGATATGATATAAATTTCCCTTTGGGAGTTAAGGAATCAGCCTCCCATTGAATAATCGGCTCACCTGGGAACCCTAAGACAACCCTACGGGTTTGATAATATAAGGATGAATAGCATGAAAGTAACCAATCCATACACAAAATAACATCAAAATCAACTACATCTAATTTGAATAAATCAATTTAAGTCTCCTTACTACCGATAGATACCTCTTTATAGACTCTTTTAGCAACCATAGAGTCACCTACCGAGGTAGAAATAGAAAAGGGATTTGAAATAACCTCGAGATCAAAACTAAAATACATAGACACAAATAGGGGAACGTATGAAAGAGACCTTAGATCAAGTAAGCAATACACATCACGAAAAAAGAGTTGTAACATACCAGTCACGATGTCAGGTGATGCCTCAGACTCTTGTTGGGTAGTAGGAATATAAAACCTATCTCGACCTGTGCCGGTACCATAAGTAGAAATAAATGCAGAAGCATCACCCTTTAGTGTAGGAGTAGATAAAGAGGCAACCAAAACCTTATTTTCTCCCAAAGCAACCTTACCAACCGGATAATTTCTAGGAATATAGCCTGGCTGACCATATTTAAAGCACTTATCCTTCCCTTCATCACAAAAATCCTAATGCAACCGAATGTAAAATCTATAAGCTAGACACGATAAGGCCGACTATGCCCCACTAACTAATATTAGGCACCCGTTGCCCTGAAGTTGTCACCACCTTACTGACGCCTATTACCTACTGGTTCAAGTAAGGAGTACTAGCTATAGATAAAGAACCAGAACTCCCCCACTTTTTCTTTGGCTACTTACCACCATCCTAACTATTTTGTTGTTGACCACCTTACTCAGAGTACCTAAAACTCTTTCCCTACCTTTCCCTCATCTCAGACTGCTTTCACTTTTCCTACTCCACTTGTTGCATTTGAATAACCAACCTAGAGATATCCATATCCTTGATCAATAATGCAGTGTTGTTTTTGAGGATCAACTCCTGAGATAGTCCTGAAGTGAATTTTCTTATCCTGACACTCATATCAGATACTATTTCTAGAGCATACCTAGACAGATGCTGAAAATTTGAGGCATACTCCTTGACCGACATCTTTCCCTACTTTAGATTAACAAATTCCTCTGTTTTTTCTTCCCTCAACTCCTGAGGAAAGAAGTAATCCAAAAAGGCAATGGATAAGGTCTTCTATTAAGATGACTCCTCAACATCACCCCTTGACTGACCCGATATCTCATACCATTTGTATGCCATACCCTTAAGTTGATAAGCGGCAAACTTCACCCCTTCCATATTTCTTGCATGCATAATATTGAATATCCTTTTCATATCATCCAAAAAGCCCAGTGGATCCTCCTCTACCTTAACACTAATAAAGGTTATTGGACTCAACTTCAAATACTAGCCAACTCTTATGGCCTCAAAAGATGGAATACCGCATGTACAATGCTTAGCTAGAGAAGCCACCAAATGAGCAATCATATGAATTGATTGAAAAAACTCCATATTCATCACGTCAGCCTGAAGGGAGCTAGAAAAAGCTAGTGAAACTCTATAAATATCAGGGACTAGACCCCTAGACTATAGATCCCCTGTAGAACGTGTCCTATTAATATTACCCCTAATTAGGATAGAGGAGTTTTTGTAAACGTCAGATCATCAAGGC
This sequence comes from Capsicum chinense, assembly GCA_026120095.1. Classification (NCBI taxonomy): domain Eukaryota; kingdom Viridiplantae; phylum Streptophyta; class Magnoliopsida; order Solanales; family Solanaceae; genus Capsicum; species Capsicum chinense. The sequence goes on from JAPEIP010000010.1 coordinate 226,798,100, forward strand.
ATGATCTAAGAGGAAAATAAAAAGGAATTTGAGACGATTCTAAAACTTAGACTCCAAGCTTAAAAATAGAATACAAAGAAGAGAAACATTCCTAAATGCCATGTAGCCTCTCTCTTATGAGTGTGGCATACTACACACCCTTAAAAGAGACTCTACTAAACATGGCTTTTTGGACTCCTAATTGACCATGAACCTAAAACTCAAATACCAACTTGAGATGACCCAAACCAAAGCCTTGTCATAGTGGGCATGCCAAATCCAACTAGGACTGGGGACCACCCCCGTTACCCAACCTGACTATCTAAATGCATAACCTAAGTCATAGAAATTCCAAACATATACCTACATAATACAAATATACCTATCCAGACTTAGGGATAGGTCGATAACCATGACAAACCCAAGCATGTCCACTTATCCAGTACCCAACCAATAACCTTACCAAAACCAAAATAATAACTAAGTTCCTATCTGTAATATAACATAAAAGGATGGAACAATCATAAATTCAATCAAATGGTATCAACCTCAATACCATGCCAATACTAAGGTTGACACCACTACCAATATCACCCATTCCAACCTATAGTAGTTCCACAAATCTTCTAACCAAAAGTAAAATAATATTCGATTGGGACATGCCCCCAACCATAGACAAAACCAATATTCATGAAATAACTAAAGTATGAAAAGACATCCATAATATTAAATGGATCCATAATATTAAATGGCCGATTTCTACATCACGTGGGGATATTGCTGTCTGAAGATGGGTTAGCGAGTGAACACTAGCAAGTACTTAGGATTTAGCATGGATTTAAAATTATTAACCTGGTAAGTGTATCTTAACCATTCTAAAACCACCCATGGGTTATATGGGTCCAGTGTAACCATATGAATGGGCCTCGATGCATGTAGCCACATGAACCAAAGATACCATAGGTGAAAGAAATTCCCGAGTACCCTTTGCTATCTATGATACATATGTACAAGTGTACTTAGAGGATTTCTATGTACCCCATAAGTATCATATATGGTCATCATGACCAATTCTTATGTCGACAAACATGAGTTTCCAGTGTCCGTCTATTAAACTCACACCTTTACGGTTAGCTATCACACCCCATAATTATTGCCTAATTAAAATAATTACCACATAACTAACCACCATTCCATTTATTATTAACCAAGGCTATGAATGGTGGTATCATCCTACGGACTATATATTGCAAGCAATGTCCTTAGCCAACATTTCAAAGATCAAGGGATTCCCTTGTACCTATAGGTTTATTTATCAAGTTGACTTGGGGAGTCTCATATACCCCACAAGTATTTCATTATTACGTTTACTTGAGGCATTCACTTGTAGACCACAAGGCTTTCAATTAGATCAACCATAACCACCAAGATCTTACTATTTAATCATTCCAAACCATTTAAACCTTGTATACCATTTAGGGTTCTATTACTAAGTTATAACATGAAATAGTTCCATTAAAAGTCCAACAATATAGTAAAAGTATTCTTATAGGCATTTTATCAAACATATTGGGGGCATAGTGATTCCAAAGCCAAAACCAAGTACTAATTAACCATTCTCATGCAACCAAATATCCAAACAACTATTAAGGCATGTAAATCCATAATTCAAATATGGTAAAACCTTAACCAAATATTTATAACCAAAACCCCCAACATATATTTGAAAACCCAAACTAAACAATAATTTTGCCATGAAAGAAATTCATAAAACATCCCTTTAGTTGGAACTAACAATGAGGGAGAAGTATTTTGCCTTATATTGAGAAGAAGATGAGAAGAAATCACCCCTATGAGCCTCAATTGACCACCTTGAAGGAAACCCCAACTCTTTTTTAACCTAAGTGTTTTCAGAGATTTTGAAAGAGTTTAGAGTGTTTGAATTTTTGTAAATAGGTTAGTGGATCCATAAAAAGGTGTTTTATGTCATGAGGTACAAAGGAGTTATAAAGGGAAATGTCAAGAATACCCCCAACTTAAACTTTATTAATTTTCCACAAGAGGGTACGACTCGACCATACCACCCGCACCCTATCATATGAGTGGTACCCATCACTCGTACCCTCGAAATACCTTAGACCTCCCAATACTTTCCAACATATGACCATAAAGCCCTAATCATATCCAAGGGTAAGACAAGTACCCTTAACCCATACCCATATTAGATCTAAGAAGGGTAAACACTGTCCAACATATAAGTTGAACAATATAACTAGTACCCCATCTCATGACCCATGGTGAGATACTCATACTATAATCTAAGTTAATTTACTATGTTTTAGATTAAATAATAGAAAACCTAACCATACGACTCGTCACCCACTATATGACTCATACATATCGAGGTCATACCTATTCAAGAAACTCAACCATCCAACAACACCATATACTAGACAATACATGAATGGACCATTCTACTCATACCCTACCATACGACTAGTACCCTATCTTATATGATATCCAAAATCCAAAAACCTAAGAAAATTTCTAAGGACCAAAACCCAAGGTGTTTCAGTTGGGTCCTATTGGTGTTTCTTGAGTTCTTTTGAGGAAATTAGGGTTGGAAAATTTATAAAGCTAAATACTTTGACCTTTATTGGAATTACAGTTGAGAAAGATCCTCAAGGGTTCATAGATGATATGGATAAGATTCTTCGTGTGATGCATTCTTCTTATTCTGAGGTTGTGGAGTTCATTATATACCCACTAAAGGATGTGGCATATCAGTGGTATGAGGTGGGATTAATCTAAGGGAGATGATGTACAACTGTCTTTGTGGGAAGATTTCTCAGGTGCTTTTGTAGATCACTTCTTTCCTTAGGAGTTAAAGGAGGCAAAGGCTAAGGATTTTGTGAATATGAAGTAGGGTTAGATGTCTGTGAAATAATATGCCTTGAAATTTCACTAGTTGTCCCATTATGCTCCAAAGTTTGTTATCCTCTATAAGGGCTCGAATGATAAAATTTGTTTCTGAGTTGTGCTGTGATTTGGTATTGGAATGCAAGTCCACCCTATTTAATAAAGACATGGATATTTCTATATTGGTGGTGCACATGTAATAAGTTGAGAAGGTAAAAAAGAAATAGGCTAAAACAGAAGAAAGACAGAGTAAAAGATTTAGGTATTTTGAGTAGGGTAGAGTTCAGCAAAGTGGTGGTAAATATGAAAGGCAGTGGGGCAAGAGAAAGGTATGGGGAAATTCTAGTTCCTACTCGAAGTCTATCTCCCCATGCACTAATCTATCTAGTGATCATCACTTTTAGAATAATAGTAGGTTTAAGGCACAAGGTTCCCAATCTATGACCAATGAGGCCAAGTCAGTTCCATCCTATCCTATTATTAATTTTATGGTTAGGTACATCTTGTTATTTGAGATTAGGGAAGGAATCAGTGTTTTAGTTGTGGTTAGATTGGTCACTTACAATAGAATTGTCCTTCTAGAGTTGCTTCTGGAGCAAATAATGTTCCTATTGCTACTTCTTTAGCCCTTACACCAAAGGGTACCACTTTTGGTTCCAACATTAGTTGGAATTGCCTTTATGCTCTTGACACCCACCAGGAATCTAAGGCGCCCCCTGATGTTGATATTAGCACTCTTTATTTTGTGACACCTTATATGGCTATTTATTTTGGTTTTGGTCTTAAGTTTATTCTTGATTATTTCCTATGTCCACCCTAGTGGGTGACTCTATTATGGATAAAAGAGTCTATAAGGATTGTGTGGTATCCATCTATAGTAGGGAGATACTAGTGGATCTAATAGTATTGGACATTTTAGACTTTAATGTGATCTTAGGGATGGTTTAGTTACACTAGTGTTATGCCTCTCTTTATTGTCAGTCCTGAAGGGTCAGTTTCAAATTCTTAAATGAGTTGGTGATTGAGTGGGAAGGTAGTTCTATAGTGCCTAGGGGAAATTTTATATCTTATCTTAGAGCCCAGAAATTGATTTTCTTGGGGTGTCTTTACTATTCAATGCATGTTAAATGCTGAATTACTTGGTATTATTTGGTCCCCTATCCAAAATTTACATGCTAGTGCTCAACCAATTAATCGACTTTGAACGATATATCTCCATGCGATGTAGGCACCAAAGATACTTTTACTTTTCCTACATAGAGTTAGGTGGATCAGTACGATTCATCAGTCGGTTGTGGTAAAGTGGTGAGCTTCCATTCTTTGGAAGAATTGATTGTCCCTCTTATTTATTTCCTTTAAATAGAAGTGAAGACTTTACAATATCATTGTCATTTCCATTGTCAAAGTCGAGAGAATGTCCTAACTTAGATTGTTTTCAGTTTTATTTATAGTCTTTTATGGATAATACTATGGATTTGGTTGTGATGATTGACACTATTAGTTGTATTGAGTTTATTATTTGCTATCTTGTTATACGTTTAGATTTCAGTCGCTGCTAGGTTTTATGTCCTATTTAGGTCGGTAAAGAGATGGTCTCCGATCCTTAGTGTACTTGAGACACCCTTCAAGACCAGCACCTAGTTTGGGTCATGACACGGGATATGGCAAATTTTGTGTCCAAGTGTATGGTTTGTCAACAAGTAAAGGTAGAGATCTTGAGAGCTGGTGGATTATCTCAAGAGATTGAGTTGCCCAAATAGAACTGGGAAGTGATAAATATGAATTTCATTACTGGTGTTCCACCATCTTACCAGTAGTTTGATTTGATTTAGGTCATTGTGTATAGGATGTCCAAGTCCGCTTATTTTGAACCAGTGAAGAATATTTATTCAGTAGAAGATTATGATAAGCTCTTTATTTAAGAGATCAAGAAGTTGCATGGTGCTCCAGTTTCTATTATATCTAATCTATGTACTTAAGTCTCATCTCACTTTTGGCATTTTTTTTTGAGAGGTTTGGGAACTAAATTCAATCATAGCACCACTTTCCACCCCCAGATAGATGGACAAGCAGAGAAGACAATTCAAACTTTTGAGGATATGGTAAGGTATTGTGTGCTTGATTTTAAGGTAGTTGAGTTAATCATTTTTCTCTCTTAGAGTTTATGTGTAATAATAGCTATCATGCAAGTATTGGGATGGCTCCGTTTGAGACTTTGTAAAGTAGAAAATGTGGCTCTCCTACTGGTTGGTTTGAGGCTAGAGAGGCTGGTTGTTCTATCCTGATTTGGTTCATTAGGCTATGAAGAAGGTAGAGGTGATTTGGGATAGGCTTAAGACTACCCAAAGTCACAAAAAGTCCTATGCAGTTATGAGGCAAGGGGGATTGGAATTTGACGTGGCGATAGGGTGATCTCGAAGGTGCCTCCCATGAAATAAGTAATGTGGTTTGGAAAGAAGGGAAAGCTCTATTTCTGTTATCTGGGCCCTTATTTGATTTTTAATAAAGTGGGTAATTTGTCTTATGAGTTAGAGTTGCCTCCCTGTTCGGGTTTTGTTCACCCAGTTTTTTATGTTTTAATGATGAGAAACTGCATGAGTGTTCCTTCCCTAGAGGTTGTATTAGGAAGTGTTAATATATCAGACTTTTTTCTATATGAGAAAGTCCCGGTTGAGATCTTAGATTGGCAAGTCTGCCGGTTATGGACAAAGGTTATGGCTTTGATGAAGGTTCTATGAAGGAAATAAAAGATTGAAGAAGCTACTTAGGAAGCTAAAGAAGACATAAAGTCCAAATACCCATTCTTGTTCCCTATTCTGATAATTGTGCTTAAGGTATGTGTTAATCTTATGGCCATTGTTTTTGATCTTTGTTAAAGGTAAGTGTGGTTGTGTATGGAGTTAAA
>JAPEIP010000010.1:226806839-226826555 GCA_026120095.1 Capsicum chinense
TTGCTAGCACGAGGGTATAAGTGGCCTTAGGTTTGAGTCCCCTTGTTTGTGACCGGGTGGTTAGAGTCCATCTTATTATATGATTGGGAGGTTTTAGTCCCCACATGATTAGGTTCTTAAGTTACCTCAGTATATGGTTGGGAAGTTTGAATCCCCTATGCATACATATAAGATTATTCTTTGATTCGTGTGGCTTTACTCACTGGGGCCCGACCAGGGGGTGAGAGCTATGGCCCATATTGATCGTGGGCACTGTTATTATAATGGTTAATCTACATAATCCAGGCTAAAGCTTTAAAGTGCATGCTAATCCTTGTTCCCTATCCGAATAATTTATATAAGTATATATGTATGTACACATATATGTGAATATGTACATTGAGTTGAATTAATTTTTTGAATTTTCATTACTTTATCCTTATCCCTGAGTTACATACTAGTGCATAACCTAATAAGTATCTCTATACACTACATTCCCACATGACACAGGGTTTGAATGCAATCCTACTTTTCCCTTTTAATGCTAAATTAATCTACTCGATTTGTCGGTCATTTGCGGTGAAGTGGTGAGCTTTCATTTTCTAGAAGACTTGATCATTCCATCAATTTTGTTTCATAGGCTAGAATTAATGAGTTCACATTGACATTATAATTGTCAGTGTTATTTTTAGGGCTAGGGACATGTCCCAACTAAGATTGCTTTTGAATTTGTAGATGCCTTATGGATGTTACTGTGGATTGAATATTGATGCTGACATTCTTAGAAGTCTTTGAATTATTACATTTTTATCTTGTTATATCTTTAAATTGTACTCACTGCTAGGAGTGTTATATCCTATTTTACTAGGGAATAAGGGGGTAGTCTTCGGTCCTTGGGGGACTTAAGATACCCGTCATAGCCAGTCCCCTGTTTGGGTCATAACAAAGATGGTATCAGATCCTCAATTTGGTTTCACTGGGCATCCACACAATAGTGTCAAGCAGAGTCTCTTTTATGGGTGTGTATCGTGCTACACTAATAAAGGAGAAGATACGAGACAATTACTAATGTTTTCCTTTCATGTTATACTATTTTGGGCTATAGAGTTTAAAGTCATGAATATTCTCTAATCCTTATTTTTTCACATTTTAGATCATTTCTCCAAGAAAATTTGATGTACGTGGCAACCCTTCTATCCCATCTGAGAATAATGTCGATGGAGCTCATTTTTCTTACGGAGTTCAGACCTGGTCTAGGTCTCCAACTCTTGATTGTGCTACCCTATGTGTAGTTCTACTGATACTTACCAGTCGTTCTCGAGCTTTTCAGGCTGATAATGATTATGCCTCACTGCCCTATAGAGATATTTCTAAGGATGAGTTTGCCAATCTATTCATTGGGTGACCCAATTGGTGACATCTCAGTCACGTCAATCGAGTCCTGCTGGTACTATTCTAAGTTTTTTGGAGGTTCCTTGATTTGGGTAGTTTATTAGGCTCATTCTCTGACCTTTACTGTATTTAATATTTAAGAGGATCCACAAGTATTCATAGATAAAATAGAGAGGATCTTTTGAACTATGCATACTTTTGACTCTGAAGGTGTGGAGTTTGCTGCATATTAGCTAAAGGATATGGCATATTAGTGGTATGAGAAATGGGATCAATCTGTTGGTTATGTTGTGGAGTTGGCATTGTTTGGATCATTTCCTTCCCAGAAGCTGACCGAGTAGTTTGTAAAGTTGAAGTAAGGAAGGATGAGTATTAAGGAGTGTGCTTTGAAGTTTTATCAGCTGTCCTATTATGCTCCTGAGCTAGTGTCTTCCATGAGAGCTAGGACGATAAAGTTTACTTTTGGGTTGTCCTGCAATCTAATTTTAGAGAGCAAGACTCCTTACTAAATAAAGATATGGATATCTCTTGACTTGTGGTGTATATGTAACAGGTTGAGGAGGGAAAAAGAAGTATAAAGAAATTTGGGAGAGGCAGAGTAAAAAGTTTTGGTATTCAAATCAGGGTGGAGGTCAATAATAGAATGGTAGAGATGCTGGAAAATGGTCTAAGAAGAAGTGGGGCAACTTTTGTTCTTATTCTATGGCTAGTGCTCTATATCTTAAGTCGTTCAATGATTATCATTTTTCGGAAAATTGTGGATTTAGGGCATAGGGTGCCTAGTCACAAGCTAGTGGAGCTCAGTTAGCCTCATTTTATTCCCCTTGTCAATTTTGTGGGTAGGTGCATAATGGATTTTGTGAGTAGGAGAGGAATAATTGATTTAAATATGGTCAGTTGGGCCACTTGTAGTGGGGTTTTCCATCAATCAGGGTTTCTACTGGGGCTCTTAAAGTTTTGGTTTCCCACATCTTTAGTTCCTGCACCAAAGAGTGCTATTTTGAACTATGACACTAGTAAAAATCACCTTTACGCTTTTGCTGCTCACCAAGAATCTGAGGCTCCTTCAAATATTTTCATTAGTATGTTACAACTCTTTTCTCGTGATATGTATTTTCTTCTTGATACGAGGTATACCCTTTCTTATGTGACCCTTATGTGGTTGTTCATTTTCGTATTGGTCCTGAGCATATTTTGGATCCCTTTATTGTGTCTACTCTAGTGGGTGACTATTGTGTCTAGAAGAGTCTATATGGGTTGTGTGGTATGTATCCATGGAAGGAGATGTTAGTGGATCTAATATAGTTGGACATGTTATACTTTGATGTGATTTTATGGATGGATTGGCTGTAGTCATGCTATGCGTCTATTGATAATAGGACCCGTAGGGTCAGTTTCTAATTCCAAATGAGTTGATGATTGAGTATGGAGGTAGTTCCCTAGTGCCTAAGGAGAGATTCATTCTGTATCTAAGAGCTCGGAGGTTGATCTCCAAGTGATGTCTATATCATTTAGTCCAAGTTAAAGATTCTAGTTTTGAGGGTCTTTTATTGCAATTTATCCCGGTGGTCTATCAATTTCCCAAAGTGTTCCTCGACGATCTTCCTAGTGTTTCTCCTGACAGGGAGATTAATTTTGGGATTGATTTTCTTTTGGACACTCATCCTATCTTTATCCCCCCTTAGCGTCAGTGGAGTTGAAAGAACTTAAGGAGCAGTTGAAATACCTTCTTGATAAAGGTTTTATTCGTCCTAATATTTTCTTGTAGGGTGCTCCTGTGCTCTTTGTGAATAAGAAGGATGGATCCCTCTAAATATGTATAGATTACCACCAGTTAAATAAGGTGATAGTGAAGAATAAGTATCCTATTCCTATGAAGCCAGCTTTAGGGTGCTAAGTACTTCTCTAAGATTGATCTTTGGTTGGGTTTTCATCACATGAAGGATAGAGAGGGGGAGGTGGATATCCATAAGATTGCTTTTCGTATCCAGTATGGCCATTATGAGTTCTTGGTCATGTATTTTGGTTTGAAGAATGCCCCAACAATATTTATGGATCTTATGAATTTGGCATTCCATTAGTTTTTGGACTTATTAATCATTGTATTTATTGATGATATTTTGGTGTATTCCAAGAGTAAGGTTAAACATGTTGATCATCTCTAAACATGCTGATCATCTCCACATATTGTTGCAGACCCTTAATGATTAGTAATTATATGCTAAATTCTCTAAGTCTGAGTTCTGGTTGAATGTTGTGACCTATCTAGGTTATGTTGTGTCTAGTGAAGGGATCATGGTGGATCCACAGAGAGTTAAGAAAGTTAAGAAGTGGCCTAAACCTACAACTTTAACCGACATCTGGAGTTTCTTGGGTTTAGCTAGATATTATAGGAGGTTTGTGGAAAGTTTCTCTTCTATTGCTTCCCATTGACTAAGTTGACTAGAAAAAGGTGAAATTCCTACGGTCTCATGCTTGTAAGGGTAGTTTTGAGAGGTTTAAGGATAAGTTGACTTTGGATCCAATTCTAACTCTACCCGAGGGTACTGAACGATTTGTTATTTATTGTGACACGTCCCATGTAGGACTGGGCTATGTGTTGATGCAGCATGGTAGGGTTGTGGCCTATGCTTCTAGATAGTTAAAATTTCATGACAAGAATTACCCGATGAATGACTTAGAATTGTTGGCTATGGTCTTGTTGTTGGATCTGGTCTTCACTTTGAAGATTTGACACCATTATCTATATGGGGTTCATGTTAACATTTATTCTGATCATAAGAGCTTGTAATATATGTTTACCCAGAAAGAGTTAAATCTTAGGCAAAGGATATGGATTGAGTTGCTCAAAGACTATGATATGAGTCTTCACTATCATTTAGGTAAACCTAACGTGGTTACATATGATCTTAGCAGGTTATCTATGTGAATCTTATCTCATGTGGATTAGAAAAAAATGAGAGTTAGTGAAGGATATTCATCGGTTAGATAACCTTAGGGTTCGTTTCTTAGACTCTGAAGATGGAGGTGTGATAGTATAAAGGGTGGTGAAGTCATCCCTTTGTGTTGAGGTATAAGAGAAACAGGTTTTGGACCCTACCCTAATGCGGATTAAGGGTGATGTGGGCCAACAGAAAGTGATGGTTTTTAAGATTAGTGGTGATGGTATCTTGAGATACCAAGGCAGGTTGTGTGTCCCCGATGTTGATGGGCTACGATGGAGGATCTTGGCTGAGGATTATGAATCTAGGTACACTGTTCATCCTTGTTTGATGAAGATGTACCATAATTTGAAAGAGATCTATTGGTGGAATAACATGAAGCAGGATGAAACACCCAAGTATTGGTCCCTAAGAAATCTCTATGCTTTGAGCTCACTACTACATAGTAACTCTCCTTATGAGTCATAAGGACTCTATACGAGTCATATAGACTCAAATCGTAGGCCAACCAAAGAATGTGTCACACTTTCTACCCTGACAATGACTAGACTTTATGAGTTGTAGTGACTCTATATGAGTCATTATGTGCTAATCAAAAGGGTGACCAATGAGTTACCCAAATGGTTCTATCTTGGATACGACTTGGACCCTACGAGTCATAGGGTCACTTGACATGAGGTAAAGTCATAGGGTCAACAGTATGTGTACCCTAAAAAATGTCTTGCCTATGACTCATGGTGACAAGTCGTTATGTGACCTTACGAGTATAGTCACTGACGACAAATTTTCAGCTTTTAATTATGGATACTTTGGACATTTCCCCTTTCCCAACATATGACCCATGACCACAAAACACCTTTGGGGAATTTTCTCCACCCTTTAAGATATCAAAACACATTCTCTTCTCTCTCAAATTCTCTTAAGCATAAGTATCTAGGGTTTCTAAAGGTTGATCATCTAGAGATTTATCGGTCAAATTTTCTCCGTAATCCTTGATTTTTCTGGCATGTTACTCTTCCTCAAGGATTATTTTATGAAATCATGCATTTTAAATAGTTATTCATGTGGTTTTGATATTGATTTTAGAACATGAGTTGAGGGTTTTTAATGTTTGTTTTTGAACAATATTTCCCATGGTTTACATATGATTTTTCATCATTTAATTATGGTTTTTGAACTTGTGGGGTGCATGGGAATCGTGAATAAACTAAGGGGCCATGGTTTTCCCTGAACTGATGTTTTGAATAATTGTGTTCCCTTAAACCACTTGTGTAAATGGCTTTGAATTCTAAAATTATCACTTGGTTTCACTTACTCACCTATGTTATTGCATTGCATAAATGATTAAATAATAAACATGGGTTTTGAAATCCTTGTTTGCTATAATTTGAATTGATAAACTAAAGGGGGTAGAGGCATTCCCCCAAGATAATGTGATAGTTATGGCATAGAAATAAACTTTCAAGTTTAAGAGTATGACGATACCCATTCTGTGTCTTAATGGTAAGTTCTTTGGTGAATGAATGAGAATGTGTGAAAAGTGTTTTAATTGGGATTTAATGGGGGTTGTGTAGCTGTGTTGTGAAAGTGGAGGTCCTGAGGGACCAATACTAGAAACCACAGTTGCCGATGTGGGGGTCTAAATAATCGAAAGGTTTAAGTCCCCCTTATTTTATGATTCGGAGGTTTGAGTCCCTAATGTTTTTGATAGAGTGCCTAAGTAATTCTTGGTATATGCCAAGAGGTTCGAGTCCTCTACAGTCCTTATATATGTGATAATTCTCTAGTTCGTACGGCCACACGAGCTGGGGCCTTTTCAGCTAAGAGAGAGCTGGACACATATATACCATGGGTGCCTTCTTATGATGGTTATTCTATACATCCCAGGTTAGTGATTTTGAAGTACATGATAAGCCTTGTTTCCTATCCGAATATTTTATTTATGTATGTACATGATGATTCTCACATGAATTTGAATTAGGTTTGACTTGGTATTATTTTGTCACCTATCCTTAAGTTATATGTTAGTTCTCAATGTACTAACCACCTTTTGACATTGTATTACAACACGATGCAGGCATCGGAGATACTTTTTCTTTTCTTTCACAGAGTTAGCTGGATCGAAACAGTTTGTTCATGGGTTGTGGTGAAGAGGTGAGATTTTATTGTCTGGAAGACTTGATCATTCCTCTAGTTTATTTCCTTTAAGTAGAATTAAAGACTTTATGTTATCATTAAAATTATCATTCTCATTGTCAGAGTTGGGAGCATGTCCGGACTTAGATTTTTTTTGGTATTGTTTAGAGGCATTTGTGGATATTATTGTGGATTGGGTTGTGATGACTGACATTATTAGTTTTCTTGAGTTTATTATCTGCTATCATGTTGTATGTTCAAATTTTAGCTGCAGCTAGGTGTTATGTTCTTTCTTGTTAGGTAAATGGTGTGGTCATCGATCCTAGGTGGACTTGAGACACCCATCACGGCCAAGTCCTAGTTTGGGTCATGACAAAGTTGGTATCAGAGCCTTGGTTTAGTGTCATTGGGTGTTTACAAATCTATGTCAAATAGAGTCTCTTTTATGGGCTGTAGCCATACTTATAATAGAGAGAATACGAGGCATTTAGGAATGTTTCCCTTTTTTGTGATCTACTTTTGGGTTGTTGAGTCTATGATATTGAATCTCCTCTAATTTCTATTTGTTCCCTTTTTAGATCATGCCTCTTGGAAGATCTGATGTTCGTGGAAACTCCTCTATCCCGCTTGAGGACAATATAAATGGGGCTTGTCCTGCTCAAGGAGTTCAGACTTGGTCTAGGGTTGTTACTTCTGATTGCCCAAGTGGAGTTCCACTGGTCCCCACTGATCCTTCTTCCGTTGGTATCACTCCTGCTCAGTCGCTTCCAGAACATATTACCAATTCTGAGTTCCGCTATTCTATTCATCTGTTGATCCAGTTGGTGACATCTCAATCATATCAGTCGGGTCCTATTAGTGCTGCTATGAGATCTTTTGAGGCTATTAGGCTTGGCTAATTTATGAGGCTGAATCTCTGACCTTTACTATCTTTAAGGTTGAGGAAGATCCTCAAGGGTTCATAGATAAGATTGAGAAGATTCTTCGTGTGATGCATGTTTCTTATTTTGAGGGTGTGGAGTTCATTGTATACTAGCTGAAGGATGTGGCATATTAGTGGTATGAGGTGTGGTATCAGTCTAGGGAGAGGATGCAGAGCTGGCTTTATGGAAGGATTTCTTGAGTACTTTTATAGATCACTTCTTTCCTCAGGAGTTGTGGGAGGTGAAGGCTGAGGAGTTCATAAATCTAAAGCAGGGTACGATGATTATGAAAGAATATGCCCTGAAATTTCAATAGTTGTCTCGTTATGCTCTGGTTTTTGGTATCCTCTATGAGGGCTTGGATGAGGAAATTTGCTTCCCATTGTCCTGTGATTTGATGTTGGAATACAAGTCCTCCCTATTGAACAAAGACATGTATATTTATAGATTGGTGGTGCACATGCAACAAGTTAAGGAGGAAAAGAGGAAACAAAATGAAATAGGAGAAAGAGAGTGAGTGATTTAAGTATTCTAAGAAGGATGGAGGTTATCAAAGTGGTGGTAAAGATGGTATGAAGTGGGTTAAGAGAAAGGCACGAGGAAATTTTAGTTCCTATTTGACGGCTAGCCCCCCACACCCTAAGCCATCTAGTGATCGTTGCTTTTAGAATAATTGCGGGTTTAAGGCACAATGTGTCTAATCTCAGACCAATAAGGCCCAGTTAGCTCCATCCTATCCCACTTATCAATTTTGTGGTCAAGCGCTTCATGGGGTTTGTGACTAAGGGAGAAATCAATGTTTTAGTTGTGGTCAGATTGGTCACATATAGCGGGATTGTCCTTCTAGAGTTGCTTCTAAAGAAAATAAGATTCTTGTTGCTATTTCTTCAGGCCCTGCACCAAAGGGTGCCACTTTTGGTTCCAACACTGGTCGAAATTGCCTTTTTGATCTTGCCATCCGCCAGGAATCTGAGGCGTCCCCTGATGTTGTATCGGTACATTGAACCTCTTTTCTTGAGATGAATATTATTTGCTTGATATCGAGTCAACTCTAACTTATATGACCCCTTATGTGCCTATTAATTTTGGTTTTGGTTCTGAGTTTAATTCTAATTATTTTTTGTGTCCACTTGAGTGGGTGACTCTATTGTGTCTAAAAAAGTCTATAGGGGTTGTCCTATTTCCATCTTTAGTTGGGAGACCCTATTGGATCTGATAGAGTTGGACATGTTAGACTTTGTTATGATCTTGGGGATGGATTAGTTGTACTCAGGTTATGCCTCTCTTTATTTTTAGACCCGAAAGGTCAGTTTCCAATTCCCAAATGAGCCAATGATTAAGTGGGAAGGTGGTTCCATAGTGCCCAAAGGAAAGTTTATATGTTATCTTATAGCCCAGAAATTGATTTCCAAGGGGTGACTTTACCATTTAGTGCATGTTAAAGATTCTAACTTGGAGGGTCCTTCTTTACAATCTATCCCTATGGTCTATGAGTTTCCTGAAGTTTTTCTCGATGATCTTCTTGGTGTTTCTCTCAATAGGTAAATTGATTTTGGGATTGATCTTCCTCCTAATATCGTCCTATCCCTCCTTACAAAATATCTCTGGTTGAGTTGAAAGAACTTAAGGAGTAGTTAAAAGATCTTCTAGATAAGTGCTTTATCCTCCCTAGTATTTCTCTCTTGGGTGATCTGATTCTCTTCATGTGTAAGAAGGAGGGGTCCCTTCGAATGTGTATAGATTATCGCCAATTGAATAGGGCAACTATGAAGAATAAGTATCTGTTTCCTAGGATTGATGACCTATTTGACCAACTTCAAGGTCAAAGTACTTTTCTAAGATTGATCTTTGGTAAGGTTACCATCGGTTGAAGATTAGGGTAGTGGATATCCCTAAGACTACTTTTTGAACCCGGCAGGGTCATTTTGAGTTTTTGGTTATGTCCTTTGGTTTGACTAATACCCTGGTGGCCTTTACAGATCTTATGAATTGGGTATTCTGTCAGTTCTTAGATTTGTTTGTAATTGTCTTTATTGATGATATTTTTTTGTATTCTAAGAGTGAGGTAGATCATGCCAATCACCTCTATACAGTGTTGCAGACCTTTAAAGATTAGCAATTATATGCAAAGTTCTCAAAGTGTGAGTTCTAATTGAATGCTATGACCTATTTGGGTCATGTTGTTTTTAGTGAAAGGATGATGGTAGATCTAAAGAAAGTGGAGATGGTTAAGAAGTAGCCTAGACCCATGACCCCAACCAACATTCGGAGCTTCTTGGGTTTATCCAGTTATTGTAGAAGGTATGTGGAAAGTGTCTCTTCTATTGCTGCCCTATTTGCTAAGTTGACTCAGAAGAAGGTGAAGCTCACATGGTTTGTTACTTGTGAGTGTAGTTTTGACAAGTTGAAGTATAAGTTGACTTTGGCTCCGGTGTTGACTCTACCCAAAGGTACCAATGGTTTTTTTGTCTATTGTTATGCATCCTATATGAGACTGGGTTGTATCTTTATGCAGCATGGCAAGGTGGTTGCATATGCTTCTAGGTAGTTGTAGAACTATTCGATGCATGATTTGGATTTGTTGGTCGTGGTCTTTGCTTTGATGATTTGGCATCATTACTTGTATGGGGCTCATGTTGACATCTTCTTAGACCATAACTGTTTACAATATGTGTTCACCCAGAAAGAGCTGAATCCTAGGAAAAGAAGGTTGCTTAAGTTTCTCAAGGATTTTGATAGGAGACTCTATTATCACCCAAGTAAAGCTGAAGTGGTTGTTGATGCTCTTAATAGGTTATCTATGGGAAGCTTATCTTATGTAGATAAGAAAAAGTCAAAGTTGGTGATAGCTATTCAATGGTTAGATGATTTTAGAGTTCGTCTCTTGGACTCTGAGGATGGTAGGGTGATGATGTAAGAGGTGGAAAAGTCATATCTAGGTGTTGAGGTAAAGGAGAAGTAGGCTTTGGATCCTATTTTGATGAGGATTAAAGGTGATGCAGGCAAGATGAATGTGATGGTTTTCAATATTAGTGGTGATTGTATCTTGAGGTACTAAGAGAGATGGTGTGTTCACAACGTTGATGGGCTATGAGAAACAATATTGGCTAAGGCTAATGAGTCGAGGTATAATGTTTATCCCGATTTGATGAAGATGTACCATAACTTGAAGGAGATTTATTGGTGGTATAATATGAAGCGGGATGTAGCTAATTTGTGTCAAAATGCATGGTTCGTCAGCAAGTAAGAGTGGAAGATTAGAGGCCTGGTGGGTTGTTTCAAGAAATTGATTTGCCTGTGTGGAAGTGGGAGGTAATTAATATGGATTTTGTTATCGGTCTTTCACGGACTCGTGGATAGTTTGATTCGATTTGGGTCATCATGGATAGGATGACTAAGTCTTCTCACTTCTTGCCGGTGAGGATAAATTTCTCTTTTACAAACTACGCCAAGTTGTTCAATGAAGAGATAGTCAGGTTGCATGGTGCTCCTATTTCCATCATTTTTTTGAGGTAGGCAGTTCTCATCTTGTTTTTTGCATTCATTTTTGAGAGGTTTGGCAACTGTAATGCCCCGAGTTTGTGCCCCGAACACTACGCGGTGCTTATAATCTCGAAGGACCATAAGCTAACCCATGACTGGTACCTGCTGCAATAACTAAATAGTAATGTTGTAAATATGCAGATATTAGGCAAAAAATTTCCATAAGGTTCAATATTGAAATAAAACTAAATACGGTATAACAATACCAAAACTGAAACATCTGTCTGAAAATACTCTAGTCTGAAAAGCCTATAAACTGTCTAAAATATGGAGTTGATGGGACAAGTCCCCAAATAACTCCGAATTAATGAAATAATTGAAATGCTGTAGTAATAATCATGTCCTCAAACTATGAGGACTCACCACTAACTCTGATTGCTGAAAATCTGTAACTACTAGGGATGATCAAAAGCACGTGCATTTGAACCTATGATATAAAATATCATAGCGCAAAAAAAGGTATGCGTCAGTACTTTGAATGTACTAGTATGCAAAGTGAGGTAGGATGAAATGTATGGGTTCATATGCATGAACAATACTGATTGAATAACATGAATGTAACTGAATAAGAGTACATGTATGAATACATAAACTATAACTGAGATAGTGATAACACTGGATACTTAGTTCGAATACTGATTAATTGATATCTGAGTCTACTGATACTAAATTACTGATAACTGAGTGATTGTATCTGATAGTCCTGAATATGGATCTGTACTGAGTTCCGTACTGATATGAGTGAATGTATCTGACAGTCCTGAATCTGTAGAATTGAACTGAGTTCTATACTAAGATTAGAACTGAAACTAAGACTGTGGGAGGTAATCATCTAACTGACATGCCCCTCTCTGAACTGATTGGGGTCTAACCTGTAACCCTAACTGAAATGATGTCAGTACCGTGCCACGAGTAAAGACAAGCTGACTCACCCTCATCTGGCAGGTGCTCTGAACGAGAACGGTGGTACCCTCAACTGGCAGGTAGATCACCTTATCAACCATAACCTGGAAGGTTGATGTCTCAACCTACGCTGGCTACGTAGTTATGGAACACAAGGATTACTTCTAAGGATCACACCCTATACTGGTAGGTGAGTCCCCATCCTTGGGTTCACTCGATGCTGAATCTTAGTCCCAACTGAATACACCCTTGACTGATTTCTAAACTGTTCTAAGATGGACTGAACTATTACTGATCATACTATTTAACTAAACTGAACTAAGTTCACTGAGTTCCGTGGACTGACGAAATACTACTAAATTTTGTTTACTGACTGAGTACTACTGAGATTCCCTTAGTTCTGTAACTGACTGAATTCTACCGATCTTGACATGGCTGAATACTATTCTATTACTGACACTGTCTCTAGGCATACAGCTAAATTTTTGGGTATTAAATACCCCCAGGACTCAATAGCATGAAAAGAAAATCACTGCATGACTTTAGTAGCACAATGGTACTAGCTTACTAACAATACATTCACTTAGGCATTGCTGTCAAACACTTGATATACATTGGGCTTGTGCAAGATTAAATTCATATATTAGCATGTTTTGCTTGGGCTAGTCAATACACATAGGCAATTTGACAAACACTTGAAAAGCATAGGTATTACACATATCAATACACATATAGGACTAGGGATGGGCATTCGGTTTGTTCGATTTGATTGTTGAATATCGTTTTGGTTTATTGATTTTCAGATTGATGAAAATGAAAACCATAAGTAAACCAATATTATTTTGGTTTCGTTCGTTTTTACAAATTTGGTTCGATTATTTCAGATTTTTATTTCGATTTTAAAGATTAAAGTAGTGAACATTTACAATTGGTGATTTTTCTAGAAAAATAATCTTTTTTCAAACCAATTTTTCATCCCCAAATATAATTAATTCAACACACATGAAATAACCATAAATATCGACCTCACTGAATCATCACCGTTGGCATGACGACAGTGACCGCACTCGGCAACAATTGCCGACGGCGGTGACGAACTGCGCAAATGAACTGATCAAACAACTGTCATTAGCGATGCTGAAATTTCAAATGAACTGACGAACAAAGGATGGTTGAGTGCCGCCGCAGCCTTCACGTTAATGTTAGGGTCTAAAGCAAAGCAGTATATTAAGATTTACGGTTACTAAATGATTATAATTTATATATTTATATGTTATATCAGATTATATTATATTTTTAGTATATTTATAAATATATTAAATTATATAAATATATATTATAATATATTATTTATATAATTTTGATTTTTTAATTTATTTGATTTTTTTTGTAAATCCAAAAACCAAACCGTTTAACCAAATTTCTAAAATTTGAAACCAAAATCAATCCGAAAAACCAAAAAAACAAACCAAAATTAAATTTTGGTTCGGGTTTTTGGTTTTTTCGGTTTAAACCAAAATATGCCCGGCCCTATGTAGGACTATCATGAATTCTACATTCAACTTGTAACTCAAGAATTTAACATGAAGTTCACAAAGTTCAATTCACAATTAACTAGTTTGCATGAAACTTGCGACAAATCATGCAGTTAGATCACCATTAAAATCAAAATCATGAATACATTCAAGATCCAACAACAAATCCATGAAATCAATTTAATTAAATTTTAAAAGAGTTTCTTGGATTGTAAGGGTGAAAGGATACCATTGGATGAACACTTCACATACCTTAGTACCTGAATTCTGAAAGATTGGTGGTGGTTTCCTGAGCTCTTGATTTGAAATTGATCCTCCTAGGGTTTCTGTTCTTGAGAAACTCGAGAATAATGAATGAATTTAGCCTCTAAAGAGGCTTAATCTCATGTTTTGGGGGCTGATAAACATGGAAAAAAGACTATTACCCTTGAGGACGCAACTTTTTATGACTGAAAAATGAACTATCGATGCTTAGACCGACGCGCCGCGTTTTTGGCATCAATGTGATAGTCAATGGCCGCATCGATTGTACCTCGGTTCACTGAAAATTTCCATTGGGAGCCAAGAAATATATTCACCAATACGATGGCCACCGCGCCGTGCCAAAATTGCATTGATACACTATTTTGGATGCCCAAACGAGGTTTGAAAAATACGAAACTCATTTGAGAACACCTACTGACATTCCTGGTTATGAATTAACCTAAAGATTAACTTTTTAAGGTCATAGAGGTCGTGAAATAGGGTTGCCAATTTATGAAGGCCAAAATGACACTAAGTTTGCTTCCTTAGCTAAAATTTTCTAAGTTTA
Organism: Capsicum chinense; assembly: GCA_026120095.1. Lineage (NCBI taxonomy): Eukaryota > Viridiplantae > Streptophyta > Magnoliopsida > Solanales > Solanaceae > Capsicum > Capsicum chinense. The sequence goes on from JAPEIP010000010.1 coordinate 226,821,004, forward strand.
GGACCTCTTAGCAAACTTAAAAGACTGAGTTGAGCTTTGGATTTTTTCGGGCCTTACAATATCTCCCCCTTGGGAACATTCATCCTTGAATGAGACTGATTAAACTGAGCATACTGATAGGATTGATTTAGACACTGGACATGCATAACTGAAGCATGATTCCATGACTGAAATTATTGATATACTGAATTATCATACTGAACATGCATATCTGATGCATGAGTACATAGCTGAACATGATTCATGAATGCATGACTATGATTACTGATAAGCTAAGTTTATATACTAAACATGCATGTATGATGCATGAGTACAAGACTGAACTAATTTGTGAATGCATGACTACGTATACAACGTTAATTTATACTATCTTGGTAGCTATATCTGAACATGAGACTGAGTAATTCAAAGGAAAATTGTTACCTTGGGATGATTCTGTGTCTGCAGAGAAAAGGTGAGGGTACTTGGTCTGCATGTCTGCTTCTTCCTCCAAAGTAGCTCCTTCGACAGACTGATTTCACCAAAGTACTTTGACAACAGGAACTTCTTTGTTACTCAATCTACGAATCTTATTGTCACGGATTTTGACTGGAATCTCTTTATAAGAGAGGTTGTTTTGAACATCTTTTCCCTCTATAGGGACTATGACTGCTGGTTCACCTATGCATTTCTTTAGCAAGGAAACATGGAACACTGGATGCACTAAAGCTATGTCTGAAGGCAACTCAAGCTCGTAAGCTACCTTTTCGAAACAATTGAGAATTTGGTATGGACAGATATATCGGGGACTGAGTTTCCCCTTCTTGCCAAACCTCTTCACTCCTTTCATAGGAGAGATTTTCAAATACACAAAATCACCAATCTCAAACTCGAGATCCTTTCTGCGTACATCTGCATACGATTTCTATCTGGTCTGAGCTATCTTAATCCTTTCCCTAATCAACTAAATTTTCACTAAGGTATCAAATACCAAGTTAGGCCCTACTACTGTGGCATCACCCACTTCAAAACCAACCAATGAGAGATCTACATCTCCTCCCAAAAAGCACCTCAAATGGAGCCATCTGAATACTGGAAAGATAGCTGTTGTTATATACGAATTCAATCCAAGGCAAGTGGTTATCCCAATTACCTTTAAAGTCTATTGCACACGCTCACAGCATATCTTCTAGAGTCTAAATGGTCCTTTCTACTTGACCATTTGTCTGAGGATGAAAGGTTGTACTGAGGTAAACTCGGGTACCAAGACCCTTTTGGAATGCCTTCCAAAAATAAGAGGTGAACTGGTACCTCTATCTGAGATGATGGACAATGGAACACTGTGCAATTTGAACAACTCCTTGATATTGAGTTTGGCATAATCCTCGGCTGAATAAGAGGTATGGACTGGTAGGGAATGAGCTGATTTTGTCATCCTATATATAATGAACCAAACTAAATCATGCTGGCGACGAGTACAAGGCAAACCCGTCATAAAGTCTATGTTCAATTCTTCCCACTTCCAAGTGGGAACACTAAACTCCTGTATGGACCCACTTGGTTTCTGATGCTTGATCTTAAGCTGCTAACATGTTGAGCACTTATCCATCTTTACAATGTCTCTCTTCATTCCACTCCACCAATAAATCTCCCACAAATCATGGTACATCTTAGTGTCCCCTGGATGAATAGAGTAGCATGCAACATGCGCTTCTGCAAGAATTTGCTATCTCAAGTCATCTACACCTGGAACACATAGCCAACCCTGGCAGCACAACACACCATCTCCCCCTTGGGAGAAAACCTCTACCTTCTGATCTCTGACTGATTCCTTTAACTTAGATAGATTGGGATCCCTATCCTACTTTTTCTTTAGCTCAGAAACTAGGGATGATTTTGAACAACTCTACACCTATACACTACCTTCTGAAGAATCAAATAAGCAAATAGCTAGTCGGTAAAGCTGATGAAATTGCTGAGCTACTTTCTTCTTACCATCCTCCACATGAGCAACACTACCCATAGACTTTCAACTGAGAGCATCAGCCATTATATTGGCTTTACCTGGATGATACAGGATGCTCGTGTCATAGTCTTTCAATAACTCCAACCACCTTCTCTGATGGAGGTTTAGGTTTTTCTGAGAGAACACATACTGCAGGCTTTTATGGTCTATGAACACATCAACGTGAACACCATACAAGTAGTGCCTCCAAATCTCTAAGGAAAATACTACTGCTGCTAACTCAAGATCATGAGTAGGATAGTTCTTTTCATGGCGCTTAATCTATCTAGAGGCGTAGGCTATGACCTTACCTCTCTGCATCAAAACACTTCCCTAACCAACTTTGGAGGCATCAAAATATACCACAAACCCATCTAAACCATCTGGTAGGGTCAAAACTGAAGCTGTAGTGAGACGAGTCTTCAACTCCTGAAAACTTTTTTCACAAGAATCTGACCACTGGAAGTTGACATTCTTCTGAGTTAATCTGGACATAGGGGATACAATAGATAAAAATCCCTCAATAAACCATCGGTAATAGCTAGCCAAGCCCCAGAAACACCTGACATCTGATAGAGAGATAGGTCTGGGCCAGTTTCTTATTGCTTCAGACTTTTGGGGATCAACTCTAATGCCATCACCGAAAATGACATAGCCAAGGAAAGATACTGACCTTAGCTAAAATTTGTACTTACTGAATTTAGCGAATAGTTGGTGTTTTTAAGAGTCTGTAGTACTATTCTAAGATGGTCTGGATGATCATACTCATCGCGGGAGTAGACAAGAATTTCATCTATGAAGACTATGATGAACATGTCCACGTACTGCTTGAACACATGATTCATCAAGCCCATAAAAGTTGCATGGGAGAGTTTAAGTGAAGAGAAGTGTGTTTTGATTTGTTTATAGATGTTAATAGGACCCTAGAAGTGTTTTTATGTCATGGTTAATGAGTGCTAAGGATGGGAAAATACTAAAAATCCCTTAATAAAAATGTACAGGAAAACTATTGCCAGTCATTATGGGTCAGGTGACGACTCGTAAATACTGGATATGAGTCTTTGCCTAGACTCGTAGTCTGGGAAGTGACTCAGTACCATGATTGCGAGTTCCTCACCACGACTCATGACCTTACCTTATAAATCGTAGGATTCTAGTCATGGCCAGGTCAGAAACATAGGAAATCCTCACTAGTTAAGCCATGACTACTATACGACTCGTGTAGAGTGACTACGACTCACCATCTGAGTTGCAGTATAGATAGTGAGCTCAACTTAGAAGGGAAATTTTTAAGTCTAGAACCTGGGGTATTACATTATCCCCCCAACCAGGATCATTCATCCCCGAATAAAGAGTTAAGGCACCTATTAGCATGAACACAAGATGTAATGCAACCATAAACCCATGCACAAATGCTAAAAGCACAAAAATTAAGGGGAATCCATACCTCAAACACTTTCATCCAACCGAGGGAATAATAATGGGTATTTGGACTTCATGTCCTCTTCAGCTTCCCGAGTAGCTTCTTCCATTTTTTGATTTCTCAAAAGGACTTTCATAGAAGCTACATCTTTAGTGCTCAACCTACACATTTGCCTATCCAAAATCTCAATCGGGACCTCCTCATAGGACAAGGAATCCAAAATACTAACGTTCTCTACAAGGATAATAAAAAAAGGATCACACATACACTTCTTAACATTGACACATGTAAAATTGGCTGAATGGAACCGAAACTCAGAGACTAATCCAACTCATAATCAATATTTTCAACTATTCTCAGTATCAGATATGAACCTATATAATAGGGACTGAGCTTCCCTTTCTTCCCAAACCTCATCAGTTTCTTCATAGGAGAAACTTTCAAGAACACCCAATTATTAATCACAAACTCCAAATCCCTTCACCTCACATCCACATAGGAGTTTTGGCTATTCTGAGCGGTCTTAAGCCAATCTCTAATCACCTTCACCTTTTCTATGGCTTAGTGAATCAAGTCAGGACCAAACAATTAAGTCTCACCAACATCAAAGCACCCAATAGGAGACCTACTCTTTCTACCATAAAAAGCCTCAAAAGGAGCCATCTAAATCCTTTACTGATAACTATTGTTATACACAAACTCAATAAGAGGCAAGTGATCGACCCAACTTCCTCTAAAATCAATCACACAAGCCCTTAGCATATCTCTCAAGGTCTGAATAGTCTGCTCTATTTGTCCAACTGTTTGAGGGTGGAAATCGGTGCTAAGATTCACCTAAGTCCCCAAACATCTCTGAAACAAACACCAAAAATAAGAAGAAAATTATATACCTCAATTCAAAATGATATACACCGGTACTCCATGTAATCTGACTATCTCCTCAATAAATAACTTAGCATTATCCTCTCCAGAGTAAGTAGTCCTCACAGGAAAAAAATGAGCAGACTTAGTCATCCAATCCATAATGACCCAAATCAAATCATACTAATTATGAGACCCGTAACAAAATCCATATTGATCATCTCCCACTTCCACATGGGCAACTCAATCTCTTAAGATATGCCGCCAGGCCTCAAGTGCTCAACCTTCACTTGCCAACACACCATACACTTAACCATGAAGTTAGCCATATCTCTCTTTATATTGTTCCACCAATAGATCTCCTTCAAATCATGATAAACCTTTGTCAAACCTAGATGAACTATATACCTCAACTCAGAGACTCAGTCAAAAACCTTTCTCGCAGCCTATCAATATTAGAAACACACAACCTACCTTGGTACCTCAGGATACCATCACCACTAATCCCAAAGGCCATAATCTTCTGCTTTCCCACATAATCGTTAATCTGCATAAGAATAGGACCGAAAGCCTATTTCTTCTTCAGCTCAGCACCAAGAGATGATTTAACCATTTCCTACATAATTACTATTCCATCCTCAAAGTCCTAATGACGAACTTCTAAATTAGCTAATTACTGAATATCCTTTACATACTCTTTTCTCCTCCTCTACATGAGATAAGCTCTAGACAACCTGCTAAGAGCATCAGCAACCACATTAGATTTACTTGGATGATAGTGAAAACTCATATCATAGTCCTTTAGCAACTCAAGCAATCATCACTATCAAAGATTCAAATCCTTCTGGATAAGCACATACTGCAGGCTTTTATGATTTGAATAGATGTCTGCATGCATCCCGTATAAATAACAGCGCCATCTATTAAAAGAAAAAACCACAATAGCCAACTCCAAATCATGAGTCAGATAATTCCTTTTATCAACCTTGAAATTTCTAGAAGCACAGTCTACAACCTTACTATGCTATATCAAAACAAACCTAGTCCTACATGGGATGCATCATAATACACCATGAATACATTAGTACCCTTGAGCAAGGTTAGAACTGACGTAGAAGTCAACTTATTCTTTAACTTATCAAGCTACCTCACAAGCATCGGACCACAAGAATTTCAACCTTTTCTGAGTTAATCTAGTCAACGGAGAAGTAATAGAAGAAAAACTTTTCACAAACCTCTATAATACCCAGCCAAGCACAGGAAGCTTTTATTGTTGGTTTGAGT
>JAPEIP010000010.1:226826655-226838223 GCA_026120095.1 Capsicum chinense
ATACTGCAGGCTTTTATGGTCTATGAACACATCAACGTGAACACCATACAAGTAGTGCCTCCAAATCTCTAAGGAAAATACTACTGCTGCTAACTCAAGATCATGAGTAGGATAGTTCTTTTCATGGCGCTTAATCTATCTAGAGGCGTAGGCTATGACCTTACCTCTCTGCATCAAAACACTTCCCTAACCAACTTTGGAGGCATCAAAATATACCACAAACCCATCTAAACCATCTGGTAGGGTCAAAACTGAAGCTGTAGTGAGACGAGTCTTCAACTCCTGAAAACTTTTTTCACAAGAATCTGACCACTGGAAGTTGACATTCTTCTGAGTTAATCTGGACATAGGGGATACAATAGATAAAAATCCCTCAATAAACCATCGGTAATAGCTAGCCAAGCCCCAGAAACACCTGACATCTGATAGAGAGATAGGTCTGGGCCAGTTTCTTATTGCTTCAGACTTTTGGGGATCAACTCTAATGCCATCACCGAAAATGACATAGCCAAGGAAAGATACTGACCTTAGCTAAAATTTGTACTTACTGAATTTAGCGAATAGTTGGTGTTTTTAAGAGTCTGTAGTACTATTCTAAGATGGTCTGGATGATCATACTCATCGCGGGAGTAGACAAGAATTTCATCTATGAAGACTATGATGAACATGTCCACGTACTGCTTGAACACATGATTCATCAAGCCCATAAAAGTTGCTGGGGCGTTGGTAAGATCAAAGGACATAACAAAGAATTCAAAGTGACCATACCGAGTTTTAAAAGTTGTCTTTGAGATGTCACATTCTCTGACTCTGAGCTGATAATAGCCCGATCTGAGGTCTATCTTGGAGAAGTAACTGGCACCTTAAAGTTGGTCAAATAAGTCATCAATTCTGGGAACGGGAAACTTGTTCTTGACTGTGACTTTATTTAGCTGACGGTAGTCAATACATATTCTGAGAGAACCATCTTTCTTATACAAGAATAAAACTGGTGCCTCCAATAGGGACATAATAGGTTTGATAAATCCCTTATCAAGGAGATCTTTTAACTATTCTTTTAATTCTCTGAGTTTTGCTATATCTATTCTATTTGCAGAATAGATATGGGATAAGTATCTAGAAGAAGGTCTATTCCAAAGTCGATTTCCCTTTCGGGAGAAACTTTGGGAAGATCTTCGAGAAACACATCTGGGAATTCACATACTACTGACATTGATTCAAGAGTAGGGGTTTCTAAACTAGAGTCTTGGACTCAAATAAGATGGTAGACATATCCTTTAGATATTATTTTTCTCGCTCGAAGGTAAGAAACAAGATGACCCCTAAGTGCTGAAGTACTACCCATCCATTCTAGGACGGGCTCATTCGGAAACTGAAACTGGACAATTCTAATTATGCAGTTGACTAAGGCATAGCAGGAATTAAGCCAATCCAGGCCAATAATGACATCAAAATTAGTCATCTCTAATATGACTAAGTCTGTTAAAGTGATTTTCTGAGATATCATAATCGGACAGTTCTTGTATACCCACCAGGCTATGATAGATTTACCCACTAGGGTAGAGTCTGAGAAAGGCTCTGCTAGAATTTTTGGACTGACTACAAAATCAATGACTATATATGGAGTAACAAAGGACAACGAAGCTCATGGATCTAGCAAAGCATAAACATGTAAATGGAAAACTTGTAATGTACCAGTGACCATATTAAGAGAACTTTCATGATCCTGTAGGGACTAAAGAGCATAGACTCTATTTGGGCGTTTCCCACTGGTGGCACTAAAAGCAGCACCCTACTGATTTAGGCGACCGAACAAAGCTGGGGGCGATTATATTAACCTTGAGAACCTGACTGGGGAAAATCTCTAACTCTGTGTCCTATCTTTCCATACTTGAAACACACATTGCTGCCTGGTCTGCAGATACCCTAGTGGTTTTTGCCATTTTTTGACAAAAGGGATTAGTTTGGGCAACACTTACACTACTCTAGGGTTTAGGGCCTGGTACCTAATCCCTATTACCGTCTCTAAATTTTGGCAAAGGATTTCTGGTTGAGGACGGAGCTAGAATTGAGGATTTTGGGTGCAATTGAGAATGATTACCACCTTCTAACTTAAGCTGAGCGAAGCTGAAACTACCTATTATTGCCCTCTTGTTTTCCTTCTCTTTCTCCCTATTCTTAGCCTCTTCTATCTGCTGAGCATTGACCATGAGCCTGGATATTTCCATCTTCTTCCTTAACCACACTCTAGACAACCCCAACATAAACTTACTCATCCTAGATCTACTATCTGCCACCACATGAGGAGTATATCTAGCTAATTGAGTAACCTTGAGAGAATTCTCTTTCACTATCATGTTTCCCTACTTCAAATTTATAAACTCCAAAACCTTCACATACTTTAACTTCAATAGGAAGAACCTATCCAGAAAAGTAGTGGCAAACTCCTCCCATTCTATGGGCCCGGCATCAGTGGCCCTCTCTACTTTCCAGTGTTTGAACTAAGAGTGGGACACATCCTACAAATGATATACGACCAACTCAGTGCTATCAACAACGGTCACCCCCATAATATCAGTAACTTTCTGCACCTGATCAAGAAACTCCTGAGGGTCCTCATCTGACTTAGACCCAATAAAAGATAAAAGGATCATTTGGGTGAAATCCTAAATCCTGGATGCACAGTATTGGCCACTAGGTTGGTCAGAACAGTAGTTGGGCATACATACTAGGCTGCCACAGAATGAGCTAGGGTCGTAAAAGCTGCTTTGAATTTAGTGTAAGAGATGTGTTTATCTAAAGAATCTGGCTGGATAGGCTGGGGTTCTGGCTGGTCTCCCGTTCCTCTTCCTTTAGTGCTCTTTGAAGGCATATTCTATAAATGGAAGAGAAATTTAGATTAGACAGGGAGTTTAACTGGAGATCATGCTCACTCATATGACATGAATACTAAAAGAAGGAAAACTTTTCCCAAAACACCTCGCAGCCTCCTATCCATAAGTATGGCGCGCTACACACCCATGCATAAGACTCTACTAGATACTTCTTTTAGGTTTCCTAGGACTCTGTGAACCTTAGGCTCTGATACCAAGTTTGTAATGCCCCAAGTCTGTGCCCTGGATACTACACGGTGCTCATAATCCTAAAGGACCACAAGCTAAACCATGACTAGTACCTGCTACCATAACTAAATAATAATGCTGTAAATATGCAAAAATTAGGCAGAAATTTGCATAAGGTTCAATACTAAAGTAAAATTGAATACGATATAACAATACCAAAACTAAAATATCTGTCTGAAAATACTTTAGTCTGAAAAGCCTCTAAACTGTCTGAAATATGGAGTTGATGGGATAAGTCCTCAACTAACTTCGAACTACTAAAATAACTAAAATGCTAAAGTAATAATCATGTCCTAGAACTATGAGGACTCACCACTTACTCTAACTATTAAAATCTGTAACTGCTACGGATGATTAGGAGCTTGTTCATCTAACCCTATGATATAAAAAATTATAGTACAAAAAAGGTATGCGTCAGTACTTTGAATATACTGGTATGCAAAGTGAGGTAGGATAAAATATATGGGTTCATATGCATGAACAATACTGACTGAATAACATAAATATAACTGAATAAGAGTATATTCATGAATACGTAAACTGTAACTGAGATCATGATAACACTGGATACTGAGTCTGAATATCGATTAACTGATATCTGAGTCTAATGATACTGAATTACTGATAACTGAGTGATTGTATCTGATAGTCCTGAATATGAAACTATGCTGAGTTCCGTACTAAGCTGAGTGACTTATCTGATAGTCCTGAATCTGTAGAAATAAACTGAGTTCTATACTAATATAGGAACTAAAACTGAAACTGTGAGAGGTAATCATCTAACCGACATGCCCCTTTCTGAACTGATTGGGGTCCAACCTATAACCCCACCTGGAAGGGTATCAGTACCATTCCACGAGTAAAGACAAGCTGATTTACCCTCATCTTCTAGATGCTCTGAATGAGAATGGTGGTACCCTCAACTGGCAGGTATATCACCTTATCAACCCTCAACTAGAAAGTTGATGTCTCAACTAGAAAGTTGATGTCTCAACCTACGCTGCTATGTAGTTCCTAAACACAAGGACTGATTTTAAGGATCACACCCTCTACTGGCAGGTGAGTCCCCATTCTTGGGTTCACTCGGTGTTGAATCCTACTCCCAACTGAATAGAACCCTTGACTGATTTTAAAACTATGCTAAGCTAGACTAAACTATTACTGATCACAATGTTTAACTAAAATGAACTGAGTTTACTGAGTTCTGTGGACTGACAGAATACTACTGAATTTTGTTAACTAACTGAGTACTACTGAGTTTCCGTGAGTTCTATAACTTACTAAATTCTACTGATCGTGACATGGCTAAATACTATTCTATTACTGACACTGCATCTAGGCATACAACTAAATTGTCAAATATTAAGTACCCCAGGACTCAATAGCATGAAAATCAAATCACTACATGACTTTAGTAGCATAATGGTAGTAACTTACTAACAATACATTTGCTTAGGTATTTCTGTCAAACACTTGATATATATTAGGCTTGTACAAGATTAAATTCACATAATAGCATGTTATGCTTGGTCTAGTCAATTCACATAGGCATTTTGACAAACACTTGAAAAGCATAGGTATTTCAGATATCAATACACATGTAGTACTATCATGAATTCTACATTCAACTTGCAACTCAAGAATTTAACATGAAGTTCACAAAGTTCAATTTACAATTAACTAGTTTGCATGAAACTTGCAACAAATCATGTAGTTAGATCACCATTAACATCATAATCATGAATACATTCAAAACCTAACAAGAAATCCATGAAATCAATTAACTTAAATTTTAAAAGAGTTTCTTGGATTCTAAGGGTGGAAGGATACCCTTGGATGAACACTTTACATACCTTAGTGCCTGAATTCTGAAATATTGGTGGTGGTTTCTTGAGTTCTTGATTTTATATTGATCCTGCTAGGGTTTCTATTCTTGAGAAACTCAAGAATAATGAACGAATTTAGCCTCTAAAGGGCTTAATCTCATGTTTTTGGGGCTGATAAATATGGGAAAAAGACCCTATTACCTTTGAGGACATGATTTTTTAATGACTAAAAACTGAACTGTCGATGCGTAGACTGATGCACCATATCATTGGCATCGATGCATAACTAATACGCCACGTCGAGTCTACATCGGTTCACTGGAAATTTTTATTGTGAACCAAGAAAAATATTAATCAATGTGATGGCCACTGCGACACATTGATATTAAATTGCTACATTGTTTTGGATTCCCAAACGTGGTTCAAACGAGGTTCAAAAAATACAAAAATTATTTGGGAACACCTAATGACATTCCTGGTCATGAATTAATCTAAAGATTGACATTTTAAGGTCATAGTGGTTGTGAAATAGAGTTTCCAACTTATGAAGGATAAAATGACACTAAGTTTGCATACTTAACTAAATTTTTTTAAGTTTGGGAACCCTTAACAAGCTTAAAAGACTGAGTTGAGCTTAGGATTTTGTGGGGCCTTATAGGAATTAAGGTGAGCCTTAGCACCATCTTCCACCCTCAAGTGGATGGACACGTAGAGAGATCTATTCAAATATTGAAGGATATGCTAATGTATTGTGTGCTTGACTTTGGTGGTATTTGGGTTGATCAATTTCTTCTCAAAGAGTTTGCCTATTATAATAGCAATCACTCTAGTATTGGGATGGCTTTTTTTGAGGCTCTTTATAGTAGAAAGTGTAGGTGTCCTATTGGGTCGTTTGAGGTTAGTGAGGCCAGGTAATTTAGTTGCAACTTGGTTTACAAAGACATGGAGAAGGTGAAGATAATTCAGGATAGACATAGAACCACACAAAATCCTCAAAACTCCTATACAGATGTGATACGAAAGGAGTAGGATTTAAGCTGGATAATTTGGTGTTCTTGAAGGTGTCTCATATGAAGGGAGTGATGCAGTTTGGAAGGAAGAGAAAGCTCATCCCTCTTTATGTTGGTTCATTCCATATTTCAAGGTAAGTGGGAAGTGTGGCTTATGAATTAGAATTGCCTTTGAGTTTGGGATCTATTAATTCGGTCTTCTATGTGTTGATGTTGAATAAGTACGTGAGTGATCCTTCTTTGGTTCTTTCTTTTGAGAGTATAGGTGTCTTGGATTCCTTGTCTTATGAGAAAGTGCCGGTTAGGATCTTAGATAGATAGGTCCATCATTTAAGGACTAAGGATGTGGCTTCGGTGTAGGTTCTTTGGCGGAACCAATAAGCCAAGGATTCTACTTGGGAAGCTGAAAAGGACTTGAAGTTAAAGTATACATTTTTGTTTTCCTCTTTGGATAATTGTGTATGAAGTATGTGTAACCCTTAACATCCTTTTTTCTGACTTTTTTAATGGAAATTGTAATTTCCTTTACATCTTTGTTTTCTGTCTTTGTTAAAGGTAAGTGGGGGGGTGTTCCTGTGTTAAATCATGCCAAAGGATACTTGGTCCATCATTTAAAGATGAATGATCCTAAAGAGGGGAGAATGAAACACCCCAAGTGTTTTTCCCTGAGAAATATCTATGCTTTGAACTACTTCTCAGATAACGACTCTTTTTATGAGTTTTATAGACTCAAATCATAGGACAACAAATGTATGTGTCACACTTTCTTCCCTGACAAAGAATAGACTCTACGAGTTGTAGTGACTCTATATGAGTTGTTATGTTCTAATTGTAGGGTGACTAATGCTTTACCCAATTGGTTCTATCTTGGATATGACTTAGACCCTACGAGTCATAAGGTCACTTAATGAGTCGTATGAGGTGAAGTCATGGGGTCAATAGTGTGTGCCCCTTAGAAACTGTCTTGGCTATGACTAATGGTGATAAGTCGTTATATGATCTTACTAGTAGTAGAGTGACCCGTAGTCACTAGTTACAATTTTTCATCATTTAATTAGGGGAACTTTGGATATTTCTTCTTTTCTACACTTGTGACCCACGACCATAAAATACCTTTGGGGCATTATTTCACCCTTTAACAAATCAAAATACATTCTCTTCTCTCTAAAATTCTCTCAAGAAAAAAGTACCTATGGTTTCTAAAGGTTTTCCATCTAGAACTTTAAAGGTCCAATTCTCTCCGTAATCCTTGATTTTTTTTGTCATATCATTTTTCCCCAACTATTATTTTTTAAAAGAATGTGTTTTAAATAATTATTCATGTGATTTTGATGTTGGTTTTGGAACATGAGTTGATGGTTTTGAAATTTTATTTTTGAACAATGTTTCCCATAGTTTACATATGATTGTTCATGCTTTATTTATGGTTTTTGAACTTGTGGGGTGCATGGAAATGGTGAATAAACTAAGGGGTCATGGTTTTCCCCAAATTGATGTTTTGAAAATGGAATTAATTTTGAATAATTGTGTTCCCTCAACTCACTTGTGTAAATGGATTTGAGTTGTAAAATTATCACTTGGTTTGACTTACTCACCTATGTTATTGCATTGCATAAATGATTAAACAATGAACATGGGTTTTGAAAGCCTTGTTGGTTATAATTTTAATTTATAAACTAAAGGGTGTCAGCCATTCCCCAAAGATAATGTGATTGTTATGGCATAGAGATAAGCTTGCAAGTGTATTGGTATGGCAACACCCATTCTCTGCCTTAATGGTAAATTCTTTGGTGAATGAATGGGAATATGTGTGAAGTATTTTGATTGGGCTTTAATGGGGTTTTGTAGTCGTGACTTGAAAGTGGGGGTCCTGAGGGACCAATACTAGAAACCACAATTGCTGATGCAGGGGTTTAAATGTTCGAGAGGTTTGAGTGCTCTTTATTATATGATGAAGGGGTTTGAGTACCCCATGTTATTGACGGAGTGCTGAAATCACTCTTGGTATATGTCGGGAGGTTTAAGTACCCCATAGTGCATATATATGTGATTATTCTCTGGTTAGTTCCGTACACGCACTAGGGACCTTTTAGCTAGGGAAGATCTATACCCATATAGCCCGTCGATGCCTTCTTATAACGGTTCTACTATAAGTTCAAGTTAATGATTTTAAAGTAAACGATAAACCCTGTTCCCTATCTTAACATTATATTTATACATGTACATGATGAGGTTCACATGGATTTGAATTTGTTTGACTTGGTATTATTTTATCCGCTGTCCCTGAGTTACTTGCTAGTGGTCAACCCACTAACTATCTTTGGATGCTGTATCCCCACACAATGCAAGCAGTGAAGATACTTTTACCTTTTTTGCATAAAGTTAGGTGGATTGTCACGGTTCTCGATCGATTATGGTGAATTGGTTAGCTTCCATTCTCCAGAAGACTTGATCATTCCTCCAGTTTCTTTTCTATAAGTAGAATTAAAGACTTTACATTGTCATTGTCATTGTCATTGTCAAAGTCGGGTGCATGTCCCGACTTAGATTATTTTTGATTTTGTTTAAAGGTTTTTGTGGACAATACTATGGATTGAGTTGTGATGATTGATGCTATTAGTTGTCCTGAGTTTATTATCTGCTATTTTGTTATATATTTGGATTTCTACTGCTGCTAGGTGTTACGTTCTATTTGGCTAGGAAATAGGGGTGCTCTCCAATCCTATAGGACTTAAGACACCCGTCACGGCTAGGCTCTGGTTTGGGTCATGACATGGGTTATGACAAATTTTATGGCCAAGTGTATGGTTTGTCAACAAGTAAAGGTGAAACACTTTTGACCTGGTGGGTTATCTTAAGAGATTGAGTTGCCCGAATGGAAGTGGGAAGTGATCAATATGGATTTTTTTACTGGTGTTCCGCCGTCTTTCCAGCAGATTGATTCGATTTGGGTCATTATTGATAGGATGACCAAGTCCTCTTATTTCCTACCAGTGAAGACTATTTATTCGACAAAAAATTATGCTATACTCTTCATTCAGGAAATCATGAAGTTGCATAGTGCTCCAGTTTCCATTATATCTAATCGATGTACTCAGTTCTCATCTTTTTTTTAGTGTTGTTTACAGAGAGGTTTAGGAACTAAGGTAAACCTTTACATCTCTTTCCACCCCAGACAGATGGACAAGCAAAGAAGACCATTCAAACTTTAGAGGATATGCTAAGATCTTGTGTGCTTGATTTTTGTGCTAGTTGGGTTGATCATTTACCTCTCATAGAGTTTACATATAATAATAGCTACCACACAAGCATTTGGATGGATCCATTTGAGGCTTTGTATGGTAGGAGATATCGGTCTTCTATTAGGTGGTTCGAGGCTGAAGAGGCTGGGTTGTTCGGTCCTGATTTAGTTCATCAAGATATGGAGAAGGTGAAGGTGATTTGGGATAGGATTAAGACCTCCCAAAGTCATATGCATAAGTCAGGTAAAGGGAGTTGGAATTTGAAGTTGGCAAATGGGTGTACTTGAAGGTATCTCTCATGAAGGGAGTGATGCTATTTGGAAAGAAATGGAAGCTTAGTCCCCGTTATTTATACCCTTATTTAATTTAGAAGAAAGTTGGTAATGTGGCTTATGAGTTAGAGTTACCTCCCTATTTGGGTTCCGTTCACCCAGTTTTTTATGTTTCAATATTGAGGAAGTGCATGGGTGATCCTTTCCTAGAGGTTCCATTAGGAAGTGTTGGTGTTTCTGACTCCTCGTCGTATTAGAAGGTCCCAATTGAGATCTTAGATCGGTAAGTACATCGGTTGTGGACAAAGGTTGTGGCTTCGGTGAAGGTTCTATAGAGGAACCAAAAGTTTGAAGAAGCCACTTGGGAAGCTGAAGAAGACATGGAGTCCAAATAACCATTCTTGTTACCCATTCAAATAATCATGCTTAAGGTATGTGTTAATCTTAGAATCTTTGTTTTCAGTCTTTGTTAAAGGTAAGTGTGGTTGTGTTTGGAGTCAAATCATGATAATTAATGTATTATCTCATTATTCGAGGATGAATGATCCTAAGGAGGTTGGGGGAGAATGTGATGCCCTGGATTTTTGGTCTTTGAAAATTCCTGAGTTTATAAACTCTCTACAAAAATATGACTCTCCTAATGAGTCGTAGCGCATCATTACGGGTCTCAGGGACCCAACCGTTGCTTGACCAGTATGTTCACCTGCAACTTCTATTGTGATTATGATTAAGGGCTATGATTTTAAAGACAAAAAATGAGTCATATAGGCCCATCCGTAGGAAAACTAGTGTGATGCCCAGAGTATCTATCTTGGACCCTATGACTCGTAGGATCTCTTAACGAGTTGTAGGGTGTGAGTCATAGGGTTACCTGAGGAGGGTACCCCTGCTACTGTCTCGACTATGATTCGTAGTGATGAGCTGTAATGTGTCCTTAGGAGTGGTATCTAGCAACATCTCTTTAACTTTTAATTAAGCATACATTGGATATTTCCCCTTTTCCCAAAATCATGACCCATGACTTAGAATCTTGTTAAAATGGCAAATTGAATAACTTCTCAATCTCTCTCAAATTCTCTCAAGCAAGATACTTAGGGTTTCCAAGAAGTTGATCAATTAAAGATCCCAAGGGCAAATTTTCTCTATAACTGTTGATATTTCAGGCATGTTACTCTTTCCTAATTATTACATTGTGATAGCGTGTGTTTTAAATAGTTCTCCATGTTGTTTTGATGTTGGTTTTGGAACATGGGTTGATGATTTTGAATGATTGTTGTTTATGTGATATTTCATGTTTACATATGCATTTTTATGTTTTAAATGGTGGTTTTGAAATCAATTTGATGCATGGTTACGGTGAATAAACTAGGGGATGGCAATTTTCCCAAATTTTGTGAACATTGACAATTGAATTGGTAATAAACCCAACCCAATTTTCTGGAAGTGGTTTTGAGTATGAGTAAAATTGCATGGAACTACTTCTGGAATAATTGCAAGATTTAAAGAGATTATTGAAACATGACTGTTTGTATTAATGAACAAAAGGAGTTGTTTTCCCGAGTTAATGGAATTCAAATGGCATGTTGATGTTTCCTTGAAAATATAGTTGGTATGACAATACCAAAAATGTATGCCTAAATTTCTATTATGGTTCAATGAAAGGGAATTTGTGATAAATATTTTAATGGGGCTTAAAGACGGTTGTATAGTTGGGCCGTGAAAGTGGAGGTACCGGGGGACCAAAATTATAATATGTATTTGCTGGCATGGGGGTCTAAATGTCTTGGGGTTCAAGTCCCCTTGCTTGTGATCGGGTGGTTCGAGTCCACCTTATTATATGATTGGGAGGTTCTAGTCCCCATAATACATTACATGATTAGGTGCTTAAGTCTCCTCAGTATATGATTGGAAGGTTAGAGTCCCGCTGCATATATATAAGATTATTATCTAGTTCGTGCAGCTTCACACACTGCGGACCAACCAGGGGGTGAGAGCTGGGGCTCACATTTCCCATAGGTACTATTACTATGACGGTTAAACTACACAATTGATGCTAAAGTTGTAAAGTGCAAGCTAAGCCTTGTTCCTTATCCCAC
>JAPEIP010000010.1:226866445-226909744 GCA_026120095.1 Capsicum chinense
CCTATATGTTTATATATACATGTGAGTCAGATATGTATTTCTGTAAATACATATGCAGATATATATGTATATTTTTTACCGTAAATACATATGCAGATTTGTGTGTCTATTTGTTTTGTATATTTTTTGAATATATATAAGATATGGATACTTATATTTTAAAAATAAAAGATAGAGACAGAAGAGTAACAAAAAAAATAGAAAAAACAAAAACAATAAATAATTTTTTTTTAAAAAAAAAGTGAAAAAGAAAAAAAAAAGAAGAAAGAGAGAGAGAAACTAGAAATAGAAGTGTAAAAACAAAAGCGAAAAAAAATTTAAAAAGAAAAAGAAGAAGAAAACAAAAAAAAGTATGAGAAAGGAAAAATAAAAGAAAACGAAAAAAGAAAAAAATAAATAAAAAAAGGAAAAAGGAAAAAAAAAAAGAGAAGTAGAAGAGAGAAAATAAAGTGGAAAGAAAAAATGAAAAAGAAAAAAAATTAAAATTAAAAAAAGATAAAAAAATGAAAAATCTAAGAAGAAAAAATAGTTAGAGATATAAGAGAATGATATTTTGAAATTTTGAAGATCATGGAAATAATAATCTTCATATGTGAGTTTGATTTGAAAAAGGAATCCACTAATTTAAGTAAGAGTAATTTATGGGAATTTAATTAGATGGGATAATTATTCCTTATTTAAATCAACTAATTTGAGTAAGACAAGGATTGTAAATCTTGTTGTATATCTATTTATATAACAATAGTTTACTTAAATACAAAATACAATTTGTTATTTTTTGTAATTATGAAATTATTGCTATAAAAGTTACAATTAAGGCTATATTGTTGCTATTTCTGAAATTTTTCCATTATCATTTGGTTTTCCCATTCCCTTTGAAACTAATGCATTGCATAAATGGAATAATGGTTAAGGATTGTTTTGAAAACCTTGCGGGGTATAATGGAATCCCCCAAGTGGATCTTTAATAATGGAGTCTGGGGTACAGGGGGTTGGCTAATGACATTGGAATACCCCGTATTTTCCTTGTTCAATTCAGCTCATAGTGCGTGCATAAGAGGCCTAGGACCTGAAAATTTAGCTAAGTGTTGGGGACTTAGCCTTATTTTTGGCCCCTTAACTGTGATGATTTTTAAAGTGACCTTTCTGACACTGAGACATAAGGTTTTGAGTTTATTCATGTTCGAGGGTGTAAGGAGCATGTCTCGAGTGAGTTTCAAATTTTTTGGATGAGGATTGAGGCATGTTTGAATTTTATTTCCAGAAGCTCAATGCAATTACACCGCGTCGCGGTGGGAATAGCTATGAAGGTTTCATCACATCGCGATAGGGCTTCAATCGACATTCCAGATATGAATTTAAATACTAGAGGGGTAGTCTTGTCTTTTCCCAGCACCCCAATTCATAAAAACATGGGATTAAACTGCTATTAGGGCATTATATGTCCAAATTTCACAATTTCTCTCTCAAATAAACCCTAAACTTTCTCCAAATTCATAAATTTAAATCATCTTCTTTTTAAGAAAACCAAGAACTGAAGTGTTCTAATTCAAGAAAGCTTTCTAAAAAGTTATTCTCTTTCAAGATTTAAGTATTAAAGGTATATGTGATGTTCATCCATGGGCCTTTTTAACCCAAGGAGTCTAATAATCTATTTTCAAGTTTAAAGTTATAATTTTTACATGTTGTTATGAATTATCTACATGAAGCTATTATGAACTTTGATTTCAAATCATGTTTACCATGTGTTTTAATTAAATTTGTCCGTGACACGTTTTAATGGTGATTTTCGCATGTTGCATCCTTAAACCATAATTTTATTATTGTAATTATGTTAGTAGCACAATTTTTAACTATTCCCATGCTCAAGTCTATGAATTCCAAGACTTTGATGAAATGCCAAAGAGAATGATTTTGTAGAATGATTTCCCCATTATGGTTTTGAAGCTTTTACATGCCTTTATTGTTATTTTCATTCAGTGTTGGGGGTTATGAATACCCAAAACTTAGCTTTTTACCTAGTTTTCATAATCTTCAGAATGGTTTCAGATAAACCCCGGGCCTTGTCATTCATTTAGTATCATTACTCAGTTGTTGGATTAGATAAGCTCAATTTAGTTCAGTAAGTAGTGTCTTTCAGTTGGGAGTAGAATTTATCACCGAGCGACTGCAGGATGATGACTTCCCTGTCAATCAGGCGAAGTCATTAGTAGCAGTCCCTGTATTCCAGAACCACGTAGCTAGCGTGGGTTATGAGGAGACTCCCTTCAGTTTAGGATTGACTACCTACAAGTGGTCCCCATTAGTTTTGGCTTGACTCCGCCCAGGGATCACCTATCAGTTTAGGCTTGATACCCCAGTTCTTCAGTAGCTTAGTGGATCCACACAACCATTGTTAGTACCCGCGGAACGGTATTGACACCCTTCCAACTAGGGTCACAGGTTGAACCCCAATCATATTAGAATGGGGATTGTCAGTTAGATGATACCTCCCACAGTCTCAATTCAGTACTCAGTACAAAATTCAGTTCAGATTTCTTGACCTACGCATATAGATTATTAGTTACTCAATTATCAGATTTAAGTATTTCAGTCTTACAAATTATTTCAGAAATATTATATGCCTGGTCTTGCATTTGCAGTATTTTAGTTTTCATACATGCTTGTACAATTATCTCATATAATTCAGCCAATTATTACTTTATGTTCAGTTATCCCATGCATTACAGCCTAACCTTATCTCATATACCAGTATATTCAAAGTACTAATTGCATATTTTTTTCTTACGCTATGATGTCTTATATCATAAGGTTGGACGCTTATTTTCCCGACTGAGCCTAGAAAAAATCAGTTAGCCAGCATCAACAATAGTGGTGAGTCCTCATACTTCAAAGACGTGTTTATCTTTATTCAGTTGAGGTAGCAGTTTATTTATATGGTTAGTCAGAGTTAGTTGGGGGCTTATCCCATCAACTCCCCAGTCAGTTAGTCTTAGAGGCTTTTCAAATATTTTAGACAGTCAGTTAGTTTATCAGTTATATTAGTCATGCTGAACTATTTTTGTAGGTCTTTTCTCAGACTCGTGACTTCAATTATTCTTTTTAGTACATAAAAACTTATGGCATTTCTAGGTATTTTCTGCAAATTTCTTTACAATCAGTATATTATTCAGTGCTCGCAACAGGTACCATCTCATGAGTTAGCTTGTGGTTACTTGTGACCATAAGCACCGTGTGGCATCTAGGGTGTAATTTTGGGGTGTTACAGACATTGCTTGCAAGCTATAGTCGATATGACGATACCACTTAATAATGCATTAATATTTGACTCCTAGAATTGGTGGTTGGGTTATCTGTAAAATATTTCAATTAGGCTTAAAAGGGGTTGTGTGGCTAGCCGTAGAAGGTGGAGGTTCCAAGTGGATCGATATTAGAAACTCATATTTGCCGATGTGAGGGTTGGTCTTAGTGACCATGTGCTTAGGTCACACTATATATTTGTATCATTGAAGGCGAAGGGTAAGAATTCCCTAATTGTCTATGGTACCTCCAGTTCGTGTGGCTAACATGCATTAAACACCTTTCAATAAGGGGAGCTACACAGTCTGTGTTAAGGTTTTAAAGTTCATGCTAATCCTTGTTCCTTTTCCCAGTATGTGATATATAATTTATATGTATTGCATATGGTGTTGTACACTGGATTTTAAATGGTTTCTGTATCATGGATCATGGAATTACTATTCCTTTATCTCTGAGTTACATACTAACACTTCAACCGCTAACCATCTTTAGATGCTATATCCCTACGCAATGCAGGAACTGACCCTACTCCTACTCTACTTGCATAGTGACTAAGTGATTGTGGGGCAGCTCATGAGTTAACTGAAATGGTGAGCTTCTATACTTCGGAATACCTCATTTTATGCCGTGTATTTCCTTATTTTTGGTCCTTTTTTTGGATTTATTTTTGGCTAAGGTCGGGAGCATGTATCGACCAAACTATCTTTGGTTTTGTTAGACATTACTGTGGTTATTGGTATTATAGTTGGTCATTGGAATTGCATATAATTTAGCGGTTGTTGGATATTAATCTATCATAGACTCTTTGAATTTCTTATCATATCTTGCTTAAGGTTGGGATTCCGCTACTATATTATACTAGACTCAAGTCTAATAGGCTAAGGAGGTGGTCTCCAGTCCTCGGTGGACTTAAGATGTCCGTCACAGCCAAGCCCTAGTTTGGGTCGTGGCAATATTCACCAATGGATTTTCAATCATCTATAAGCCAGCCCTGTCAGAATAGATATAAGCCTACAAACCAAGGTTAGATGCTTTTGAAATACAAAATACCATTGATATGCTGTGTTGAAGGTACTGAAGGATTCTCTTTACGATAGCCCGTTGATTCACTAATGAACTGTGCATATATTAGGACACTTGTATTGATTCTTTGACGGAGAAGGCTGCGAGTTTGTGGTCAGTTGGAAATTGTTGAGATCCAGAAATGGTGAAATGGAAGGATACTAGTAAGGAGATAAGTGTGGTAGAGTAGTAGGGAAGGATGTCCAAGGTGGCATACTAATTGGAGGACGAGGTCCAAGAATAGACGTGGTGGTAAATGGGAATCTGGATTCATTAAATTGAACATATTTGGAAACATAGAGCCTGCCAGAGCATGTATCAAGACATCTGTAACCATCATGCATCAGACTATAACCTAAAACACACATGACTGGTTTTAAACACTACTAAGAAAATAGGAAAAATGACCACAAAAAATTGACCGCGGATAGTGGTTGCAAAA
Source organism: Capsicum chinense (assembly GCA_026120095.1). Taxonomy (NCBI): domain Eukaryota; kingdom Viridiplantae; phylum Streptophyta; class Magnoliopsida; order Solanales; family Solanaceae; genus Capsicum; species Capsicum chinense. The sequence goes on from JAPEIP010000010.1 coordinate 226,871,250, forward strand.
AAATCAACCATAAGTGGTAGATTTTTTAATATTTTCTTAAAATTTGTTAAAACAAAAAATGACCACAAGTTCAGTATTTGGTTTTATATTTGAAAATTGGGAAAATCTATAATTTATCAACTCATGAAAAACTAATTCCCTAAAACCAACCACCTGTGGTCAGTAATGACCAAAATATAAATAAAATAATTATTTCAAGTTATTTTTAAATTTTTATTCAAAATATATTATATAATTTTTTTTTTGCAAAAATCGACCACTTGTGGATGGGTTTTTATTAAAAAAAATTGAAAAACAATTATAAAAAACAGACTACTTGTAGTCAGTTTTTATTTTTACAAAAATGACTACTCGTGGTTAGTTTTTGATAAAAAATTAAAAAAAGAATAAATTTCAGAGACCAACCACTTGTAGTTGGTTTTTGTTTTTACAAAAAAATGAACACTCGTGGTTGTTTTTTGATTAAAAAATAAAAAATAAAATATTTTGAGTGGTCGGTTGTGATTTCCAAAAATTAATATATAAAATTAAACATATTTTTAAAATATATTAACTATTTTTTAAATTATACATACTATATGTAGTTAGTTTTTAATATAGTAAAAATAAAAATCACCACTTGTGGTCGATTTTTGTAAAAGAAATAAGAAAAACCTACCACTTGTGATCGGTTTTTGTAAGAAAATATTAAAAATAAACTAAGAAATGTTAATATATTAAATAAAATTAATAAATAACAATAAGATTAATCTTTAACTTTTACTTACGTTTCAATAAAATAAATACATTGGTCATCGAGTATATATATATGCGTACATTTCATGCAGTTATTTACATAATAGTCAAAAGCTAACTGAATGTGTACAAGTATACTGAATACGTTGATATCATATGATCGAGGTAATAATATACTGTTGGAGTAATAATAATGTAAGGCAAATAATGGATAAATCATTAGAGTTATAAGGAATGCACTGTATTATGAGGTAATATACTCGTACATGTGATGTATATAGTACGTGTTCAGATGTTTACATAAATATGTATGGTTATATCTCATGTAGTGTTGTATGTAGCAGCCAAACACTAACTGAATCTATCTAAATATATTGTATAATATGTTGATATTATACGATTATGGTAATAATATACTGTTGAAGTTATAATAATACCGATAATTCATCAGAGTATATATATTGTATTATGGGGTAATTATATACTCATGTATATGTGATGTATATATTACTTATTTTGAATCTGATAGTCGATAGTATGTGTGTGTGTGTATATATATGTATATGTATGTATATCACGTGTATTGATATAAGTCATAATCTAACTGAATATATCCAAGTATATGTTGAACACTTTGGCATAATGGATAAGATCATAAACTTCATATGAATATCTTCATCAGAAATTTAACTTGTTATAAGAGTAGTGTACTATTCATAGAGTAAAAATGCTAATTTATTAGTATATTATTTTGAAAATCTAGTCTCGCATTCACCATTATTTTATGAGAGCTTGTTGTAATATAAATGTTAGGCGGAGATTGTGAACTTGTGACTTGAAAATGGTTCTGTAGTAACTTGAAATGGTGAACTTTGGACCTAAAAATGTTAAGTGTAGTTACATGAAATGTGAATTTGTGACCAAAAAATGGTCAAGTGTAGTTAATTGAAAATATGTACTTGTGACCTGAAAATGGTGAAGTGTATTTACTTGAAATGTGAATTACTTACGGGAAAATGGCTAAGTGTAGCGACTTGAAATGTGTACTAGTGACTTGGTAATGGTTAAGTATAGGCACTTGAAATGTGAACTAATGACTTGAAAAATGTGTAGTTATATGAAATGTGAATTAGTGAGTTAAAAATGGAAAAGTGCAGACACTAGAAAGGTGAATTAGTTGTAATATAAATGTTAGGATTGTAAACTTGAGTCTTGAAAAGGATTAAGCGTAGTTACTTAAAATTGTGAACTTGTGACTTGAAAATTGTAAAGTATAGTTACTTGAAATGTGAATTAGTGACTTGAAAATGGTTTTGTGTAGTTACTTAAAATTATGAACTTGTGATTTGAAATTGGTTAATGACCCGACCTGACCCCAGGCCTTGTCGTAATTGGAATCCCAAGTCCAATCAGGACTGGAGACTGCCCCCTGTTACCCAACCCAACTACCTATATCAAGCCTTAGATGGACTGATTTTTGAAAATATAACAAGATAGTGTTATTGTTTTCATTAAGACTCTGGGATAGGGTCACAATTATGACCGACCTAATCGAGTCTGACAATACCACACCAACTGCTCAACCATACCAAACCAAACCATAGACCATAAATCAAAGGGAATACCAAAACATAATATGAAAATCAATCCCAAAATGAAGTAGGACGGAACACCCACAATAGCGTCTAATGATGTCAGCCTACCGGTTTTTTTCATTGCCAAGACTGACACCAATACTTATTCCGCCCATACCAACCCCCAAAAGTACCATAAAGCCTATATCCAAAAGAGTAAAAAAATCCGATTGGGACATGCCCCCAACCATGGACAAAACCACTATCCAAAATAAAAGATAAGTGTCTAAATAAATCCATAACATAATATGATGCCTTTGGAAAGGATATAAGCTCACCACTTCTGTCAAAATGCTGATACCAAATTCCGCATGCTAAACAGGAGGAGTAGAATGTACGACTCCTACATAGCATAGGTATACAGCCTCCAGTAGATGGGGTTAGAGAATGACCGCTAGCATGAATCTCAGGATAAGAATAAAATAATGCTAGTTATAAAACCAAGTGAAACCATCTATAATGCATAAAACCACACATATTTATATGTGTCGGGAAAGGGGACTGAGTTTAAAATGCATTTAAAACCTTTATACCTGGGCTGTGTAGCTTTGCCGTCCTAACCACCCACGTGCCATATGGGTTTAGCTCCCCCTGCTGAAAGCGCCCAAGTGTGTGTAGCCGAACGTCCAAGGAATATCCCACAGGATGACTAGTACATCCCCTACAATAAAATGTGATGCCCTTACATGGTCATAAAAACCCGTTATATCGGCAAATATGAGTTTTTAGTTTTGGTCCCCCTAAAACCGCCACCTTCCACGACTTAGCTACAAACCCTGCAGTTAATGCCCAATTAAAACCATGTCCAAACAATCCATTTAAAATTTACTAAACAAGTCTAATATTAGTGGCATCGTCATACCACCCCTTAGTTGCAAGTAATATCCATAGCCAAAGTTTTTAGATTAACGGGAGCTTAGGTGCCCTTCCAATTACTATATTAAATCCACTTGGGACACTTTCATGTTCTCCACAAGCATAACCATTTAGCCTTTTAAACTATTTAAACCATGAATAAATCCTTTATCAAGTTTAAAACATGCAAGAGTTCCATTAAAGGAAGTCAATGCAGTAAACATATCTTTATAAGCATTTTATCAAAGAACTTGGGAGGAATAATATAACCAAAATCAATTCAAAGATCATTAAACCATTACCATACAATTTCATTGTCCAAATCCACCATTGATGCAAATAAAAGCACAAGTAAAACCATAGGAAACTATAACAAGCATTCAAAAACCATAATCATGAAATAGTAAAACCATAAAATCAATCATATAAACCATGCCTTTAGTTAAAATTACAATTAGGAAAGAGAATTATACCTTATACCAAAGAATTGATTGAAGGAAATCACCAAGACAATCCCCAAAGAATTCCACAAGATGAAACCCTAGCCTTCTTTCCCCAAAAGCTCTTGATAGAATTATGAGATGTTTTAGAATAGTTTCTAAGTGTTAATGAATAGATTAATACGGTACTAACCTCCTAAGTATATTAGAAGTCATGGGTCCTAGTTAGGGTAAGTAGGGAAATATCCAGAATACCCCAACTTAAATCTATTAAAACCTGTCATAGGGATACAACTGACCCATACGAGTCGTACCTTCCTATATTATCAGTTTCCACCACTCGTATCCAAGCCTTAACCCTTGGATTAAACATTATCCAGTATACGAATTATCTGACCAAGTAATAACCACAACACATGATCCTTACCCATAACCCATTTCCTGGTAGAATAAAATACTAGGAGGATCAAACACTGCCCACCATACGAGTCCTTGATACTACTCGTACCAAGCCCTATGACTTATACTCATAGTCATACCCATTCTAGTTACTAAAACTATCACACCCACTAACACTGTCAACATACGATAGGATCCTACCACTCGAACCCTAGTATTAAACTCATACCCTTGAGTCATATTTGGTCCGGAGAATAGATTTCAACAAAATTATCTAAGGGTCAAAATCCAAGATGTTTCAGTCTCCCCCACTAGAAACATTCATTGCTAAATGACATACAAGGTAGGGGTAACCACACATAGAGTCATTTCCATTATCAAACATCTCTTCAACAAAGTTTGAAAAAAAAGAGGCAAAGATATTAATATTTCCTTTAATAAACTCAAAAAAGAAACATATGTTCAAGACACATTCCTTCTGCACGAATCCCAGGAGCAGAAAACAAATGCGGATACTTGGACTTTATGTCCTCATTTGATTCCCAAGTAGCTTCTTCCACCTTATGGTTCTGCCATTGAACCTTAATCAAAGCCACATCCTTGGTCTACAACCGAAGAACTTGCCTATCTAATAACTCAATCGGGACCTTATCATAAGACAGAGAATCTAAAATACCCAATCCTTCCAAAGGATCAACTCAAGAAGGATCACCAAGGCACTCCCTCAACACAGACACATGAAAGATTAGATAAACCAAAATTAAGCTAGATGGAAACTCCCAACTCATAAGCAACATTGCTAACTCTCCACAAAAATCACATACAGACCAATGAACCAAGGACTGAGTTTCCACTTTTTTCCAAATTGCACCACTCCCTTCATGGGAGACACCTTAAGGAATACCCTATCCCCGACCCCAAACTCTAAGTCTCTGTGCCTAACATCTACATAGGATGTTTGGCGACTTTGGATAGATTTAAGCCTATCCCGAATCACCTTGACCTTCTCCATCGCCTGATAAACCAAATCCGGACCAAACATGTCTATTTCTCCAAGCTCAAACCACCTAATAGAATACCTACACCTTCTACCATACGACGCCTTAAAAGGAACCATACCAATACTCAAATGATAGCTATTGTTGTAAGAAAACTCCACCAAAGGTAGATGCTCAACCCAATTGCCACCATAGTCAATCACACAGGCCTGAAACATATCTTCCAATTTGAAATATTTCTCTCCTCTTGCCTATCCGACTGTGGATGAAAAGTACTACTCAGACTAACCTTAGTCCCCAACCTTATTTGGAAAGATTGCCAGAAATGAGAAGTAAACTGTGTACCAATATCCTAAAGATACAACTGCACATAATCCTCTGCTGAAAAGGTAGTCCGCACTGGCAAAAAATGTTCGGACTTGGTCATCCCATCCATGATGGCCTAAATCAAATCATACTGATTCTGAGATTGAGGAATACTAATAATTAAATCCATATTGATCACTTCCCACTTTTATTCAGGAAAATCAAATTCTTGATACAACCCTCTTGGCCTCATGTACTCAACCTTAACGTGTTGACATACTATACACTTAGCTATAAAATCGGCTACATCCCTCTTCATTCCATTCCACCAGTAGATCTACTTGTTATCATGATACATCTTAGTTGATCCTGGATGAACTACATAGTGCGACTCAGGCACCTTAGCTAAAACCCTTTGCTACAGTCTATCAACATCAGGAACACACAACCTCCCTTGGTACTGAAAAGTACTATTACTACTGATCTCAAACACCACTACCTTTTATCTGCCAACATCACCCTTGATTTTTATCAAGATAGGATCTAGCACTTGCTTCTCTTTAATCTCTGCACCAAGAGATAATTAAACCACTTCTTGCACTATCACACCACTATCCTTGGGGTCTAAGAGATAAAATCTACTATTAGCCAAGCAGTGAATATCTTTCACCAATCACACTTTCTTTCCTCCACGTGAGCTAAATTACCCATGGATAACTTTTTAAGAGCATTAAAAACCACATTAGCCACCTAGGTGGTAGTGAAGACTCATATCATAATCCTTGAGAAGCTCAAGCCACCTCCTCTGCATGAGATTAAGCTCTTTCTAAGTGAATAGTACCAAAGGCTCTTGTGATCAGAAAAGATATCCACATGAACACCATACAAATAAGGTCCCATATTTTCAAAGCAACCACAGCCACCAAAAACTCCAAATCATGAGTAGGAAAATTCCTTTCATGCACCTTCAACTGCCTAGAAGCATAGATAATCACCTTTCCATGCTGCATCAAAACACAACCAAGCTCTACCCAAGATGTATCATAATAAACCACGAACCCATTATTGCCTTCTAGCAAAGTTAGGATAGAAGCCAAAGTCAATTTATCCTTCAAATTATCAAAACTCCCTTCACAAGCATCCGACCAAGAAAATTTAACCTTTTTCTGAGTCAACTTAGTCAAAGAAGTGGTTATCAAAGAAAATATTCAAACCACATATCATACTTAGTTAAACATAAAAATCTCCAAATATCGGATAGAGTCGCGGGGCTAGGCCACCTCTTCACCACAAAAACCTTCTGTAGATCCACCATGATCCCTTTACTAGAAATAATATGGCACAAGAAAGTCACAATGATTAACCAAAACTCAAACTTAGAGAACTTAGCATACAACTGTCGATCCTTTAAGATCTGTAACACCACACAGAGGTGCTTTGCTTGATCCACCTCACTCTTCAAATAAACTAGAATGTCATCAATAAATACAATGAAAAAGAGATCTAAATACTGCTTGAGCACTGTGTTCATCAAGTCCATAAATGCTATTGGAGCATTAGTCAACCTAAATGATATCACCAAGAACTAAAAATCTCCATACCAAGTATGAAACACTATCTTAAGGATATCCACCTCCCTAATCTTTAGCTGATGGTACCCAGACCGAAGATCTATCTTAGAGAAGAAATTGGCACCCTATAACTAGTCAAACAAGTCATCTATCCGAGGAAGAGGATAGTTGTTCTTGACTATCACCTTGTTCAACTATCTGTAGTGAATGCACATCCAAAGGAAATCATTCTTCTTACGCATAAACAGCACAGGTGCACCCCATGGAGAAACACAACCCCTTATCCAGAACATCCTTAAGTTTCTCCTTGAGTTACCTCAACTCAGCCAGAGCCACACTATACAGAAAAATAAAAATTGGATGAGTGTTCGAAAGCAAATCAATACCAAACTCTATTTTCCTATTCGGAGGAACACCAGGAAGATTATCCAAAAAGAATTATGGAAACTCATTAACCACAGGGACCAAAGACCAAAAAAGACCTTCCGAGTTAGAATCTTTAACTCGAACCAAGTGATAAAGACAACCCATAGAGATTAACCTCTAAGCTAAAAGATAAGAAAAAATACTTCCCTAGAAGCTAAGGAACTAACTTCCCATTCTATAATCTATTCACCAGGAAACTTAAAGATAACCCTACGGGTCCGACAATAAACAAATGCATAACAAAAATGCAACCAATCCATACCAAGGATTATATCAAAATCTACCATATCCTACTCAAATAGATCTACCAAGGTCTGCTTGCTGCCAATAAATACCACACACCCCTATAGAATCTTTTAGTAATAACCAAGTCACCTACTGGGGTAAAAACAAAAAAAGTATCCGAGATAACTTCTAGAATAAAACCAAAAGACACAACCATATATGGAGTCACATAATAAAGTGTGGACCCTGGATCAAGCAAATAATATACATCACAAAAGAAAAGTTTTAACATACAAGTAGCGATATCAGGTGATGCTTCAGATTTCTATCAGGATGCTAAAACAAACAACTTGTTCCAATCAACACTAGAACTAAGAGCCGTAACAGAAGAAGATGCCATCCTTCCAGGTGTAGGAGTAGAAAATAAAGCCACGGGAATCTTATTTGCCCCTATAGCAACCATATTAACTGGACTATCCCTAAGCCGATGGCCTACCTGGCCATACTTGAAGCATTTGTCCCTTTCTTTCTTGAAATAGCCCCAATGAGGATGACCATAAAATTGACAAGGAGGATATAATAAAATTGACTGACCTCCTCTTACTTGAGGTTGGGTAACCTGTGCCTAAGAATTGTCACCACTTTGATGATGCCTGTCTCACAGCTGATAAGGAGCACTAGTAGAAAAGAAGCCAGAACTCCCCTACTTCTTTTTTTGCCAGATGACACCATCCCTACCGCCCTAAAACTAAATATCTCCCCTGATCTGAATACCTCTCCTAATCATAAAACCTTCTATTCTTTCTCTGCCTATCCCAAAACTCTACCTACTTTCTTTTCTCATTCTTAACCTGCTACATATAAACAGTCAACCTCAAGATGTCCATATCTTTAATCAGCAAGGTAGTCTTTCTCTCCAAAATCAAATCTCTGTTCAACCTAGAAGAAAACTTTCTCTTTATCGACATCATATCAACCTCCAAATCAGCATCATACCTTGATAGTTAATGTAACTTCAAAGCATATTCCTTTACTGATATCTTCCCTGCATGAGGTTTACAAACTCCTTCATCTTAGTTTTCCTCAACTCTTAGCTAAAGAACCAATCTAAGAAGGCATTAGTAACGGCCTCCCATAACCTTTCCTCTTCTATATCACCTCTATCTCTATCCTACTCCTCATACCACTAATAAGCAATATCCTTGAGCTGATAAGCTGCAAAGTTAATCCCCTCTACATTAGTAGCCTGGATCACCCACAAGATCTTTTCCATTTCATATAAGTAGCCCTGTGGTTTCTCTTCCACCATCACCCCAGTAAAAGTTGGAGGACCCATCTTTATAAATTAACCAACCCTTATGGCCTTAACAGACAAAGCACCAGCCGCATCTCGCTCAGCCTAAGTACTAAATAATTAGGCAATAACTTGGATAAACTGACAAAATTTTGCATTCAGAATGCTGTCCAGAGAGACCCAAGGAGAACTAGATAAAATAAGAGGAACTCCAGTACCATTAGGAAAAGGACCATGAGATTGAAGATATATGCCAGATATAAGATGCACCCCTTCTGTATTATCCCTAAATGGGATAGAAGAATTTTCTTATGTTTCAGATCTAGGAGGCATAATCTAAAGGATGTACAAACAAGGATTAGAAAGATCCCAAGATTGAGAATTCAATCTTGAGGATAGAATACCAAGAAAGTAAAATATTCTTAAATATCTTATAGCCTCTCTCTTATGAGTGTGGTACACTTCACACCCCTAAAAGAGACTTTACTCAACGTGACTTTATGGACTTCCTAGTTGACCATGAACCCAGGCTCTAATACCAACTTGACATGACCCAACCCAGGGCCTTATCGTAATGGGCATCCTAGTCCAACCAGGACCGAATACTGCCCCCTGTTAGCAAACCCAACCACCTATATCCATCCTTAGATTGGATGAATTTTTAATATATAACAAGATAACATTATTGTTCTCATTTAGACTCTGGGATAGGGTCACAACCGTTACCCCCAACTGAGTTCAATCGTACTATACCAACCGCCCAAACATACAAACCAAACCATAGACCATAAACCAAAGGGAATACTAAAACATAATATGAACATCAATCCTAAAATATAGTAGGATGGAACAAATAATAATATCATACAATAATGGAAGCCCACCGGCGTATTACAATTCCAAGGCAAACTCTAATATCGATCCTACCCATACTAACACCCTAGAAGTACTATAAAGCCTCTATCCAAAAGTGTAAGCAAATCATATTGGGACATGCACCCAAGCATGGCCAAAACCAATATTCAAAATAAAAGAAAGATGTCTAAATAAATCCATAACATGAAAAGGCATAGAATATGGAATCTATTCTACGTAAGCTGGTTGTGAAAGGTTTGTTTATTCATATAGGTAGTGTCATTTGGGAATCTTTTATGTCGATTGAGGATTGGCTGAGGGGCCTTTTTTTCTTTTATAAGGGTTCTCTTACCGCTGCTAGTGGGTGAGAACCCTTTTTTTTCTTCTTTACCAATTCCTTTCAAAAGAATGAAAGCTCACCATTTCAGTCCAAATACTGATATCAAATTCTATTGGATAAATAGGAGAAGTAGAATGACCGATTCTAGTATAGCGTGGGTATACAACCACCAGTAGACAGGGTTAGCGAATGACTGCTAGCATGAATCTTAGCATAAGGATAAAATAATTCTAGTTATAAAACCAAGTGAAACCATCCATAATGAATACAACTATACATATATAAGTTTTGGGAAAAGGGACTGAGTTTTGCATGAATTTAAAACCTTGATACCTGAGCTGTGTAGCTTTGCCATCCTAACTACCTAGGAGCCATATAGGTTCAGCTCCCCCTAAAGAAAGGGCCCTAGTGTGTGTATCCATATGACCAGGGAATATCCCATGGTATGACTAGTAAATCCTCCAATATAAAATGTTACACACACATGGTCATCAAGACCCTAGATAGGAAGTTATGGAGGAATAGCATTAGGATAGAGGGCTAAGGGTGTGAATGAGTCACAGTCAGTATTTAGGTTAAACTTGGTGTCCTATGTTTGGCAATGTACAATATATTTGTGGATGTCGTACATATGTTATTTTATACTATTTTATGCTTTTGTTGCTCTTTTATACTGTCTTTTGTCTTGAGCCAGGGGTCTATCGAAAACAACCTCTCGACCTCTTTAGAGATAGTGGTATGGAATACGTACACTCTACCCTCAAAAGACCCCACTATATGGGAATATACTGGGTTTATTGTTGTTGTTATTGTTATCCCCCAGATCTGCCGCCTTTCATGAATTAGATACTCACCCTGCCATTACTGCCTAATTAAAACCACATCCAAATAATATAGTTAACATTTATTAACCAAGTCCAATATTAGTGGTATCATCATACCACCCTTTACTTGCAAGTAATATCCATAGCCAAATCATTTAGGTTAAGGGAAACTTAGGTGCCCATCTAATTACCATATTAAATCCACTTGGGAGACTTTCATACAAGCATAACCATTTAGCATTTTAGCCTTTTTAAACCATTTAAACTTTGCATAAGTCCTTTTTCCAGTATAAAACATGTGAGAGTTCCATTAAAAGAAGTCAATGCGATGAACATATCTTTATCAATATTTTATCAAACACCTTAGGGGCATAATATAATTAAAACCAATTCCAAAGATCATTAAACAATTACCATGTAATCCAAGTGTACAAATCAACAATTGATGCATATAAAATCATGAGTAAAACAATAGAAAACCATATCCAAACATTCAATAACAAACCCCCCAAATAATAGTTGGAAACAATAATCATAAAATAGTAAAACAATGGAATAAATCATATAAGCCATTCCTTTAGTTGAAATTACAATGAGTGAAGATAATCATTCCTTATACCAAAGAATTGATGGAAGGAAATCACCAAGACAAGCCCCAAAGCAATCCACAAGATGAAACTCTAACCTTCTTTCCCCAAAAGCTTTTAAGAGAATTATGACATGTTTTGGAATAGTTTATGTGTTAATGAATAGAAAGTAGGGTAACTAAACTCCTAAGTATATTATAAGTTGTGAGTCCTAGTTAGGGTAAGTAGGGAAATGTCCACAATACCCCCAATTAAATCTCTTAAAATTCATCACAGGGATACAACTGACCCATATGAGTCATACCCTCCTATACAATTGGTATTCATCACTCGTATCTAAACCTCAACCCTTTGATTAAACACTATCCAGTAACAACTCATCTAATTAAGTGTAACCACAACATACAATCCGTACCCATAACCCGTATCTCTGGTAGAACAAAATACAAGGAGGATCAAACAATGCCCACCATACGAGTCCTTGATACAAATAGTACCAAGACCTATGACTCATAACCCTAAGTTGTACCCATTCCAGTGACCAAAACCATCCTACCCACTAACACTGGTCCATATATGACAGGATCATACCATTTGTACCCCAGCATATGGCTCATACCCATGAGTCATTTTGGGTTCAGAGAATGAATTTTGAGGAAATATTTTGAGGTTAAAAACTCAGGATATTCTAGTTAAGCGTAGTTACTTGAAATGTTAATTATTTACTTAAAAATAGTTAAATGTAGTGACTTGTAATTTTTACTAGTGACTTGAAAATGGTTAAGTGCAGTCACTTAAAATATGTGATAATGACTTGAAAATGATTAAGTGTAGTCACTTTACATGTGAATTAGTCACTTAAAAATGATTGAATGTAGTCACTTGAAAAGTATACTAACGACTTAAAAAAATATTTATGTGTAGCCACTTGAAACATGTACTAGTGACTTGAAAATGATTAAGTGTAGATAATTGTATTTATGAAGAGGATGATGTTATTACTTGATATTATATAGCAAGTGATTTGGTGTTTCTTTCTAACAAAACTCAAATTTAGAAAAAAGGGTTGCTTTGCTATTTTTCGGAGAATGCTTGCCTTTTTTTTTCAACTTAGGCCAAGCAAAGGTAAGTTGATTTATTTGTATTTATTATAGTGAAATCTTTAAATGTAGTGTTATGGTGGGATTATTTGATGTAGAAGTCTTTGAACACCATATGATTTGTGATGATTATATGGTGTGGGAGGGACATTCAACGCCTTTACTCTTTTGCTTTATTAAATTTGTTGAATTGTTTGACTTGTACTATAATTTAGAGTTTAATAATTTTGTTTTGAATTGTGATGTTAGTTGTGATGATTATATGGTGTGAGAGTGACATTTGATGCCTCTACTTTTTTGCTTTATTTAATTTGTTAGATTGTTTGTCTTATAGTAGAATTGAAGGTTTAATAATTATATATGGAAATATGATGTTGGTTCTGATAATAAAGTGAAGTAAAGTTCCTTGAAATAGTGAACTATTTGCTTTAAAATAGTTATGGGTAGTTGGTCAAAATATGAAACACCTTGAGTTTGACCCTTAGAAATTTCTTGGGTTTTGAACTCTCTGGACATCATGCGACTTAGGCTTACTAGTCATATGATGTGGGTACGACCTAGGGGGACCAATTCATATGTTAAGAAATGTGTTATTGATCATGTACTATAATAGGTAAGACTAGACTCCATATGAGTCGTATAGATATGGTAGGAGTGGTATAGTCCAATTTGTATATTGGCCAGTATCCAACCCCTTGGATTTTATCTTGGATACTGTTTGACGGTACTAGTCATATGGTATAGGTATGATTTAGAAAAAGATATTGGTATGGTGGACATCGTGTGGTGTACAAAATTTTGTCTAAGGTATGAGTAGTGGGTACCACTCATATGTTGTGTGTACGAGTTAAGTGAGGGAGTCGTACCCTCCTACAGTGATTTTTACAATTTAAGTTGGGGTATTCTAGACATTTCCCCTTGTAACCTCTTTTGATGCCATGATATAAAACACTTTTAGGACTTCATTTACCCTATTATCCTCAATCAAAAACACTTTAAACACACTTAAATCTCTCTCAATCTCCTTAGTTAAGTTTCCTTCAAGGTGGTCAATTAAGGCTCTAAAGGGTGGTTTCTAACCATCTTCTTTGGTGTCTATGGCATGTTACTCCTACCTCATTCTTAATTTAGATAAATTCATGATTCAATGAATGGTTTTCATGATTTATTTTGGGTATTATTTGGTTGGAATTATATGTTGGGTGGTTTTTGTTGTTAGTTGATAAATATTGTTTTCCGATATTTTTCATATGGGTTTTATGTTAAAATTATGGAATTGAAAATGTGGTTTCATGGGAATGGTCAACTAGTTCTTGGTTTTTTGTTTTGGAAACTATATGCCCTCAACATGTTTATTAAAATGCCTATAAGAATGGTTTTGTCATAATTTTTGACTTTTAGTAAAACTATTGCATTGTATAATTTGGTAATGGAATCTAAATTGGCTTAAATGGGTTTAAATGATTTGGTAAGGCCATGGTGGACATGATTTTGGTAAATTGGAAATTATGTGGGGTACATAGGAATCCCCTAAGTGTTGTCTAATGACATTGCTTACAATCTATAGTCTGTATGTCGATACTACTTCATAACCTTGGTTAATAACTTTTGGAATTGGTTGGTTGGTTATGTACTAATGGTTTTAATTGGGTAATAATGGTGGGTTGTGATAGCTTACCATAAAAGTGTGAGTGAGATGGACGGACACTGGAAACTCATGTTCACCAACATAAAAGATAGTCATGGTGACCTTATACTTGTGAGTTACACGAGAATCCCCTAAGTTTATATATATACATATCATGGAGAGCGAAGGATACACTTATATCTCTGGCCCCTATGACATCTATGATTTGTGCAGCTACACATACTGAGGTCCATTCAGAGGGTAACACGGGACCCATTTAGCCCATGGGTGGATTATGATGGTAAAGCTACACAAACCCAAGTTAAAGGTTTTAAATACATGCTAAGCCCGATTCCCTTTTTGGAATGGATTTTATATATATATATATATATATGTATGGATATGATTGCATATAGTTATTTACTTGGATAGAAATGTTGGCATTATTTTATCCTTATTCCTGATTACATACTAGCATTCACCCGCTAACCCGTCTTTGGTCGTTGTATCCCTATGCGATATAGGAATCGGTCATACCACTCCTTATGCTAAGTGACTTGGATTCAGGGACAACTTTGTGTTAGATTAAGGTGGTGAGCTTCGAGAGTCTAAAAGACTCTATTTCATGTTTTGGACTTCTCTATATACTTTTGTTATTCCGTAGACTTTATATTTTGGGTATGGTTGGAGGCATTTCCTGACTAGATATTATTTTGATTTTGGATAGAGGCTTTGTGGGACTACTTTGGATTAGCATTGGCGGTGTCCGTATGGGTGTCAACCTTGACATTGGTATTGGTATTGGTATTGGGACTGACCCCATTTAACTATATTTGATTTATGATTTTTCTATCTTGTTATGTTATATAATCAAAATTCATCCAACATAAGATGTTGGATAGTTATAGTTGGGTATTAGGGGTGGTCTCTGGTCCTGATTGGGCTTGAGGAACCCGACATGACTTGGCCCTGGTTTGGGTTATGTCAAAATATGAATTAGTTACTTGAAAATGTAAACTTGTATTTTGAAAAGGGTTAAGTAATTAACTTGAAAATATGAACTTGTGTTTTGAAAATGGTTAAGTGTAGTAACTTGAAATAGTGAACTAATGACATGAAAAAGGTTAAGTGTGGCTACTTAAAATGTGAATGGTTACAGATTGTTACTTGAAATGTGAATTAGTTACTTGACAATGGCTATGGTTATTGACTTGAAATGTGAATAAGTTACCTAAAAATGTGACCATATGTTTTGAAAATAGTTAAGTGTAGTATCTTGAGAATGGTTAAGGGTAGTGACTTGAAATGTAAATTAGTGACTTGAAAATGGTTAAGAGTAGTTACTTAAAATGTGAATTACTGACTTGAAAATGGTTAAAGATAGTTATTTGAATTGTGAATTGATTACTTAAAAATTGTTAAGGATAGTTACTTGAAATGTGAATTAGTTACTTGAAAATGTGAACTTGTGTTTTACAAATGGATAAATGTAGTAACTTGAGAATATGAGCAAGTGTTTGAAAATGGTTAAGTCTAGTAACTTGAAAATTTAAACTTGTGTCTTGATAATGGTTTAGTCACTTGAAATAGTGAACTAATGACTTGAATATGGTTAAGTGTAGTAACTTGAAAATTTGAACTAGTGACTTAAAAATGGTTAAGGGTAGTTACTTGAAATGTGAACTTGTGTTTTGAAAATGGTTAAGTTTAGTAACTTGAAAATATGACCTTGTACTTTGAAAATGTTTAAATTTAATCACTTGAAATAGTGAACTAATGACTTAAAAATGGTTTAGTATAGTTACTTGAAATTTGAATTAGTGACTTGAAAATGGTTAAGGGTAGTGACTTGAAACGTGAATTATTTACTTGAAAATGGCTAAGGATATTGACTTGAAATGTAAATTGGCAACTTGAAAATGGTTAAATATAGTTACTTGAAATGTTAATTAGTGACTTTAAAATTATTAAGTCTAGTTACTTGAAATGTTTATCAGTGACTTGAATCTGGTTAAGTGTAGTTACATGAAATGTGAATTCGTGACTTGAAAAGTGTTAGGGTAGTTACTTGAAATGTGAATTAGTTACTTTAATATGTGAACTTGTGTTTTGAAAAAGGTTAAGTGTAATAACCTGATAATGAGAAGTTTTCCTTTGAAAATGGTTAAGTGTACTCACTTGAAATATTGAACTAGTAACTTGAAAATAGTTATGGGTAGTTACTTGAAAATGGTCAAGGGTAGTTACTTGAAAATGTGAAGTTGTGTTTTGAAAATGGTTAAGTGTATTAGATAATGTGAACTTGAGTTTTGAAAATGATTAAGTGTGGTAACTTTAAAATATGAACTTGTGTTTTAAAAATGGTTAAATTTAGTGACTTGAAACTGTGAACTTTTGACTTGAAAATGGTTGAGAGTGGTTTCTTGAAATGTGTACTAGTAACTTGTACTAATTAAGATTGTGGTTTCTTGTGTAGATGGATCTGATTATATCTTGATATATCAACAAAATAATGTTAAAATGGGTATTAGGGAATATTATGTGGAAGGTGTCAATTGATTTAGTGAACATGCCAAGACACTTGATTATTTGTCAATTTTTGCGGTTGGTTTGATGTCCTTGTGTAAGATGTTATGGTGCAACATTCTGTAAGAAGAGCTTGTGAGGAATTATATTTATAAAAATGGGTTTCATAATGATTATTTAAGATTGAATACTAGTCATGGAGAAGTTGGAAAAACGTTGTTGTTGGTGAAAGTAGTAGGTCTGCAGCGCATAATAACTATCAAGATACTAGGAATGGTGTGTGGTACTTTTGGGATGCAACAAGGAGTTGAATTTAGGAAAAATGTAGAAGACGTTACCAATTGTAATGACCCTTTAGGTCATTTTTTGTGATTCCACATATTTTTGCCATTAGAGGTTTTTCATAGCTTCCCCATGTCATTAATGACTATCTGGAACTGATAGTTTGGTTACCTAGCATTTCATTTGGTTTTAGAACCATTTCCTTGTTTAGAAGTCTTCACTGGTTCCAAATAGCCACCGAGCAAAAACCGTAGCAAAACGATATTGGATACAAATTCTAACTGCGTCAACAGCTTCGCAATATCAATTTTAGGTTGGTTAGACATTTGGGTTGGGTCCCGCTGCACCCGAACTCATTTTGACCACCTATTAGTCAAGAAGATGATAAATTAGAAATTCAGGTATAGGGATCACATTTGGTCGAAATGACCTCAGATGGAAAAGTCAACTTTACCAATGCATCTTGAATGTTGAAATTAGTATAGTTGCATATTTCATTTGCTCATATTGGATTCCAGATGCATCCGGAGGCATTGGCAAAAACTTAGAATATTCACTAATTCTATAGTTCTTTGATAAACACCGGGAAGTCCATAATATTTAACCTTATTTTCCATAGATCAATAGATTATAAGTCTTATAATTACTAGTCATCAAATTATGGGGAAGCTAAAAGCCACCCATATTATAGGTTATTCATCTACCATATGGCCACTCTTTAGCTAGCATATTCAAAATATGAGTTATCAACTAAGCCATATTAACTCACATATAGGAAGATAATCTAATTAAACATCATGCAATAATAGGTCCATCATCGCTAAGCGTGCCCCAACCTTAAGGACTAGTTTCTATAGTTTAAGCAAGTAAAATCCACCAACTAGTTTACTAGGTTTCTATATTTCAAATAGTAATCTTATATTTTAGAAGTAACTAGTTGTCACATAAGTCACTTTACTAGGCAAGAATTCATAACATAACCTCTTATTCAAGTTGAGAAGATATATTAGGTTAGCCCTTGATTTTATGCAAGATTACACATAACACTAGACCTTAACTCAATATTAGGCATATGTTTCACCTAGTTTCTAACTTAGCATGAACAAGGGTCGGACCTCTTATGTAATGAATAGGATCGAGGAATCATTAGCAATTTACCAAGAGAGACATCACAATTCAAGCGCATAGGCAGTTTGCCCCACACGGCCTAACTTTTCAAATATTAATGCATATAAGTAAATTTTCCCCATACTGCATTATAACGTTCTTACCTCTTCTGTATTCATCGGGCATCATCATAATATCACATATTCCTCCGAATTCATCGGGCATCATCATAATATCACATATTCCTCTGATTTCACCGGGCATCATCATAACATCAAAATATTCCTCTGGATTTACCGGGCATCATCATAATATCATATATTCCCCCGGATTCACCAGGCATCATTATAATATCACATATTTCTCCAGATTCATTGGGCTTCATAATAATATAGACATATTTCTCTGGATTCACCAAGCATTATCATTCTATCAACATATTCCTCTAGATTCACCGAGCATCATCATAATATCAACATATTCCTCCGGATTCTTCGGGCATCATCATATTATCACAAATCTCCCAATACAACAACATACATCCATATGCATAGGTGAAACAATAAACATACAGAAATGTTCATAATATAAGAAAGTAGGAATGTAGGA
This sequence comes from Capsicum chinense, assembly GCA_026120095.1. Taxonomy (NCBI): domain Eukaryota; kingdom Viridiplantae; phylum Streptophyta; class Magnoliopsida; order Solanales; family Solanaceae; genus Capsicum; species Capsicum chinense. The sequence continues at coordinate 226,889,990 of JAPEIP010000010.1, forward strand.
TAATACTTTCCATTTCACCTTACTAATAAGATTCACACGTAATATGAGCATAAAAAAGAGCATGAGTATTTACAATTCATTCGCAATAATCACTTAAAAATGTTATTCAAGTCATGATCATAAGATAATCCAATAATCAAGTTCAACCATCACAACTCCTATGTATAAATAATTTAGATAATCACCACGTATCTTGGTCACTAAGCATTTACTTAGTTCAAGCTTAAGGTGGGTCAAGTACCATTTCTAAATCCCAAGAATGCCAAGCTTACTAGAATAAGTCTAGCTTCTACCTAGAATTAGGCTAAGTCATCTATACATTACCATAAGGACTTACCGATCATTTCTAGGTCTATAGGGAAAGTCTCTTCAAGAATCCTTTCTAAGTCTATCCAACACCAAGGTCATCTACTATCTAGGCATCATATAGGCCAATATGCTCCTAAAAGATATATAAGCATACCATTCATGTCTACTTATAACAACTATAGTGTCCTTACACTAGTCATGAGACCACAAATAAGCTAACTGAGGTCCTAGAGTAAGGGTCAAATATCATGCCTTACTAATTAATAGACTATAAAAGTCAATGAATATCAAGATCAATTTTTTAATCAACTATCATCAAAGTTTCCCACCCAATCTTGCAAGATATCAATAATTACATTACAAACAAGTTCAATCAAGTCTACGGGTAAGCCTAACCTACCTTGAATCCAAGCAACTCATGAACAAATGAGCTTTCTCTTTTCTTTCATCGATGCTTCCTTTTCCATAAGAGATGCTATCAACAACACAATTTAATCATTAAAACAACAATAACAATACCTATTATGGGACCATTTTGCCATGGGTTTCAAATGGTCACTAAAACTCCAATTGGGTTTCACCCTTGGAAAGGAGTTTCCAAGTTAACCACTAACCTAACTATCTTTAGGGAGTTAAAACCCTCAAGTAAGTTAAGTCAATCACTCAATTTTGGGGCTACAATTGACACACAATGATTTAGGGGTTTTGAGTCAAGAAACCATGAAATCAATACCAAATTAGAGGAATTCTTACCTTAGATTGTAGCAAAATTCAATCACACAAGTTGTTTAAGAACCAATTCAACCCACAACACACACTTAGAAGGCTTTACACTCTATTAGGGTTTCTAGGTTAAGAGGGAGGCACAAAATGGCCGAAATTAGTGCAAGACAATACTTAAAAATGGTCCAACCAGCCCTCTAATGGTCTGGTCGTATCCCTCACCTTACCTTAGTCGTGGCCTTGTGGTCGAACCTCCTTTGTCATAGTTGCGGAACCTCAATGCATGCTATACATGGATAAATCTTGGAACTTTGTTTCAAGCTTCCACCAATGCCTCAGAATTATTCGGGGTCTATTTCAAACACATAAGATATGAAACCCCATAGTTTTTGACGTTCTGGATGCATTGGTGAAGTCAAATTTCATATATGAGGATGTTTTACCAAAATTTTCACTTAGTGGTAAATTAGGACCAATAAAGACTATAAATTGAGGAAAGGGTTCTAAAACCCAAAATAAACAATCAGGTAACCAAACTATCAATCCTTGCAAGTCATTAATGACTTAGGAATACTATGGAGAAGCTCTACTGGAGAAAGCAATCAAGAATATGGATAATGACCTGACCTGAAGGGTCATCATTACACCTTTTTGTAGAGAATTAGCTATTTATTCATTGCTTTGAGTCCCATAAACCCTAATAGAGTGTGTAGTCCCCAAATTAAGTCTTGGGTGTTGATTGAGATCTCGAATAACTTGCATAGTAGTGATTAACATCGAATGTAAGGTACGAATCCTTCATTTATAGAGTTGAATTCTTGATTATTTGACCCAAAACCCCAAATTCCTTGAGGCTTGATTTTATCCCAAATATGCTTGATTTGTACCAATTTAGTGAGGTACATAACTGCTTAATGGTATTTGAACAATGGGTTGGTCTCAAAAACTTATTTTCCATAAGTGTAACCCACTTGGGAGTTTTTGGTTTCATTTTGGACCCAAAGCACAATGGTCCAATATAGGTAATTATATTCTCCTATTAATGCATCAATTATGCTTTTGATAGCTTGGATCTTTGAAGAATCTTTGTGTAAAGGAAAAGAGAAGGTTATTAGTTCATGAGATATATTCAGATTTAAGGTAGATTAGGCTTACATCATGTTAGATCGAGCTTTATTATAGTATGACATTGATATCTTGATCAGACTGGGTGGGAATTTAGGTTTTGAAGTAGTTTATGGTAATATTTAGGATTAATTAAATCACTTAAGCTATTGAACTCATAAGTGTTTTTTAAGGTGTGTTCAAAATAAGTTTAGAATCAAATTGGTCACTTAGAGTTTAGAAAAGAAAACTAGTGTTACTAGCTTAAGCTATGTGTTATTTTAGTATACCTCGATGGATTCTATTGTGTTATATGCACTAATTCGTGGTGCTTGATGATGGAGGATACCATGCAAGACATTAGGAGAAATTTACAGGAGATTAACAAGGTCTAATGATGTTGGAAAGGCACCCGCGAAGTGAGGAATGCAAAGGCAAAAGAGAGGAGTAGATGATGGAAAAATTTGGAATTTTTGATGCCATGGGCATGCCATGCCCTCCAGCTTTCGAGATAAGGACTGATAACGCTCAACTTACACTTCAATTTAGTGAAAGGCATTCGTCGTCAATATATTTACCCAACTTTGGAGTCGGGGTCAAATCCACAGGGAAAAATGTGAGTGGCGATTAAACTAGTTTGAAACTAAACCTACAAGTTAAATTCAAATAACTGGCACGAGAAGACAAAATGGGGTTTTTAATGATTAGAAAATAATTGTCGGTCGCTTTAATCAGTGTTTGTAGTCAAGAGTTTAAAGAGAAACCAGAATTATATTCACTAGGGTGTTCGGTACTTGACAGATGCTAATAGTGATTCAACATTTTCATGGTAGGTAGGACAACAAGCTATCTTTATCAATGTTATGCTTAAATGTGTCTCGACCTACTTAAGCATTTAATTTTCTAATCCTCTCGGATTTAGGATATTTCTATTCACTACCCAGATTTTACCTCAGGTTTACCAACCTTTTTACAGCGCTGATTATTAAATGAAGTATTTCCGAGTCCCTGTTGATAACTCCCTTCCTACTATATTTGATTTCTTTCTCAAGCAAATCAAAGCAGGTGTGTCTACTATTTGCAACCAACGGACGTTAATTAAATCTTCTGAATTATCAAGAAATCCTACCACCTTTTGAATCTTAAACACTTAGCAACTTATTAAGACCTAACCCTCGATCCCATAACTCAGGTTAATGGAATTTAGCCACTCATGATGCAAAAAGTGAAACACATAATTGAATTCATAATTTGAAGATTAACTTACAGAGATGAATAATAATTAGTGAATCGTTGATTAGATCATAAAGGAAAATCCTCAAAAATAGTTGTATTGTTCGAATCCAAAAAGGTAGAGAAAGAAATATCGAAAAATATTCTCCAAGACTCAAAGTATCGAACTCTCTTCAGAATAATGATGATGATGAATGAATGCATCATAGAAAACCCTAAAACAAAGCTTTAAATAGTTTAACCTAAATAAGGAAATAAAATTAAAGTTGGAACTTTTTCTCAGAATAGACGGCAACATCCATGACAGCTTATCAAGAGTTTGACGGCTTGTCATGGATATCGTCAGATCCTCTGCACTTTTGGCTTCTACTGTCTAAGGCTGATGACGACGCTGACGCATTATCACCAACCTGACGACTTATCACGAACGTCGTCACAAAAATGTCTTCAACTCAAATTCTCTATTTAAGGATGACGACATTCATGAAGGCGTATCACACTTTTGACGTTATATCACCAGATGTCATCACAGGCTTCAACTCATGCTTAAGTCTGATGACAACTGTGATAGCCTATCACAGGGCTGATGACTTGTCACAAATGTCGTCAGCCACACTTCTCTATAGATTCCTCCATCTTTCAAATTCTTTTCTTCCATTCTTGTTAGTTTTATATCCCTTCAACTTAAACTGTAAAATCAGACATAAACAAATCAAAAACAACAAAAATTGCTTAAGACTTCACAATTATTCTTGGTTAAAGGTCTTAAATGTGTTAGCAAATGCTCACATATCAACACCTTCAACTTAAAATAATTGCTTGTCCTCAAGCAACTACATAACACCATACTACGATGCTTAACCAAGAGACACATAAGATACCTATGATAGTTGATTATCAAGTTTATTTCAAAACACATTACCCTCTCCATTTTTAATCATTTTAACCCCAACTATGTATATCAATGAAGCTCAACAATGTGACACAAGGGAATCGAGATATGATATCAAATTATCAACAATAATCATGCATATATACAAATTACACTTACCAAACAAGTAGGCAACTAGCAATGCAACCGATGTGCCCTTACAATAAAGAAATCCCTTTTTTCTTATAGCAGATATCACATATATAACCATGGGGACAATTACAAGACATTCACTCTCAGAATGAAGTTTCAATCAATGTATGCTGAATACCATAGACTTGCCCTTATTTTTATTACCCTGATCGTCAGACAGGTCAGCTAGGATCACTGTAGGTCTTCTCTTTGTCTTGTAATATAGGCTAGGGGATGGTATGATACTCGATGATATTTAAAGTGACTACGCCTCGTTGACACTATGTTAAACTCTTGGGGTTTCACTTCTTAACCTTTTTCTTTTCTTCTCTTTTATTGATCACACATGCTCGGGTGGGTTCTATCTTTTCAAAAACCAAATTATATTTTTCTCATCTTTTACAAAACTTTGTATTTTCTTATTCTTTTTGCACTATACCCGGCTTTTTATGCTTCTCTTATTCTACCTCTCTTCATACTTATTTTGCATCGCACACCCCTATGATAGCTACCCTCAACTTAGGATATTTGTCTAAGTCAAGGTGCATAGTGTCCAAGGAACACCAGGGCCAAAATAGGTTCATTATGATATAAATGGGAAGGTGATAGGTATCATGAAAGAAATAGATAATTTAGGCTAAAAAATAGGGATCAAAGGATATTATGTACATAAGGAAGGACATTTAGGCTAAAAGTGGGATAAAATCAAAACGGCCTATAATCCTCCTCTAACTGCTATCCTACAAACAAGGCAAGATCAATCGGGCAAGTTCTGGCTTTAACACACAATGGGAACTAGGTAGTATCTCACACACACATGGCACAAAGGTACATCAAAAGCTACTACCTATTCGGTTCATGCACTTGTTAGCAGTGATTATCATATCCCTAGTACTAATGACATAACAATATGCACAGTGGTCACACATAAAAGCATACATACAGTTATAAAACAGACCATTGGAGAGGTTTTCAAAAATTAACAAAAACATGTTAACTACCTAAGGTACTTGTATTTCTCCTATTCAACTACAACACATCACAAAATAAAACAAAATACGCCTAAACATGCCGGCTCTACTAGGAACAAGACTCCAGGAAAAAGAGACATGGCAACAAAAATCCCAAGAGGACATCAACACCCACAAGTAGCCTCACCCTTAACTTAAAATTATGCAATGTTCCCAATGCATCAAAACAAAACAAGAGAGTTAGAAACATACTTGTGGTTCCATGGGTACAAAGATCTGATGTCAATCACATACTACGAATAAAAATAACAAAATACCTTGGGTTGCCTCCCAAGTAGCGCCTAATTTAATGTCACGACATGTTATCATTTAGTCATCATTTATCCCTCTACTTAGATGATTTAAATTTTTGGCCCATCTTTCGATCTTTATATCTTTTAGGTGCGTTGGGAAAATGTGAGGGCATGATAATAAATGTTCTATCACACCACTTCGAAGACTTGAACTGCTTGCCCAATTTTGCATCAAACTTTTGTGTGGGCTCGTTGGGCAATGGTGAGAATCTTAAAAATCCACTAAATGGACATGGATCTTTAAGCTTCTTGGCCTTTAAGATTGGGGTTGTAGTATACCCTTTTGGAAGGACAAACTCCAAAATGTAAGAATTTCCCTCCTCATTTTCAAAATCCATCATTTACTTGGGTGATTCAACTTTTATCATATACACCAAGCATAATGTTGAAAAGTGGTTCGAATGAGGACTAACTCTCAATTTTGGAGTAGTATCCCTATAAGTATCTTCAACCCAAAATGGACTAAAGTCTTCACAAGGATTGTGCTTGATTTCTTCTTTTGACTGTAGTACCATTTCCTCATCTTTGGCATCTTTGTTCTTGAATGGTTTAGTTGCTTGGAAAATCACTGATGGTTGCTTATCATTAAGATCAACATCAATATAGGTTTCTTGCTCTTCATCTGCACATTCTTTAATTATGTTAAATGATTTCACAAATAAGATATCATCTAAACATTATGTAGGAAAGTGCTTTGAATGCTTGACCTCTATGTCCATCTCCTCTATCATTCTTCTTTCCTTATTATTTTCCCTTATGTCTTGATGTATATCACATATGATATCATTCGTTGTGTCCATACAATCTAAAATTAGTTAAAGCATAGCTTCAATGCCACTCTTTTCGGTGTTTCATTTTTCCTGTTCTTGACCATAAGACCTATAAAAATCATAAGAAGAACTAAAATTTAGGTTAGCATATCCGGGGGAGGGGAAATTTGGGCAATCACTCCAATGTTCATCTTGACCACCACGTAACAAACAATCATACTCCCGGTAGGATGGAGATGGTGCGTACGTCTCTCTTCGGGGAGCATATCTACAATCTTTCCAAAAGTGGGGTCTATCATAATATGGACATAGATCATCAAGATAAGATTTCCAACCACCAAGCTCTTGTTCATTCCATGATGCCATAGTAATAAGTAAACTAAAACAAAAATCTACCTAACACAAGAAATAAAAGAAAACTAAAAACAAATATTTACAAGTTTGAATTTAAGAAAGTAGGCTAAAATTCCAAACCAACTCAATACGCTAAATTGTTCCCCGACAACGACGCCATTTTTGATAATGCTCAACTTACACTTTAATTTAATGCAATGTGGTGGTCGTCAATATATTTACACAACTTTGGAGTCGAGGTCAAATCTACAAGGAACAATGTGAGTATCATTTAAACTAGTTTGAAACTAAAGCTACAAGTTAAATTTAAATAACTGGCACGAGAATACAAAATGGAGGTTTTTAATGATTAGCAAATAATTGTCAGTCGCTTTAATCAGTATTTATAGACAAGAGTTTATAGAGAAACCAAAATTATATTCACTAGGGTGTTCGGTACTTGACAGATGCTAATAGTGATTCAAGATTTTTACGGGAGGTAGGACAACAAGCTATCTTTATTGATGTTATGCTTAAATGTCTCTCGACCTACTTAAGAATTTAATTTCCTAATCCTCTCAGACTTAGGAAATTTCTATTCACTGCCCAGATTTTACCTCAAGTTAACCAACCTTATTACAGCGTTGGTTATTAACCAAAGTATTTTCGAGTCTCTATTGATAACTCCCTTCCTACTATATTTGATTTCTTTCTCAAGAAACTAAAAGCAAGTGCGTCTACTATTTGCAACCAATAGATGTTAATTAAAGCTTCAAAATTATCAAAAAATCCTACCACCTTTTGAATCTTGAACACTTAGCACCTTATCAAGACCTAACCCTAGATCCCATAACTCAGGTTAATGAAATTTAGCTACTCATGTTGCAAAAAGAAAAACACATAATTGAATTCATAATTTGAAGATTAACTTACATTGATGAATAATAATTAGTGAATCGTAGATTAGATCACAAAGGAAAATCCCCAAAATAGTTGTATTGTTCGAATCCAAAAAGATAGAGAAAGAAATATCAAAAAATATTCTTCAAAACTCAAAGTATCGAACTCTCTTCAGAATAATGATGATAATGAATGAAAGTATCATAGAAAAACCTAAAACAAAGCTTTAAATAGTTTAACCTAAATAAGAAAATAAAATTAAAGTTGCATCTTTTTCTAGACGACGACATCCGTGATAGCTTATCAAGATTCTGACGACTTATCATGGATGTCGTCAGCTCCTCAGTACTTTTGGCTTTTGCTGTCTAAGTCTAACGATGATGTTGACGCCTTATCACCAACCTAACGGCTTATCACAAACATCATCATAAAAATGTCTTCAACTCCCATTCTCTATTTAAGAATGAAGACATTTATAACAGCGTATCACACTTTTGACATCCTATCACCAGACGTCGGCATAGGCTTTAACTCATGCTTAAGTATGATGACAACTGTGATAGCCTTTCACAGGGATGTTGACTTATCATAGATGTCGTCAGCCATACTTCTCTTCAGATTCCTCCATATTTCAATTTCTTTACTTTCATTCTTATTAGTTCTCTATTCCATCAGCTTAAACTATAAAATCAGACATAAACAAATCAAAAAAGACAAAAGTTGCTTAAGACTTTACAATTATTCTTGGTTAAAGGTCTTAAATGTGTTAGCAATTGCTTACACATCCAGGATGTGCCACACCCAAAGACACAAAAAAACTTGACCAAAATAGTTTGCATCCGCAATTAAGGTGTACCACACGCCTAATCACACCAATGCAAGAGCGTGACATGCCCATGGCTACAAAACAACCAACTTTTCTATTAATATAAATGGAACACTTTGTTGTTATTGTACATACCTTGAACGACTTTTAGGGATGAAAATACACTTGAAGAGACTTAAATTAGGGTCCTTTTAACTTTTATTTTGGTTCTGATGCATAAATATTACTATTGCAAACAGTTGTAAAACTGTGAGTGTTTTGCACCCTCGTCTATGGTTGAGGCCAAGTACATGAATAATTATTCTTGAAATTGAGTTTGTTTATTATTAATTATCATATTCGTTGTTCATATAACCTTGTTTTTATTATTATATGAATTCACGACCCTTAGGATAAATGTATATTTCTATTATGAGCCCAGAAGGAGGAACATTAGATTTGATTATGAGGTATATGGAATGAGATCTTATACATTCAGGGGCCTTTTGGTATAATGTATTATAATAAATAATACATGTATTAGACGTGTTATTAATTAATCTTTGGTTTGGTAGAAATTTGACACATATGTAGAACTAATACATGTATTAGTTATACATGAAATTTGACACCTATGTAGAACTAATACATATATCAGTTATACACCCTATGTGGTATTATAAGGTGTATAACTAATACCTTGAAAACCATGTTATTACTTATACATAGGTTCTGATACCATGGGATAAGTATGCTAAAGACAAATATCTATCCCCAAAGATAGTAATTTTAAAATTTTACTCAAAATAATAGTGCGAGATTTCTGATTTTAATATAAATTCTTACATGTTTTTTTCTAGAAAATATATTAACACAATAATTAATCCAAAGATAGGTAAGATTAAAGGACGAATAGAGAAAATTCTTACCAATTTCTTTCAAAGTTTTCTAAAAATTCATAGAAATTGTTAACTATCTTATCAATACAAACTTTATCTTTATTCAATTGATAATGAACATTCATAACTCTATCATTTTATCATTCAATTTATCACTATGAAAATTTCCTCCCAAAAAATTTAAGTGAGAACATCAAAAGAAATTTTATTTTTTATTTTTAAAGAATGAATAATAAAATTTTGCAAAGTACACAAAATTATAAAATGTGAAAGGTATTATGGTAAATAAATAATTGTTTTAAGAATATAACAATTCATGTCATTTTGAATACATCAAACGAAACATTAGATAAAAGTAATTCCAGCATAACTAATTCCAATATTACTTATTCCTGCATTACTAATTCCAGCATTACTAATGTACCCTATTCAGTACGATTCTTATGTGTAACGCTCCAAATCTGATACTTGGAATACTATACGGTGCTCATGACCCTGAAGGACCACAAGCTAACCTATGACTGATATCTGTACCTAAACACTGCATAATATACGTATATAAATGTGGAAACATAAGCTATAAGGCGATAAGGTTCAAATATGAAACATAAAATCCGATAAAACAACATTTAAATAGGGTTTAGAAATACCCAAAACTGAAATAAAATGTCTGAATAATAATATAGTCAGAAAACCTCTAACCTCTACTGAAGGTTAAGGACTCACTGCTAACTCTGACTACTAAATACTGGAATACTATTGATGCTCTGAAGCTCATGCTTCTGAACCTGTGGCATAAAGTAAAACACCATAGTAAAAATACATCAGTACGATTGAATGTATTGGTATGCATGTGAGGTAAGCTGAATGCAAGGGTTCATATTCATGAACAATACTAAATGATTATATTACATGAACGTGAGAATACTTGCCCTAACAAGTAACTATAATTGAGACCATACTGACACTGGGTACAGAGTTCTTAGTACTGATTTACTAACATCCAGGTTTACTGATATTGATAACTGAGTCTAATAAATGCTGGGGGACTGATAGTAAATTACTAATAGAGGAATAATTGTTTCTAACAGTTCTGATTGAATGTATCTGACAATCTTGAAACTGATTACTAGTAACATGAGTTACTGATAACTGACATAACTGATATAATTGAGATAACAGGTATAATTTATATAACTGGTACTGAGCCACTATATCTGATAGTCTATGTTCTGATGGAACTAGCTGAGTTTTGTACTATTTTGAGTTGACTATATTTGAAAGTCCAGAATTCTATAGAACTATCTAAGTTCTATTACTGAAACTAAATAATTGTATCAGACAGTCCTGATTCTATAACTAAAACTGTGGTAAGTAGTTATCTAACTGACATGCCCCAAATAATTGTAATATAGCTGAGTTGGGGTCCAATTTGTAACCCCAATTAGAAGATTGTCAATACCACACCACTGGTAAGGACAATCTGTGAGCAACCCTCACATAACAGGTAAATCTATTGAGAATGGTGGGAACCCTCCTATAACAGGATATGATATCTCAACCTACACTGGCTACGTAGTTTAGGAACATAATTATTGCTTCTAAGAATCACATCCTCATATAACATGTGAGTTCGTATTCTTGGGTTCGCTCGATGCTAATTCCTACTCCCATCTGAATAGACATTGAACATAATTAACTAAAATAGACTAGGCTGAATTCATGGAGTTTCATTAACTGATGAAATACTACAGAGATTTCTGAATTTATTAAGATTTCCTGAGTCACATGACTGACTGAGTTCTATGGATTGACTAAGGATATCATGAAACATGACACTGACTCTAGGTACACAACTATATTTTTTTAGGTACATGTACCTCCAGGACTTGATGGAAGGAAACTGACCAAGCATGACTTTCTTGAATACATGGCTAACATCAACAATTCATACTACAACAGTAGGGGATATTTCATGAAGCACATTGTTATCATAATCTTGTATATATCTTAGAATGCACATAATCATGTCTTAACTTTATTATTTTAATATCATGATTATATCATCACCCAATCACATTATACAACAATACACATGGAAATCATTTTAAACATAGGGGAACACATACATTCATAACTTGGGTCACAGTCTAACTATCAAGCATAATTTTTATTCTCCTAGGCATTTTATCAAACACTTAGGTTGCATGATTTAAGGCTTAAGAATGAGCATGAATTTAGTAAAACCTTACTTCGCAATTCAACCCAATTTCATGATTTCAGTCCATATATTAGCGTAATTTCATAAAGGCATAATAAAGTTTCCATCTTGGAATTCATACAATAACAACACATGAACATAATTCAATTCATAGAATAAAAATCACAATTCATAATTTAAAACTTTATTCTTGGGCTTCATGGATGAAAGGAGTCCATGAATGAACACTATGCATACCTTAGATGGAAGATTCTTGATGATTCATGGAGGAATTTGGTTGAACTTAGATTCTTAATTGAAAACCCTAATGTGTTCTTGAGAGGGTTTTGAGAGAAAAGGGTGTATTTTGGTGTAAATAAGGCTTAATCCCGTGTTTAAGCCTTATATAGGGTTGGAAAAATCACCCCTTTACCCTTAAAAACCCAGACAATTAATGACTAAATAACTAGGCACCGATGCTATGAGTGACGTGGTGCATCGAAGGCTGCGATGCTATACCCAACGCAGTGCTCCATAAACACGTCGAGTCTCAGTTATTGTGGCTCTGGCAGTCTACACAATTGGTGACCAACGCGATTGGCAATGCAGCGTGCCAAGATCATGTTGGTCCACTATTTTGGACTTCCAATCTTGATCTAAACGAGTTTCCAAAAAATTATAAACTTGTAAGGGAACACCTATTGACCTTCCTGATCATGAATCAATAAAATACAGACCATTCAAGGATATTAAGGTGGTGAAATAAATTTTCCAACTTTTTAATGCAAAAATTAAGCTAATTCTGGAATGTAGCTAAAATTTTTGAAGTCTAGGCCCCCCTTGACATGCTTAAAGGACTGTATTAAGCTTTAGAATTTTACAGGGTCTTACAATATCTCCCCCTTGAGAATATTCATTCTCGAATGAGACTAAATGAGAGGGGAGAAATGATAGACTGAATCACATATTGAGCATGAATGACTTGAACATGATTTTATGACTAACATGACTGATAACTAAATATATCATACTGAGCATGCATATCTGATGCATGTGTAACTGATTCGTGAATCCAAGATCGAGTGTTCTGATAAGTTAGGTTTTCTCATAATGAGAATGCATATATGATGCATAAATATGTAACTAATATGATGCATAACTAATTATGCAATGGTACTTATTACCAAGTTTATAACAGAATTCTGAGCATGAAACTAAATACCATGTTGGTAATGAAACTGAACATGTAAACTAGGTAAGCTTAAGGAAAGATTTTATCTTGGACTGAGTCTGAATTAACAGAGAGGAGGTGAGGATACTTGGTACGCATGTCTACTTCTGCTTTCCAAGTAGCTCCCTCAACGAACTAATTCTACCAAAGAGCTTTGACTAGAGGGACTTCTTTGTTCCATAGTCTGCGAATCTGGTAGTCTAGGATTTAGACTGTGATTTGTCTCATGAGAGAGACTGTTCTAAACATCTATGCTCTAAATAGGGACTATAAATACTGGGTAACCTCTACACTTCTTGAGTAAAGAGACATGAAAAACTGGATGAACTATTTCTAGATCAAAAGACAACTCGAGCTTATGAGCTATTTTGTCATAACGACTAAGAATTTTTGAAGTGACTGACATATAGGGGACTTAGCTTTCCCTTCTTGATGAACCGGTCCACTCCTTTCATGGGAGAGATCTTATGATATAAATAGTCACCAATCTTGAACATGCATAAATACAAACATGAGAACATAGCTGAGTGTATAATGGATGATATGAATAGAGTCTGGAACGTGATGCATGAACTGAATACTCTAAACTAAGTATCGTGAACTAAATCGAGCCCCTAAATACATGGCTCATGGTTGAGATTGGAACTTATGGGTTAACTTATGAGTATCCCCTACTCCAAACTAGATTTATTATGTGAAGAGAGAATGGGATGCTCATGTTATGAAAGTTTGGGGGATTATAATGTATTTCCCCCTTAGGACACTATGTCCCTCAAAGAATACTGACTTGGATAAGCTACTAGGGAAGCTGAAGAGATGTAAAAGGCTCCTACGAACTAAGTTTTAACTGAATAACTAGGATCTGAAACTGAAACATGATACATGAACTGATTTGAGCTTGCGTCTGCCTAGTTGGTTCACCTTAGAATGGTTATAACCATGAGATTTTGGATAGTACGTCTAGATTGAAGGGATAGGAACCTAAACCATGCAAACTTATCCGACTGACTGCTAAACTGAATTAGTAGTTTTATGGACTAACTCATGCTAAAAGATTATAGTCGAGAGGAGCCTTTCTCTAACACTCTTTCTATCGATTTCTAGCGGCTTTAGGTCGCAAGAAAATCTTGGCCCTGTCTAAATAAGACAGCTGAATAAGAAAATCATTACATGGCTAAAGTTCGGTAAGATGAGTTAAGGCCTATGAACACCATTTAAGATGAAATGACTAAACCTCTTGCACTACAACTAAGATTACAGAAAAGATTCACATGGATGCTGAACACGAGAGCATAAATGTACTACTTATCTGATTAACTGGATAGCTGATAGCTAAATACTGGGAGTGTAAGACTGAACAGTACTTGGTTGGAATAGCTGGACTGAGACTATAGAGTATTATACACAGAAGTTAATGGTTGACTGGGTATCATAAGGTAACTGAGCATGAATTTTGTGAAAGCTGTATTAATTATAGATATAATAACTGAGTATCTGACAACTGTACGCTATGGTCAAGCAAGCCTAGAACTGAACTGAGTTTTTGATCTGATTACTGAACTGAAGCGGACACTATCAAAAGGATTCATACTATAACTAAATACCGGGTTCTGATAATTGAACATTGATAACTGTGGTTTAGACTAAATTTGAAGTACTTAATTCTGAGACTGAACACTAATTTCTGAGTACTGAATGCTTAAACTATAACTGAGATGGCAACTAAGTTTTGATAGTAACACAATGAAGATTGACATAAGTTGAGGATCTGAAAGTGTACTCTCACTCTGTACATTCCCAACTTCTAATTAAAACCTCTTGCTAGCCCTTTACTTGCACACTTAACATGATATTCAAGACTATTTTCATCACTACACCCTTGGGTAACATAAGCATTCAACAATCTTCTCTTAACATTAAATATGCACTCTTTCCCTTCTAAGCAACTACTCATCACTACACTGTTTTCACAAAAAGAGCTTACTGAAGGGCTAAATCAGGAGGACCTGAGGCATAAATGGATACAAACTGAACTTGACACATGGTTGAGGCTTAAAGAATATAATATCAATAGCCTGGATTTACCCAAAAGGTTTGAACTGAGGATATAGTGGATACATGACATATCCTGGATTTAACTAATCAGTAGGAGTGTATCATGAGTCATGGAAGTTGAGTATACTATAAACCATGACATGTGTACATGAGTCATGAGCCGCATGATTAGAGTTTGGAGTTTTCTGTATTCGTGGGTCATGACTTGGATTGCTAATGGGAGTAAAATTGAACTCCTTAAGCTGGGAACTAGAATTGTACATAATTCCATGGAAAAAGTGTTAATATAAGCTTTAAATAAGGGAGATGTAAAACTTCCGAACGCATTATGTTGACTGATATATGAAATTTTACACTGAGCTAAGGATTGGTTTGGAATAATCTTTCCCTTACTACTTTCCTATACATACCAGCACTACTACTTGAATTTGAAGGACTGACTATTTCTGAGCTTTCACAACCAAACAGTGCCTGTATATTTATCAAGCTATGATAAACTGACCCACTAGGACAGAGACTAAGAGAGGTCTTGTTAACACTTGGTCTGACCTCAACATTGACTGACACGCAAAAAGTCACAAAAGAAGAGAAGTTCATGGATTTGATAAGACATAAACATGTAAATAAAAGATCTATAACATACCAGTGACCGTATTAGAAGGACTTTCCTGATTCTGTTGGGGATGAGGAGCATGGAATCTGTTTGGGCATTGCCTACTGATGGAGCTGGAAGAGGCACCCTACCGATTCGGGCGACTGGACTGAGCTGAAGAATAATTATGCTGGCTTCGAGGACTGGACCTAGGATAGTATCGGACTTTTTGACCTAACTCACCATATCTGAAACATATATCACTACGGGCTCTACATATGCCCTTGTGATACTTACCATAAGTCTGACAAAGTGGATGGCTTAGGGCACTACTAACACTGCCCTGAGGTTTAGGACCTGGCGTCCTATCTCAAAATTTAGAGGCTGGAGTACTAGCTAAGGAATGAACTGGAACTGAAAACTTAGGGTAGAACTGAAAGCGGTTACCACCCTCTGACTTAGGCTAGTTTAAATTGAGGCTACCTGTTCTAGCTCTCTTATTTTCTCTCTTTCTTTCTTTCTTACTACACTTTCACACCTTAATCTACTGGTCACGAATCACGTGCTTGGGTGGGACCATAGCTTGTTGATTTCTTTGAACTACTACTGAATATGATATAGTAAGAGAGTCAATTCTAAATTCTCCATGAAAGACATGCTCATCCAGGAATCTTCTTGGATGGGCAGAAGTACCGACTGGTTGTCAGTTTTTCTTTCATTAGTCCTTTTGGGAGACATGTTCTGTAATGAAAGGAAGGAGCGAATTAGACTGAGAGTTCAACTTAAGCTAATAATCACTAGCATAACATGAATACTGAAAGAAGGGAAACTGTTCCTAAAATATCTCATAGCCCCATGCACATAAATGTGGATCATAATAGACCCATGTACAAGACTCTACTAGATGCGGCTTTTCAGACTTTCTAGGATATTGTTGAACCTTAGGCTATGATACCAAGTTTGTAATGTCCTGAATCTGCTACCTAAAATGCTACACGGTGCTCATGACCCTGAAGGACCACGAGCTAACCCAAGACTGATATTTGTACCTAAACACTGCAGAATTATAATACCTCAAAAAATCCAAACCAATATTAGCACCATGTTTCAAGATCATTCATAGTACATCATGGTTCTTTTGTAGTTTTATGAGAAGTTTATATGTATATTAAGTCTTCTAATAACTCCAAGCTATCAGAAGAATCAAAACATTTCTTATCAATTGAATTCTTGGGAAGGATATTGCCATAGTCAACTTCAAACGAGCATATCTCTAGTTATACTATGAAGTTTTGATCTGATGAACCATCAAAACATAGATAATTGAATTATATTTCCAAGAATACCTATTTTTCCTAAATCTGACATCAGAGCAAAAAGTTATGCCCATTTTACTCCAGCATGTCAACCTGAAAATAGAGTGACGACATTTCTAACAACTTATCACCATTCTGACGATATTTATGATAACCTATCACATTTATAATGGTATTTCTGATGACTTATCAGCAATGGCCTTAGGCTTAGGCAAAAATTCAAAAATTTTAGCTCCCAGGTAATGAACTGGGCTGACGGGCTATCACAGATCTAATGGCTTATCAGCCCATGTTATCAGCTGATAATTTCAACAACTGGGATGTAATTTCATAGGGGTATTTTAGTATTTTTCCCTCACTATAAACATGGTATTAAATCCCTAAAAAGGCTATTATCCCATTAGTTTTCTAATTCTCCTCAAGAACAAGAACATTCTCTCCCAAAGGGGTTAAACCCTAGTAAAGAAAATCAAGAGCAAGCCTAAGGATTTCTTCAAAAACCTTCAAGAAACATTATATCTCTTTCAAGATCAAGCTTGAAGGTATACATAGTATTCATCTACAGGTTTCTTTCATCCGTGGAGTTCAATAACCCTCTTTTAAACTATGAATCATGAAGTTATGTTGTGGGTTGATTATGTTTGTGTGATTGATTGTTATACAACTCCCAAATTAGAATCTTGATGTGATTTTATGAAACTAGGATGACACACAAATTAAAATATATGAATATTGAGTGGTTTAAATCATTAAGGTGATGAATATTCCTATGTCGCAATATATTCATGCAAGGTGTTTGATAAAAGACTTAAGAGAATAGAAATCATGTATTATAGCTAAATAGAACTTAAATGACAAGACCATG
Source organism: Capsicum chinense (assembly GCA_026120095.1). Lineage (NCBI taxonomy): Eukaryota > Viridiplantae > Streptophyta > Magnoliopsida > Solanales > Solanaceae > Capsicum > Capsicum chinense. The sequence continues at coordinate 226,907,712 of JAPEIP010000010.1, forward strand.
CTCTATTCCTTATGACTCAACATGAATTCCATGTTAATTGTTGTGTATTGTTGTTGTGATATGGAATGCTCATGAAACTGAAGTTATGCAAGTATTTACATACTATACGCATTCCCTTTCATATATATGGTATTGAGAAACATGTGTAGTATGAAATCCCCTACTTATGGTATTATGAATTGTGGATGTTATTCCTATAATCAAGAAGTGTCATGTGTGTCAGTTTCCTTCCATCGAGTCCTGGGGATACTTGTACCCGACAATTTAGCTGTGTGCTTAGGGCCATGTCATTTTTCACGATACTCTCAGTCAAGCCATGATCCATAGAACTGTGTCAACCATGTGACTCATGATATCTCAGAAATCTCAATAGTTCAATAATCTTAGTGATTTCAATATTCCAAGAAAAATCTTAGTAACTATAGTACTTTCAGTCAGTCCTCAGACATCAATACATTCTGTCAGTCAACAGAACTTAGTAAACTCGGTTTAGCTTCACTAAACAATACCACTGGTATCAGTTTAGCTAATCAGTTTAGTTCAGTTAATCAGTTTAGTTCAGTTAATCAGTTCAGCTTAATTAATCATGTTCAATCTTTTTAGTTGGGAGTAGAAGTTAGCACCGAGTGAACCCAAGGATGGGAACTCACATGCCAGTAAAGGGTGTGATTCCTGGAACAAATCCTTGCATTTTAGAACTATGTATCCATTATAGGTTGAGACATCATATCTGCTAGTTGCGGGTAGATGAGGAGGCCTAACCTGCCAGTAGAGGGCTCCCATCGTTCTTATTTTGCGTACCTACGAGTAGAGGGTTCTTACAGCCTATCTTTATCAGTGGTGTGGTATTGACACCCTTCTAGTCAGGGCAGAGATTGGATCCCAGTGTAGCTATATTGGTACATATGGGGCATCTTAGTTAAACAAATACCTTTCATAGTTTGAGTATCAGTCTCAGTAAAGGAACTTAGATAGTTCTTCAGATTTTTAGGACTGTCAGATACAGTTAACTCAGTTATAGCAAGTAACTCAGAAAGTTCCATCAAACTCAGGACTGTCAAATAGAGTTACTCATATTACCAGTCAAATTAGAACCCTAGTTAGTTTAGCATGGGGCATGTTGGTTAGGTGAACACATCCCATAATTTTAGTTACAGAATTAGGTCTATCAGATACTGTCACACCTCAAATTCTATTGGGGCGGACTGGAACCCATAACCGAGAAGGCCTGGGAGAACCAGCTCATAACCTTATACTTCCCATGCATACCTCTATGAGAACCTAAAATTCGGACAGCATCATGTCGCATATAAGAGAAAATAATCACCTGTATAAGCTCGAGCATACATATATATGTATATACAATACTTGGCCATTGAAGTCATCACGTCTATCAACTAAACACCACCTTGACTGTACATTAGGTCTACAAAGCCTCTAGATAATACACAGAGTTTAACTAAGGTCGGGACACACCCCGCCATATAACTAACTTCTATACAATACCAAAAGTGACTGGATATGACACGGAAAGCCCCGAAGTTAACTGGAGCTCACCAATAGCAGTTGGATATCCTAGATCCTACTTGTGCGGTGTATGAGCTGAGGTACCTGTGCCTGCAGCATGAAATGCAGGTCCCCCATGGGGGACGTCAGTATGAAATATGTACTGAGTATGTAAAGCTGTATATAATCACATATGATATAGGAGCTCAATAGAAATAAGAAACAACTGAATAAATCGTAATAAGAGTGGACCACACTTACTAGAACTTATGACAACCTGTACATTGTATTTATTTAATCACTTTACCTTCGTTCTTATCATCTTTGTAATCATTACTGTACTGTACTGTGACCATTAGGCTGCCTCTAGTACATATCAAATAGGATCGACCCATGATAGGCTTATGCCCCTGGGATACCACCCATAAACACATAAACAGGGATCGACCCATGATAGGCTTATGCCCCTAGGATACCACCCGATAAGAGAGAACTTCCATCACTTAGTTCAATTAATCTTTGAGATT
>JAPEIP010000010.1:226910569-226930427 GCA_026120095.1 Capsicum chinense
TAATAGAACAATTGTTCACTTTCATGCCAAAGATATGGTATAGAGTATGCTTTACATACCTGACTGTCAACCTTCAATACTAGTCCCAAATGGATTTCCCGTCTTTTCGGATTACTTATCTACAATGAACATATATAGCAATCTAGTTTTAGCAACCAAACATCACAATTCAATTATTTGAATTCACTAAACTAGTGGTTAAGTAGTAAGCCTTAATTACAACAAAAAGGGCATCACTTTAACCCTCTTATACTCCAATTACATTCACATGCCATGCATATTCATACAACATCCTCCAATATCAAGTTTGAATTCATTTATCCTTCCAACCAATCCATTAAACCAAATTGAGCCATAGATATAAATAATCGTCAATTCAATAATTTATCACCATATACACCTTCCATAACTCATTTACCATATCCACCTTCCATAACTCAATTACCATATCCACCTTCCACAATTCAATACAACCAAACCATGCAAAATAGTCCATAACCCTATTTCCATTACCTTTCAATAATAACCAACACATATAATCCTCTATCACATATATACATATGGAAAAGAACAAAGGAAAACAATATTCATACCTTAGAATTAACCTGTTGATTATGCAATTCTGTTGGACAAATAATAGGTGTCGTTCGAAGCTCTCGAGATGACAAAAGCCGTTATCAAATTACTTTGGAATTTCTACGGTTGAATCAAAAGTAATTTAAAGGTCAAATTTTGATAGGGTTTGTTCTTCCTCAATGATTGATGATGAAAATGAGTTTTTGAACTCATATACATGTATATATACACATATTCCCATCCATAATATAATACGAAATGACCAAAATACCTTTAAAATTTAAATAATGTAAAATCTGTCCTTTGGTGGACTATTTTGTTAAGCTAAAGTAGATCGACCATAACTCTTTGATCCGATATCAGATTTGGGTAAAATTGGTATAGTTGGAAGGATAATTCAAAGGGAATTCATTTCATATAAATTACGCTACCCAGTTTGTCCTGTACAAGGAGTTATGGTCGTTTGAAGTTGACCCTAAAAATCTGTTTTTATAGGCTGAAGTAAAACGAGTATAACTCCTTACTCAGATGTTGGATTTGGATGAAACCAATTGCATTGGAAAGAACACTCCACGATCTTTATTTAAATAGGTTGAATCTCTCCTAGTTTATTATATTAAGGGAGTTATGATCATTCGAAGTTGACCCAAAAATTCTGCTGGCCTCAGTAGTTTGTGTGCAGGAAATTTTCCTGCACATTTACTATTCCAAAATATCCCGACCACCGTTTTATAGTTTCGAACATTCATGATTATATACGAAACCTTTCCTTTTTTAGAAATATTTATATCATTGGAAAGATTATTCAATAACCTTCGCATGAAACTATCAATAGGCAAATTCCAGTATAAATAAAATAAAAAAAATTAATCCCATATAAATAAGACCAATACACGTACTTGAATACGCCAATACACGTACTTGAATATGGGGTGTTACATCCTTACCCACTTTAGGACATTCGTCCTCGAATGTTAGCATAGTTATTCAACCAAAACAAGTTCAAGTCCATCATTTATATTCACATCATCACATAATAACTATGCATATATGAAAAAAACTTACTTGTTAATGTTCTAACTCCGTTTCTTGAGCTTCCTCTTCATCTTTAAACAAATGAGGGTACTTAGATTTCATTGCTTCCTCAGCTTCCCATGTAATCTCTTCCCTTGGATGATTTCTCCAACGTACTTTCACAGATGCTATCTCTTTATTTCTCATCTTCTTAACTTCGCAATCTAGAATAGCAATAAGCACTTCCTCATAGGTAAGATCTTCCGCAACTTGTACATCCTCAGTAGAAGTGATATGTGATGGATCTCCGATGCACTTTTGAAGCATTCACACATTAAATACCGGATGTACTGATGAGAGCTCTTGGGGTAGCTATCATTTATATGCAACTTGTCCAAACCTTCGAGTGATCTTATACGGGCCTATATAACATGGACTCAAGTTCCCTTTCTTGCCAAATCTTATTACCCCTTTCATTGGTGATACCTTCAAAAATACCCAATCACCTATAGAAAACTCTAGCCCTCTCCTTTTACTATCCACATATGACTTGTGTCGACTTTGGTCTATTTTCAGTCATTGCTGAATTACTTTAACCTTCTCTATGGCTTGATAAACAAGATCTAGTCCAAACAAAAGAGTTTCACCTACTTCAAACCATCCTATTGGTGATCTACACTTCCTTCCATATAAAGCTTCATATGGTGCCATTTTGATACTTGAATGATAGCTATTATTTTAGGAAAACTCAATAAGAGGTAAATGATCATCCCAGTTGCCCTTAAAATCTATTACACAAGCTCATAGCATATCTTCAAGTGTTTGGATGGTACATTCTGCTTGTCCATCTATTTGAGGGTGAAAAGCTGTACTCAACTTCACTTGTGTTCCCAAACACCTCTGAAAAGACTTCCAAAAGTTTGTGGTAAATTGGGTTCCCCGATCTAATATAATAGAAATTGGCACTCCATGTAATCGGACTATCTCTTTAATGTACAGTTTTGCATACTCTTCAACTGTGTAAGTGGTCCTAATTGGTAGGAAATGTGCGGATTTGGTAAGCCTATCAACAATCACCCATATAGAATTGAACTTCCGGGATGTACGAGGCAAACCAATAACAAAATCAATGTTGATCATGTTCCACTTCCAGCTTGGAACATCAATGCATTGCATATAACCTCGGGGTTTTGGGTGCTCAACTTTAACTCTTTGACAATTTGGACATTCAGCTACAAATTCTGCAATGCTCTTCTTATGTCATTCCACCAATACATATCTTTCAAATCTTGATACATTTTGGTTGATCCTGGATGAATGGAATACCTTGAACAATGTGCCTCTATCATAATCTTTTTTCTTAGCCCTACATCCGACACACACAATCGATTTTGGAACTGAAGTACTCCTTCTCGCGTAAGCTCAAATGCCTTGGTCGCACCACTCTGAACGTTCTCCTTAAACTGTAATAAAATAGGATCTGCATATTACTTTTCTTTCACTTTAGCTACTAATGAAGATCCCGCAACATTATGTATGATAGGCTCTTTATCCGGAGTTTCAAGAAGGAAAACTCCCAAACTAGCTAACTGGTGAAGATCTTTAATCATCCCTTGCCTTTCTATAGGCGCCATCATAGCCTTACGACTTAACACATTAGCTACCACATTTGCTTTCCCTAGATGGTACAAGATATCAATATCGTAGTCCTTTAATAATTTAAGCCATCTCCGCTGCCTTAAATTTAGATCCTTCTGATTAAAAATATATTGCAAGCTCTTATGGTAAGTATATATATCAACATGAACCCCATATAAGTAGTGGCGCCATATCTTTAAAGAAAAAATAACTGCTGCCAGCTCAAGATTGTGTGTCGGATAATTTTTCTCATGTGGTCGTAATTGTCTAGAAGCATATGCTATTACCTTACCATGCTGCATCAATACATATCCTAAACCAATTTTGGAAGCATCACAATACATTCTATACCCTTCGGTGCCTTCTGGAAGTACCAACACGGGTGTAGAAATCAACTTGTTCTTTAAATCTTGAAAACTATTCTCACAGGCATCATTCAATGGGAATTTGGATGCTTTATGGGTTTGCTTGGTTAAGGGTACTGAAATGGAAGAAAAGCCTTCAACAAACCTTCTATAATAACCGGCCAACCCGAGAAAACTACGAATCTCCATAGGCGTTGTGGGCCTTGGCCAGTTCTTCATAGTTTCTATATTTTGAGCATCAACCTTTATCCCTTCACTAGATACAATATGACCCAAAAATGCCACCAAATTTAATCAAAACTCATATTTAGAGAACTTTGCATAAAGCTTACAATCACGAAGAGTATGCAATGCCTGTCATAAGTGATTGGCATAGTCCTCTTCTGATCTAGAATAAACTAGAATATCATCTTTAAAAACTATCACAAATACATCTAGGAATGGCTTAAACACACTATTCATCAAATCCATAAAAGCTGTGGGTGCATTTGTTAGCCCAAATGATATAACTAGAAACTCATAATGACCATACCGTGTTTGAAAAGCTGTCTTGGGTATATCCTTCTCTTTGAACCTCAGTTGGTGGTAACCTGACCTCAAATCAATCTTAGAAAAGCACTTGGCACCCTATAACTGATCAAATAAATCATCAATTCTTGGGAGAGAATACTTATTCTTAATAGTCACCTTATTCAATTGTCGATAATCAACAGACATCCTCAGCGAGCCATCTTTTTTGCGCATAAATAACACTGGTGCTCCCTAGCGGGACATACTAGGCCTTATGAATCCCTTCTATAGCAAATCTTTCAATTGCTCTTTGAATTCTCGTAATTCTGCTGGGGCCATTCTATATGGAGGAATGGAGAACGTTTGGGTGCCTGGTATTACATCAATACCAAACTCCACCTCTCGTTCAGGAGGTAAACCTGGAAGATCTTTAGGAAATACATCAGAAAATTCATTTACCATCAGAACAACGTGAAGAGTTGGTGGCTCGGCTTCTGTATCCCTTACTTTAACTAAATGATATATGTATCCCTTATAAATCATTCTTCTTGCCTTAAAATAAGAAATAAATCTACCTCTTGGCGCACCAATTTCACCTTTCCATTCAAGGACTAATTCATTTGGAAAATGGAAATATACCTTTTTTGTATGGCAATCAATTGTGGCATAACGAAACGCCAACCAGTCCATACCCATTATAACATCAAAATCTACCATTTCTAACTCCACAATATCACCCATCGTATCACGACCACAAATAGTTACTATGCAGTTTCGGTAAACCCTTTTAGCTATAATAGATTCCCAACCGGTGTTGACACTTCAAATGACTTAACTAACAGTTGGGGTATTCTTTCAAACTTTCCAGCAACCAATGGAGTAACATAAGATAATATAGAACTAGGATCAATTAAGGCATATACATCGAATGAAAAGATAGACAACGTACCGTAACCACATCTGGGGAAGCCTCTAAATTTTGTTGATCCGCTAGAGCATACATACGATTTTGAGCCCCACTAGAACTCGTGTCTCCTCTATCACCTCTAACATGACCCATTGGTTGTGCACCCCTTCCTAAATAAGACATCGATGATGATGATGCAACAAATGACCCCGTAGGTCGTGCCATACTCCCTATGCCCCTTCATGGGTATTCTCTCATCATATGCGCCGACTTACCATACCAAAAGAAAACATTGGTCCCCAGCCAACATGCACCCAAATGATACCTTCCATATTTATTGCATGGATCTCGAGGAGGTCTCGATTGGCTCATATTCCCTTGCCCTTGGTACCCCACTGTCTACGAAATATGACTCTCACTTCTGTGCCTAAATTAATTTCCTCTGGACCCTTGGAACTATGGTGGGGTACTAGCTGTAGAATAAGAAGGTAATGGCCTAGGTGGTCTAGCAGAAAACTGTGGTCTGAACCCTCCTTAGGATGCAATGAATTGCCTTGTAGATCTGGTCCTCTTGGAATATCCTCTTTCTAATTCCTGTGTTCTTCTTCTCTGCCTCTGATCTTCTATTTTCTGTGCAAAATCTTGGATCCTCACTATGTCCATATCTTTGTTCAAAGCAGCAATAGTAAGATCTCTAACCAGATATGGATCCAGCCTATCCATTTATTGATCAACTCTGTCATCCATAGTAGGTACAACATTAGGAGAAAATCTTGACAAGGAATTCAATCCTAGACTGTACTCCCTGACGCTTATATTCCCCTAAGAAAGATTTAAAAGCTAACCTGTACGGGCCTGACGAATCTCAAATGGAAGATAATGATCAAGAAATACCTCTTTGAACTCTTTCTAAGTAGTTGGGGGTGCATCAATACCCCTAGATCATTTCCAATCCTTATACCAATATATAGCCTTCCGTTTGAATCTATATGCTACTAACTCCACCGTCTCTCTACCCGTTACATGCATAACATCTAAGGCCATTTTAATTTGATCAATAAAGTCCTGTGGGTTCTCGTTAAGATTTGATCTAGTAAAAGTGGGAGGATCCATCTTAAGAAAATCCTGTGTTCGAAGGCTAGCCACCCTATCTGTACCATTAAGACCCGTGGTAGGAATGGCTTACCGTTGAGCTTGTGCAGCAACTATACGAGTCAAAAGTTACACTGCATTTCTAAGATCTTGATCAGCAGCATTAATAGGTGGCTCTGGGGATATAGTTCTCCTCCCCTTTATTTCTTTTAGAGTGGAAGAAATTTCTAATGCATGCTCAGCTGGAGCCTCACTTTTATTAGCTGGTATAGTGGGTGACTTACTAGTCCCCTCTTCGGCAGCCACATCTACTTATTTACCGGTATTTTTGCTTTTGGTAACCGGCATCATTACTATAATAAGAGAAACAAATGGATTTAGTGGTCAACTATGACTTTATATACAATATAGTCTCTATCGCATGATCTAAGACATGAAGAAAAAGAAATAATTCCTAAATGTCCATAGCTTCCTGTTTATAGATGCGGTGCACGACACACCAATAAATAAGACTGTACATAGACATGGCTTTCTAGACTCACTAGGATAAGCTCCTCTGATACCACTATTGTCACACCTCAAATCCTATTGGGGCAGGCAGGCACCCATAACCGAGAAGGCCCAGGAGAACCAGCTCATAACCTTATACTTCCCATGCATACCTCTATGACAACTCAAAATTCAGACGGCATCATGTCGCATATAAAAGAAAATAATCACCTATATAAGATCGAGAACACATATATGTGTATATACAATACTTAGACATTGGAGCCATCACGTTTATTAACAAAACACCACCTTGACTGTATATTAGGTCTACAAAGCCTCTAGACATTACATAGAGTTTAACTAAGATCGGGACACACCCCACCATATAACTAACTTTTATACAATACCAAAAGTGACTGGATATGACATGGAAAGCCCCGAAGCAAACTAGAGGTCACCAAAAGCAGCTGGATATCCTAGCTCCTACTTGTGCGGTGTATGAACTGAGGTACCTGTGCCTGCAGCATGAAATGCAGGTCCCCCGTAGGAGATATCAGTAAGAAATATGTACTGAGTATGTAAAGCTGTAGATAATCATATATGATATAGGATCTCAATAAAAATCAGAAACAAGTGAATAAATCATAATAAGAGTGGACCACACTTACTAGAACTCCATACAGAACAGAACTTAGATAGTTCCATCAGAACCTAGACTGTCAGATATAGTGCTTAGTATTAGTTACATTAGTTAGGCCGATCATAAAGGTTATATCAGTTATATCATTCATCAAAACTTATATTATCAGTATTCAGTTTTAGAACTGTTAGACACAGTCAATCAGACCAGTTATTCCTAATTTGAAATATGAGAAATAGTTTTCCATCTATTCAGTACCTCAGTATTAGTAAACTCATGTCACCACGAGTTCAGTTATAGTTACTTATGCATGTATGTATTCTCACGTTCATATCAGTCAGCATTGTTCATGCATTTAAATACTTTGTATTTAGCCTACCTCACTCATATGCTCAGTACATTCAGTCATATTGACACATTTATGAGATGGTGCTTTCCTTATGTTATACCATAGGTTCAGAGGCACGAGTTCCAGAGCAGTAGTAGCATTGTAGATTTTAGCAGTTAGAGTTAGAAGTAAGTCTCCTCCTTTAAGGACATGATTATTTCTTCATTACCTTATCAGTCAGTTTATTAGACAGAGTTAGTTGGGGATATGTCCCATCGACTTCTTATTCAGATTACTCAGACAGTAGAGGCTTTTAGACTAGATACAGACTAGATATTAGACTTGGTTTAGACTTTAGTATTTTTAGTTTTGTTTTGGTATTATGATACCACCTTATTCAGACATTATTATTATTTAGATGTTTGTCTAGTTTTATTGTTATGGCCTTTCAATTAATATTTTTGTATTTTATAGTATTTTATGTAGTATAAAGGTACATCTATTAGTCATGGATTAGCTTGTGGTCCTTTGAGGTCATGAGCACTATGTAGCATTCTGGTTCAGAAAATTGGTGTGTTACAAACTTGGTATCAAAGCCAGGTTCAATAGAGTCCTAGAAAGTTTGAAAGCCGTATCTAGTAGAGTCTTGTACATGGGTGTGTTGTGCACCACACTTATGTGTAGAAGGCTATGAGATATTTTAGGAATAGTTTCCCTTCTTTCATATTAAAGTTCATGCTATATAAATATTTCCTAAGAAACTCATGTAGATTCTCATCATGCTCAACTCATGTAAACTCCACCTTACTTTCAAGGTAACAGAAGTAGTGAAGCTCAAGTCCTAAAGATAAGGATTTCTTAGACAGTCCCTACAGATAGTTATGGGATTTTCCATATTCTCTCAGATAGTATCCCTCAGTTCTGTTATGTTCCAAAGTTATACAGATTTAATTCATGAACATGAGAACTCATTCTTGAACCCGAATTTAGATATTCCACTAGATCCCTTCTCAGAATCCTATGATAGCATAGAATTAGAGTTAAAAGCATAAACCCAAGAGTTTGGCAGTAGTAGAGTTTGGATAATATCATCCAGATTGAATATATTATGTATTCATAGGGATAGTTGTACTAAAGTGAATCATTAGGCTTTAACAGTGCAAGCAAAAAATTAAGACTATTGATTTGAAATTAAATGTGTAGAGATAAATGTGAATTAGGAATGTGATATTAGTAGTATATAAGGAAATAGTAGTAGATAATGTGTTTAGTAAGGCAAGTATGTGTCGAACAAAGTGTAAGTATGTAGTGATGATTGCAGTCCAGTCCAAAGCTTAGTAAAGTGTTCATAGACTTATGATGATGGACAAGGGGGAGATGGTATATCAAGTACCCAAGTTAGGCTCTGAAATTTTAGTAGTAGTGCCAGTATATATAGAAAAGCAGTTAGGGAAGATGATTCTCAACCCATGCTTATCTCAGTGTTAACTTTTGCACTCTAGTCAGTGTGATGCCTATGCATGCTTCATGTCTTAGTTCCGTGAACACAACTTATATTTATGCTTTCTATAGAATCATGTATGATTCCATTTCCCAGCATAAGGGGTTCGGTTCTATTTCCCTCAGTAATACAAATCATGTCCCATGAATGCAGAAAGCTCCCAGCTCAGTTCATGTAGCTCATAACTCATGTACACATGTCACACTTTACAGATTGCTCAACTCTCATGACTCATGTTACACTCCTATGATCAGTTAATCCAGGATATTTTATGTATATCCTCAGTTCAGACCTTTTGGGTACATCCATATTGTTGATATCCTATTCCTCAAGCCTTAGTCATGTGTCAAGTTCAGCTAATGTCCATTCATGTTCCAGGTCCTCTTTATTCAACTCTTTCAGTGAGCTCTCTTTGTGAGAACAGTGTAGTGATGAGCAGTTGCTTAGATAAGTGAGAGGATAAATGATACATGTTAAGAGAAGATTGTTGCATATCTATTTTATACGAGGGTGTAGTTATGGAGATAGGCTTGAATGTCATGCTAATATGCAAATAAATGACTATCAAGAGGTTGTACTTAGAAAATAGGAAAAAAAAATTCAGAGTGTGACTGTACATTCAGATCCTTAACATATGACACCCTTCATTATGAGACTATCATAACTCAGTTCCCATATTAGTTACAGTCTTAGTTATAATGTATGCTTCAGCTCAGTAATCAGCTCATTTTATGTGTCATGCCTCAGTTTCAGATCTCATATAATCAGTTGAGACTCAGTTTCCAGGTGCCTTGCACATCACCTTAACTTCCCTCTGTACCTCAACCAAGTCAGTATTCTATGAGGGACCTAGTGTCCCAAGATGGAGATATGCTATGATTCCCCGAACTTTCATAACATAAGCATTCCATTCACTTTATGTAATAAATCTAGTATAGAGTAGGGGATACTCATAAGTTTACGCTTAAGATCTAACTTCAGTTGTATGCCATGTATTACAGACTAAGTTCAGTTCATGTATCACGCTCTAGACTCAGTTATGTTCTGATATTTCCGCTCATGTATATTGAGTAATTAGTCTCAGACTCATTGGTATTTTTAGTTCAAGGTAATTGTCTTCCTTGAAGTTACTCATTCACATGTTCATATTTCAATAACAAACTTGGTATTCAGTTCCATGCTCAGTTTTCAGTTCAAACTTGGTATCTTTACCATTACGTGTTCAGTCGCATATTCATAAGTCAATTCAATTATGTATTCATGCATCAGATATGAATGATCAACTTACCAGTACTTCAAATAATGTATTCACTTATCATGTTAGTCATAAAATTAGGCATCAGATATGCATTCTTATTATGAGAAACTCTGTTCATCAGAACACTCAGTCATGCATGCATGAATTAGTTACTCATACATCAGATATGCATATTCAGTATGATGTATTTAGATTATCCCTCATGTCAGTCCTGAAACCATGTTTCAGAAGTGTATGTCTTGTATGTACTTCAGTTGATCTTATCTTCTATCTCAGCCATTCTCATTCGAGGATGAATGTTCCCATATTGTAATACCCCAAAAAATCCAAACCACTATTAGCGCCATGTTTCAATCTTATGTATAGTACATTATGGTTCTTTTATAGTTTTAGGAGCAAGTTAGATGTATATTAAGTATTCAAATAACCTGAAGCTATCAGACGAATCAAAACATTCCTTACTGATTGAATTCTTGGGAAGGATGTTGTCATAGTCATCTTCAAATGAGAATATCTCTTGTTATACTATGAATTTTTGAGCTCATGACCCACTAAGAAATATATAATTTAATTAGCTTTCCAACTATACCAATTGATCCTAAATATGATATCAGAGCAAAAATTTATGGCCATTTTTACTCCAGCATGTCAGCCTGAAAACTGAGTGATGATATTTCTGACGACTTATCATAATTTTGGCGACATTTCTAATAACCTATCACATTTCTAATGACATTTCTGATGACTTATTAGCAATGTCATCAGACTTAGGTAGAAATCCAAAAATTTCAGCTCCCAGGTGACGACTTGGGCTGACAGGCTATCACAGATCTGATGGCTTATCAGCCCATGTCGTCAGCTAATAATTTCAGTAACTGAGAGGCAATTTCATAGGGGTATTTTGGTATTTTTCTTTCACTCTAAACATGATATTAAATCCCTAAGAAGTCTATTATCCCATTATTTTTGTAATTTTCCTCAAGAAGAAGAACATTGTCTCCCAAAGGGGTTTAACCCTAGTAAAGAAAAATCAAGAGCAAGCCTAAGGATTTATTTAAGAACCTTCAAGAAATATTATATCTCTTTCAAGATCAAGATTTAAGGTATATGTAGTGTTCATCCACAGATTCCTTTCATCCGTGGAGTTCAATAACCCTCTTTTAAACTATGAATCATGAAGTTTTGTTGTGGGTTGATTATGTTTGTGTTATTGATTGTTATACAACTTCCAAATTAGAATCTTTATTTGGTTTTATGAAATTGGGATGACATGAAAATTGAAATATATGAATTTTGAGTGGTTTAAATCATTAAGGTGATGAATATGCCTATGCCATAAGGTGTGCATGCAAGGTGTCTGATAAAAGACCTAAGAGACTAGAAATTATGGATTATAGCTAAATAGAACTTAAATGAAAAGACCATGCTCTATTCTTTACGACTTTACATGAATTCTATGCTAATTATTATGTATTGTTTTTGTGATATGGAATGCTCATGAAATTGAAGCTATGCAAGTATTTAAATGTTATACGCATTCCATTTCATGTATATGGTGTTGAGAAACATGTGTAGTATGAAATCCCTTACTTATTGTATTATGAATTGTGGATGTTATTCCTATGATCAAGAAGTGTCATGTGTGTCAGTTTCCTTCCATCGAGTCTTGGGGGTACTTATACCCGACAATTTAATTGTGTACCTAGAGCCATGTCATGTTTTACGATACTCTAAGTCAAGCCATGATCCATAGAACTCAGTCAACAATGTGACTTAGGAAATCTCAGAAATCTCAGAAGTTTAGTAATCTCAGTGATTTTAGTATTCCAAGAAAATTCTCAGTAACTACAGTACTCTCAGTCAGTCCTCAGACATCAGTACATTCTATCAGTCAGTTAAGTTCAGTTAATCAGTTCAATTCAGTTAATAAGTTTAGCTCAATTAATCATGTTCAGTCTCTTCAGTTAGGAGTAGAAGTTAGCACCGAGTAAACCCAAGGATGGGAACTCACCCTCCAGTAGAGGGTGTGATTTCTAGAAGCAATCCTTACATTCTAGAACTACATAGATAGCGTAGGTTAAAACATAATAACTGCTAGTTGTGGGTAGATGAGGTGGCCTAACCTGCTAGTAGAGGGTTTCTACTATTCTTATTTTGAGTACCTACTAGTAGAGGGTTCTCACAGGCTATCATTATCAGCGGCGTGGTATTGACACCCTTCTAGTCAAGGCAAAGTTTGGACCCCAGTTTACTATATTGGCACATATGGGGAATGTCGGTTAAACAACTACCTCCCACAGTTTTAGTATCAGTCTCAGTAAAGGAACTCAGATAGTTTTTTAAATTTTTAGGACTGTCAGATACAATCAACTCAGTTATAGTGAGGAACTCAGATAGTTTCATCAGACTAAATACTATCAGATACAGTCACTCATGTTACCATTTATATCAGAACCCCAGTTAGTTTAGCATGGGGCTTGTCGGTTAGGTGACTACATCCCACAATTTTAGTTACAGAATAAGGACTGTCAGATATAGTCAATTCAGCTGATTAATATAGATTTAGGACTATTAGATACGGTCAATCCTTATCATTTTAAATAGACTTTAGGATTATCCACTAGATACGACTAATCTCATCTATGGTCAATCAGTAATAGTATCCTCAAATTTAGAGATCACCCTCTAGGTAGGACTGATCTCAAAATAAGTTAATTCATCTTTATTAATAATATACTCAAAGATTACCTGCTAGATAGGACTGATCTCAAATGTAGTTACTCCGTACAGAACGAAACTAAGATAGTTCCATCAAAACTTAGACTGTTAGATACAGTCGCTTAGTATTTGTTACATCAGTTAGGCTGATCATCACAGTTATATTAGTCAACATAACTCATGTTATCAGTATTCAGTTTAAGGATTGTTAGACATAGTCAATCAGACCAGTTCTTCATAATTCGAGCTATCAAAAATAGTTGTCATAGTCAATCATACTAGTTCTTCATAATTTGAGCTGTCAAAAATAGTTGTTCATCTATTCAGTACCTCAGTATCAGTAAACTCATGTTGTCAGTATTCAGACTCCGTAGTTAGTATCACCACGAGTTTAGTTATAGTTACTTATGCATGTATGTATTCTCAAGTTCATATCAATCATTATTGTTCATGCATATAAACCCTTTCCATTTAGCCTACCTCACTTGTATAGTCAGTATATTAAGTCGTGCTGACACATTTATGCTATAGTGCTTTCTCATATGTTATACCATAAGTTCAGTGGCACGAGTTCTACAATAGTAGTAGCATTGTAGTTTTTAGCAGTCAGAGTTAGAAGTGAGTCCTCATCCTTCGAGGACATGATTATTTCTTCATTACCCCATTAGTTAGTTTATTAGACAGAGTTAGTTGGGGATATGTCCCTTTATCTCCTTATTCAGATTACTCAGAAAGTAGAGGCTTTTAGATTAGATACAGACTAGATATCAGACTTGGTTTAGACTTTAGTATTTTTAGTTTTGTTTTGGTATTGTGATACCATCTTATTCAAATATTATTATTATTCAGATGTTTATCCAGTTTGAACCTTATGGCCTTTCTACTCCTGTTTCTGCATTTTCTAGTATTTTATGTAGTATATAGGTATAGATATCAATCATGGGTTAGCTTGTGGCCCTTCGGTGTCATGAACACCGTGTAGCATTCCGATTGAGAAAATCAGGGCGTTACAATAATATACATATATAAATGTAGAAACATAAGCTGTAAGGCCATAAGGTTCAAATGTGAAACATAAAATCTGATAAAAAAGCATTTAAATGGGGTATAGAAATACCCAAAACTGAAATAAACTATCTGAATATATTATAGTCTAAAAGCCTCTAAACTGTCTGAATAAGGAGTTTATGGGACATGTCCCCAACTAACTCTAACTACTAAAATAAACAATTACTGAAATGATAAAGTGATGATCATGTCCTCGAAGGATGAGGACTCACTGCTAACTCTGACTTTTGGATACTGGAATGCTACTGATGCTCTGGAGCTCGTTCTTCTAAACCTATGGCGTAAAGTAAAATACTATAGCACAAATGTGTCAGTACGATTAAATGTATTGGTATGCATGTGAGGTAGGCTGAATGCAACGGTCCATATGCATGAAAAATAAATGAATATATAACATGAATATGAGAATACATGCATGAACAAGTAACTATAACTGAGACCATACTGACACTAGGTACTAAGTTTTGAGTAATGATTTACAAATATTTGGGTTTATTGATACTGATAACTGAGTCTACTAAATACTGGGGATCTAATTGTATATTACTAATAGAGGAATGATTGTTCCAAACAGTTCTGATTATGATGAACTGGTCTGATTGACTGTATCTAATAGTCTTAAAACTTGTTACTGGTAACATGAGTTAATGATAACTAATATAACTGATATAATTAAGATAACAGGTATAACTAATCTAACTGATACTGAGCGACTATATCGGATAGTCTATGTTTTGATAGAACTAGCTGAGTTTCATGCTGTTCTGAGTTGACTGTATCTGACAGTTATGAATTCTGTAGAACTATATGAGCTTTATTACTGAGACTAAATAACTGTATCTGACAGTCCTAATTCTGTAACTCAAATTATGGGAAGTATTTATCTAGCTGACATGCCCTAAATAATCACAATATATAAGTTGGGGTTCAATCTATAACCCTAATTGGAAGGGTGTCAATACCGCACCACTAGTAAGGATAATCTATGAGTAACCCTTATATAATAGGTAACTCTAGTGAGAACGGTGGCAACCCTCCTATAACAGGTTAAGACACCTTATCCACCCTCATATAATAGGTTATGATGTCTAAACCTACATTGGCTATGTAGTTATGGAATACAAGGATTGCTTCTAAGAATCACACTCTCATATAACAGGTGAGTTCCCATCCTTGGGTTTGCTCGGTGCTAATTCCTACTCCCATATGAATAGACACTAAACATAATTAACTAAACTAGACTATACTGAATTCATGGAGTTCTATTGACTGACGGAATACTACCGAGATTACTGAATTTACTCATATTTCCTAAATCACATGACAGACTGAGTTCTATGGATCATGTCTTGATAGAGGATATCGTTAAACATGACACTGGCTCTAGGTACACAACTATATTTTTCACGTACAAGTACCCCTAGGACACGATGGAAGGAAACTGACAGAGCATGACTTTCTTAAATACATAACCAACATCAATAATTCATACTACAATAGTAAGGGATATTTCATAAAGCAAATGGTTATCATAATCTTGTATATAGCTTAGAATGCACATGATCATGTCTTAACTTCATTATTTTGAATATCATGGTTATATCATCACGCAATTGCATTACACAACAATCCTCATGGAAATCATTTTAAACATAGGGGAACACATACATTCATAACTTGGGTCACAATCTAACTATCAAACATAATTTCTATTCTCCTAGGTATTTTATCAAACACTTAGTTTACATGATTAAAGTCTTAGGCATGAGCATGAATTTAATACAACCTTACTTCACAATTCAACCCAATTTCATGATTTCAGTACACATATTAACCTAAATTCATGAAGACATAATAAAGGTTTCATTTTGGAATTCATACAACAACAATACATGAACATAATTCAATTAATAGAATGAATATCACTATTCGTAATTTAAAACTTGATTCTTGGCCTTCATGGACGAAACATGAATAAAGACTATGCATACCTTAGATGGAAGATTCCTGATAATTAACGGAGGAATTTTCTTGAACTTGGATCCCCAATTGGAAACCCTAATGTGTTCTTAAGAGGATTTTGAGAGAAAAGGGTGTATTTTGGTGTAAATGAGGCTTAATACCATGTTTAAGCCTTACATAGAGTTGTAAGAAATTTCCATTTTGCCATTAAAAACGTAGACATTTAATGACTAAATAACAGGGCACCGATGCTATGAGTGACTTGGAGCATCGAGGGCTGCAACGCTATACCTGACGTAGCGCACAATGAACGCATCAATCGTTATCTTTTTTGGCTCTGGTATACTGCACAACTGGTGACCAATGTGACTGGCGATGTGCCGTGCCAATATCGCGTTGGTCAAATATTTTGGACTTCCATTCTTGATCTAAACAAGTTTTCAAAAAATCCAAAACTTATAAGGAAACAACAGTTGACCTTCATGATCATGAATCAATAAAATGCAGACCATTAAAGAATGATCTTGGGTGTCTTTATATGCCTAAGCACCATAACTTACCCATATTTTAGCTAAGTTTAGAGAACAAAGTGTCTAGTTTCTTATGTTTTTACTCTACTTATATGTGATTGAGCTAACCGATGTGATTAGTATGATTTTAGGTATTAATGAGGTAGATGGAGACATAATGGGACTATGGAATGCGGAAGGCATATGACACAAGGTATAGTAGCAGTTTGGATCAAATATGGCGCCTAGAAACTATGTCCAAGACTAATTTATCATTTATAATTAGTTTAGGGACTTAGAAGGAAATAATGAGAGAAAATATTCTTAAAAAGACTTGATGCTGAAAATTTATTATTATTCATTATTCTGTATCAGTTTTTAAAGAGGAGAAGGGCAGCTTAGCTTGGGAGAGAGAAAAATATTTTTTTCTCTTGTTTTCACTATTCACACACCAAGATCATCTTCTAGTTTTTGGTATGATGAATATTTCTATTGTGATTCCCATTTTATTCATGACTAGCTAAGTTTATTAGTTAGGGTTATGGAAGCCTTGTAACATACAATCTATTACTTTGGATTTTTGAATTCATCAAGTATTGATCTACTTCTATCATACTCTCTTCGTTTATATTGAATTCTCGTGGTTGTAAATATAGAGGATGTTCCATAATACTCAACTTATTTGATAGAAAGGATGAGGTTTGGAAAAGAGAGTAGTGAAAAGAAAATACAATTTCCAACCCCTATTTCATATGTTAATGCCTTAACAGGATTTACTACTTAGAGATTTGGTATTGTTTTTGTAAACACTTTTGATTTGAGAGAACTAAAGTGAATTAGTCCTTGATGGTTGAGAAACACTAGGATTATGATATTAAATACAATATGTTTCTCTGTAACCATGACTCATGTATGAATTCATAAAGCCCATAGTTAGAAAGTATTGAAAACTACAAGTTGGACATAACCCTAGCTTGCTATTTCTCTAAATTTGAGTACTACTACACATATCTCATCTTGTTAAACTGAAACCATTAATTTGTGAACTGAATCAAATTTCTCCTTTTTTGTTTTATGGAAATGAATGATTAAAATTCAAATAATCTGAATACAACTTAATTAGCACGATATTCCCTATGGGATTTGACCCCAACCTAGTTGGGTTCTATATTTGACAACAACCACTTACTCCCTCGTATTAGAGGTGTAATTTAGGTGTATTAAATTTTGGAACCATTATCGGAGATTACAGTTGTTGATTGAGTTTATGTGCGTTAATTAACTGTTAGTCAAGTTTCCTTATTTTATGTTTCTTTGTTATTTTTGTTCGTTACAGGTTCATTCTTGTTAATACTACAAAATAAAAGTTCAGGAGAACCATTATTATCCTTCAATCCTGAACTCATCTCATTGAAAGAATGGATAACCAACAGGAAGATGACAAATTAACTACTTTGGCTAATGCTCAATTAAATCAACAGAATATAGATAACCTAGGTCGGGTACCTAATCTAGATAAAGAAGACCTAGGAGATGATGATTTAATTAACCCAGCTAATAGGAGGCCTGAAGTGGGAGTAGTTGCACCTATAAATTTAAATTGTCCATTCAGAGGAAGACTAGACCGCCAAGCTGCGTAGTTTGATATTGACAATGATGAGGACGATTTAGATGAAGTTAGATCTACAAGGGCAATTATTCTACCACCACTAGCTCCTGGTGAAATTCAACATCACCAATACTATGATCCAGCTACTAAATTTAAAATGACTCTTTGGTGGAGTACCTGGTGATGATCTAAATCTATATTTAGTGAATTTTATCAGTATTTGTAAGTTGTTTGATGATCCTGGAGTGGGAAAAAATGCTATTCATTTAAGATTGTTCCCACTGTCTGTGTCTGCAGAGGAAACTATATAGTTGAATAAGCTGACTCCTGATTATATAACAAACTGGAGGCAATTGAAAGGAGCTTTCCTAAAAAGGTTCATTCCATCCTCCAAAATGTTACAGTTGAGGGATGAGATTAGTAACTTTAGGCAATTGTCTAGTAAAGCTTTGCATGAGACTTTGGTGAGGTTTAAAAAGAAGTTGACTCAATTCCCAAACCATAATATGACTAATGAACACTTGATGGAAATATTCTATAGGGCTTTGAACTCACTTTCAAAGCCAATAGTAGATACTGCTGCAGGAAGACCTTTTATGGAGCTTACCTTTACTGAGGCTACAGATATATTAGAAGAATGACTAAGACAAGTAGGTCTTGGCATACTAGAGATTCTGTAGTAGTAAGAAATGCTGGGTCTAATATAATATCAGTAGAGCAGTGTAGGGGAGAAGAGGAGGGTGATCACGATATGGCTTATATGAAAACCCAGATGGATCTACTCATGAAATATTTTCTATCAGTGAATATAGAAAAGGTAAAAGTTGTGGGGTCCCATGGTAAGGGAGATAAATCAAACACTGAGCAAGAGGCTAATTATTTGCATAACTAGGGGGATTTCCAAACCGGTGGTCAAGGAAACCAAGGTTGGAACCATCAAGGAGATTGGAAGAATAAAAATAACATAAGTGGATTGTATGTACCTCCTGGAAGCCGTGATAATGCTGCCACCAGTTCAGGCAGAATATCCATAGAGGACATGATGGAGAAACTATTAAAGGGAGTTGAGCCGACCAATTTTGGGGTGACTACTATGAAGAGTTACATATCTTTCATTAGTTAACTAGTAAATTCGTACTCAATTTCTATCAAACAACTGGAGCAGTAGATGAGCCAATTATTCCCAGCATTCAACCAAAGACAGAATGGGACCCTACCAAGTGATACAGTTCAGAATTCGACGACTGATGGATCGTGTATGGCATTACAACTAGGAGCGGTAAGATGTTATCTAGTCCAAGATTAGGAGCATCCTCTCATACTGATGCGGTCGAAATAGATTGGGATATAGTTGATGAATCTTTAGTGGTGCTTGTGGGGTTGGGATATTTTGAAAAGAAGAGTGTGGAAGTAGAACAACAACCTAAGATGAAGAATATTAGTGATATGGAGTAAGGCATGAGAAAGAAGGTAAAAGTTTCTCCAGCTGAAATCCCAAGGCAACCACCTCCATTTCCACAATGATTAAATAAGAAAGAAGATAAAGGGAAGTTTAACAAATTCATGACTATATTGAAGTAATTGATAGTGAACGTGACTTTAGTTGAAGAACTGTAACAAAAGCCTGGATATGTTAAGTTTATGACAGATCTAGTGATGAAAAAAAAAGTG
>JAPEIP010000010.1:226946871-226963901 GCA_026120095.1 Capsicum chinense
CAAGTCTGTCAAACCATTATTTTATTATCATATTCAGATCAAGATGTTCATGGTGAGAATTTATTAGTACAGTACCATGTAATGTTAAGAAAATAATAATATCAGTGTCATTTAGTTAGGAGTAACACAAATCACCAAGTGAACGCAGGGATGGCGGCTCCCCCATCATTTAGGCATAAGTCATTATTAGCAGTCCCTAAGGTCAAAGCCCACGACACCACCATAGAATTTTGAGGGGTCCCCCATCAATTAATATGACACCCCCATCTTTCAAGATATCAGCCTTATGGATCCACCTCATAAGTCATGTGTTGGTACCCCTGGCAAAGTGCCAGCACCCTTTCAACTAGGGATACAAATTGGAATCGGATAGCTTAGATTGGGGTATGTCAATTGTATTCAACTCCAAAAGTCTCATTTCTATATTATGGATATATTGGATAAAGTTTGCATGACCGAGGGAATAGTTATTAGACATTCAGTTACTCATGTTATATGGATTATCTCAGTTCATGTTTTACTTGGTCTCTCATTCTTACAATTTTATGTTCATGCATTCATATTTAGTTTCCTTATGTATTTTAGTAAGCCTTTACCTCATGTACAGGTACATTCAAAGTACTGATTGTATACTATTTTTTTTCATTATGTTGTCTTATAACATAGGTTCGGATGCTTAGTTTCTCGACAGCTCTTAGTCAACTCAGTATCACTCAATTACAGTACTGGTGAGTCCTTCTCTAATGAGGACGCGACATATTATTACAATTATTTCAATATGTCCTTATGTTTGTCAGTCAGGTTTAGTTAGGGATTTGTATCATCAACTTCTTATGATTTTAGAATCTTTCAAACAAATAGTTAGTGTCGTGTTCATACTTTAAGGCGTGTTTCAATTTCTTTGATTTTTGTTTTGAAATGCTAGTATTTTGTATCAGTATTTCATCAGTTTATATTATAGAGATGTATTTAAATTATTATTTTATCTAGTGGTCACAATAGATACCAGATCATGGGTTAACATGGGGTCATTTGTGGACTTAAGCATTGTATCGTGACAAGGGGTAGCCTTGAGTCACAAGAAAACTCTTTATTAGAAACTTAGGTTTTAAAATGTCATAGGGTGTCTAAAAACCATGTTGAGTAAAATCTTATACATGGATATAAAGCATGCCACACTTATAGACAAGAGGCTATGAGATGTTTTTTGAAAAGTTTCCTTACTTTAAGTATTTATTTCGTGCGAAAGAGAATGAGATCTATTAAATACTTTTTTTTAAACTCATCCTTCATTCCATTTACAAAAAATGCCTCCAAGGAAAATAATAGAAGAAGAAATAGGGATCAGTCCATAGAATCACCTGCTCTAGAAGATCCCCTGAATGACCATATTTCCCATGCCCAATTCAGGTACACTTTCTCAGCTATGGTAAATTCTATAGCTACTAATAATAACCAAAAGGCTGTTGCTCCAGAAAATCTAGTGTTGAATACAGTTGCAGATAAAATTCAGGATTTCACTCGAATGAATCCCTCTTTATTTTCTAGATCCAAGTCTTAGAACGATCCTCAAGAGTTTTTATATGGGGTGCAAAAAGTTACAAATATCATGGGTATCACTTTTAATGAGAGTGAGGACTTAGCTACATATCAGTGCTAAATAGTAGCTCACGCCTGGTTCAAGCAATGTAAAAATACAGAGGTGTTGATGCAGGTCCTATAGAGTGGGAGAAATTTGCCATGAATTTCATAGATAGGTTCTTCCCACTAGAGTTAAGAGAAACTACGGTTGAAGTGTTTATAAATTTTAACCATTGTAGCATGAGTGTGAGGGAGTACTCGCTCAACTTCACTCTGATGGTTAGGTATGCTCCTACTATAGTGGGTGACTCCAGGTCTATGATGAGTAAGTTCATTTCTGGTGTATCTGGCAGTATAATAAAAGAGTGTAGGACTGCCATGTATATTAAGGGATGGACCTTTCTACGCTGATGGTTCATGCACACCAAGTTAAGGAGGAAAAGCACAAAAAGAAGGAAAGAGAGAATAAGAGGGCAAGAATATATAATTTTAGCTTTTCTCAACCGAGGTACGTAGGTGGAACTCATTATTAGTTTCGGCAGAAATATTTTAGCTCCATCCCTATCAATAGCTAGTGCGCTAGTGCCTATGTTTAGGCAGGATAGCCGAGATAGAATATTTGCCCCTATGTCCAAGGTAGTGTGAATAGTCATTGGACCAATATGACTTGAAAGAAGTGTAATAAGAATTATCAAGGTAAGTGCATAATAGGTTGTGATATGTATTTTTGGTGTGGGAAACCAAGCCACAGGATAAGGAAATGCCCATTGGGTATATGAATTGGTAGAAATGATTGCCAGTAGGGCTAAGCCAATTTTTCAGTAGCCCTAGAAGGATGCCTTACCCAATAGGGTACCACCTCCAGTACCACCAATGAATAGCATTAGAACTGAATTTACTCTCTCCAGACTCAACATGATTAGGAATGTTGTCCTGATATAGTTAAGGGGATGTTACAAGGCTTCCATCTTCATATTTATTCACTGTTAGACATTAGAGCTTTACATTCTTTTGTGACTCCTTATATAGCTATAGACTTTCGGGTAAATCTTGACATAGTAGCAGAGCTTTTCTTAGTGTCTACCCTAGTGGGCAATTCTATTATAGCCATACAGGTATACAAAAACTGCTCATTCATAGTGTTTTAGAAAGTTACTTCAGTAGTTCTTGTATAATTAGAGATGACTAATTTTGATGTCATTCTCAGCATGGATTGGCTTCACTCGTGCTATGCCTTAGTTGATTGTAGGAATAGAATTGTTCAGTTCTAGTTTCCTAATAAGCCTATCATTGAATAGAGGGATAGTACTTCAGTTCCTAATGGTTAGTTTTTCTCCTATATTAAGGCCAAAAAGATGATATCGAAGGGATGCATATACCATATCATTTGAGTAAAGGACTCAAATTCAAAAACTTTGGGTCTTGAGTCAGTCCCTATAGAGAATGAATTTCTAGATGTGTTTCCTAAAGATATTCTTGGGGTTCCTCTCGAAAGGGAAGTTGACTTCAAAATAGATCACTTTCTAGATACTCAGCCTATCTCTATTCTTCTTTATAGAATGGCTTCACCTAAGCTTAAAAAATTAATAGAACAACTGAAAGAGCTCATAGATAAGGGTTTTATTAGATGAAGTATTTCTCCATGGGATGCTCCAGTCCTCTTCGTGTGGAAGGAAAATGGTTCTCTTATAATATGCATTGACTGTAGTTAGTTGAACAAAGTCATAATTAAGAATAAGTATCCTCTTCCCATAATTGATGACGTGTTCAACCAACTTTAGGGTTCAAGTTATTTCTCTAAGAGTGACCTAAAATTTGGATATCATCAACTTAGTGTCAGATAATGCAATATTTTGAAGATAACCTTTAGAACTCAACATGATCACTTTGAATTCCTAGTTATGTCTTTTGGACTAACGAATGCTCCTGCAACTTTTATGGACATGATGAGCAATGTGCTCAAGTAGTACTTTGACATGTTCATTATACTATAGATAGATGACATCCTCGTGTATTCCCGTAGTGAAAGTGATCATGCAGAATATTTAAGGCTTTTATTGCAGACCCTAAAGGATCATTAGTTATTTTCTAAGTTAAGAATGTGCAAATTCTCATTGAGATCAATTGCTTTCCTTAGACATATAATCTCGGATGATGGTATTCGATTTGATCCTCAATACTGAAGTAGCGAGAAACTAGCCTAGACTCATCTCTTTGTCAAATATCAAGAGTTTGGTAGGTTTAGCTGGTTATTACAAGTGCTTTGCTAAAGGTTTTTCTTCTATTTCTTCTCCCATGTCTATACTAATACACAATAAATTCCAATTTAAGTGGTCAAATTCCTACGAGAAGAGTTTTCAATAGTTGTAGACTCGACCCACTTTTGCTCCAGTCTTGACTTTGCCAGATAGTACAGATAGGTTTGTAGTTTATTGTGATGCTTTGAGAGTTTTTATTGGTTGTTTGTTTATGCAGAGAGGTGAGGTCATAACTTATTGCTTTAGACAGCTTAAATTGCATGAAAAGAATTACCCAACCTATGGCCTTAGGTTAGCAGCAGTTGTCTTTTCCTTAAAAATTTGGAGGCATTATCTATATGGGGTTAATGTTGATGTTTTCGAGTATCATAAGAGTTTACCTACGTGTTGACGCAGAAAGATCTAATACTTCATTAGACAAGGTATCTTAAATTGATGAAGGTCTACAATATGAGTATGTTGTATTATCTGGGCAAAGCCAATTTAATAGTCGATACCCTTAGTAGATTATCTATGGGTAGAGTTGCTTAGTTTGAGAATGTTAAGAATGAGCTAGTCTGTGAGGTTCATCAACTTCTAGATTAGAAGTTTGGTTGGTTGATTAGGCCGAAGGTAGTATATGGGTTCAAAATGGTTCGGAATCTTTATTGGTTGCCGAAGTTAAAGAAAAGTAAGACAGGGACCCTAATTTGGTTAAGTTGAAAGAGGAAGTTAGAGATCAGAAAATGGAGATTTTCTCACAAGGAAGAGAGGGTGTGCTTCATTTTCAAGTCAGATTGTATGCTCCAAGTGTTGATGGTTTGAGGCAACACATATTATCAAAAAGTGCATAGTGCATGGTATTTTATTCACCCAGGTGCCACTAAGATGGAATGTGATTTGTGGGAAATCTATTAGCTGACTAGCATGAAGATAGAAATTGTAGAATTTTTGTCTAAGTGTTTGAATTATCAGCAGGGTAAGGTTGAGCACGAAAGGCCTAGTGGTATGCTTCAGAAGTTCATTATCACCATTTGGAAGTGCGAGGTGGTTAACATTTATTTTGTAATAGGATTACCTCAAATTCGTCATCAACATGATTCGATATGGGTCATTATAGATAGAATTACCAAGTTAGCCCATTTATTACCATTTCATGCTTTGTATTTAGATGAGGATTATAATAAACTATATCTTAGGGAGTTGGTTAAGTTGCATGGGGTTCCATTGACTATAATTTTAAATAGAGGTACTCAGTTTACCTCTCACTTTTTGAAGGCTTTTCGAAAGGGTCTTGGTACCCAAGGTCATCTCAATATAACTTTTCATCCTTAGACAGATGGTCAGGCAGAGAGGAACATTCAGAATCTAGAAGACATGTTGAAGGCATTTTTTTTTACTTCAAGGGTAGTTGCGATGACCACATTCCTTTAATTGAGTTTGTTTATAACAACATGTATCACTCTAGTAGTCAAATGGTTCCATTAGATGCTCTCTATGAGAGAAGATTTAGGTCTCCTATTAGTTGGTCTGAAGTTGATGAGGCGACTTTGGTAGGGACATATTAAGTTTTTGAGGTGATGGAGATAGTTTACTTGATCGGAAAAGGGCTGATGAGAATCCAAATTTGTCAAAAATCTTATATGAATGAGAGAAGAAGATATCATGAGTTTGATGTCAGTGACTTCGTTTATCTAAAAATTTCACCTATAAAAGTGGTGGAGATATTTGGAGAAAGGAAAGCTAAGTCCCTATTATGTTGGTCCATATAGAATTTTAAGCCTTTATGGTAAGGTAGCTTATGAGTTAGACATATCTGTATATTTGGCATCAATGCATCTGGCCTTCCATGTTTCACTGCTAAGAAAGTGTATGGGTGATTTAGCTTTTGTTGTTCTTACAGAGAGTGCGGATGTGAAGGATAATCATTCTTATGAAGAGGCCCAATTGAAATCCTTGACTGCCAAATTCATAGATTAAGGAATAAATAAGCTCCCGTGATTAAGGTTTTATGGTGAAATTAGTTTGTTTAGAGAGCTACTTAGGTAGCAGAAACATATATGCTAGCCAAAGATCCTCATCTTTTCTCCATGCAATAAGACTCAGCTTGAGGTAATGGTTTTTATTAAATTAACTCATTTGTTCTCTATTTCAACTATATAACAATCCTCATGCCATTTTATGTATTCATGAATTTATTAGTCCATGTATCATGTTTTAGACTCAGTTATTCAGTCATTCTTTAAATCATGGGTATTCAACATACGATCCTAGTTTTCTTAGTATCTCAACTTAACCAGTTTAATTCAAGGACAAATTAACCCACAGGGAGATATTGTAATACTTCTGTAATAGCCAAAAAATCCAAACCAATATTAGAACCATTCTTCAAGCTCATGATAAATAAATTATAGTGTTTTGTAAGTTTTATGAGTGAGTTTGATGTATGTTAAGGCCTCAAATAACTCCTAGATATTAGACGAATCAAAATTTCCCTTACCGATTGAGTTCTTGAGAAGGATGATGCTACAGTCAATTCAAATAATCATTTCTTTTCCTTTACTTATGATTTTGGATCTCATAAACCATCAGCATATAGATAGTTGAATTACATTTCCAAAGATACCAATTTTACCTAAATCTGATACCTGAGTGAAAAGTTACAACATTTTTTATGTGGACTAGTAGGTTACCATGATTTTACCGCTCGGTGGTGCAATAGCGACGGAGCCAATACCTCTCAGAAGTATCCCTCAAAATCAGGATTGTCCAAAAGAGTAGGTCACCGCTATTACACCATTCAGAGGCGCTTATAACAGTGGAACCAATACCGCTCTACGGTAAGCCCCAAAATTTGGATTCTGCTGAATTTCTTAATTTCCAGGGTTAGTTTAGTCTTTTCCTATGGCTCCAATTGGTGAAAAACACAGGATTAAATCCCCAAAAAACAAATTTCGTCATCATTTATTCAAATTCTCTCAATTTAAAACCAAATCCTCTCAAGAACAAACCCTAGACCTTTCATCATTCAAGATCAATTCTTAAGAAATCAACCAAGAACTTCAAAGAACTCTTCAACTAAGGTATGTTAAATATTCATCCATGGGCCCTTTTCACTGATAAATTTCAAGAACCCAATTTCAATCTCAGATTTTTGATCTTTACAAGTCATTGTGATTTTGATTGTGATTTTAAATATGAATCTCCGTACACTTTGATTCTATACCATGTTTATATGAAATTGTTGTTATTATTAAACCCCACATGTTTTAATAATGTTATTCATTGATTTAATTCGTAATTAGTGATGTTGATGTTGAAATCATACTATTTCTATAAGTTTTAAATTATTCCTATGCTTATCTTAAACTTTTAATATCAAGTGTTTGATGAAATGCTTACAAGAATGAATTTTAAATAAATTCTTTAATATTATGTCCCAAAAGTTTAAGTACTAATTTGTCATTTTTGCTATCGAGTCCTAGGGGTTATGAATACTCAAAAACATAGTTGTTTACTTTGTCTCAGTATCTTCAGAATAGTTTTAGATATGTTTTGAGCGGTATTAGTTTAGTCAGTCATAATAATCAAATAAACTTAGAAAAGTTTAGTATTCCTAGTTAGTTTAGTTGGGAGAAGGATTTAGCACCAAGTTAACATAGGGATGGGGGATCACTTTCCAGTTGAGGGTGTGATCTTTAGTAGCAGTCCCCACATTCCATAACAATGTAGTAAACATAGGTTGCGATGTTAACCTGCCAATTGAGGGTTGATCTCATACGGGTACCTGCCAGTTGAGGGTGACCCTTAGTCATTCGGGATAACACTTTAGTGGATCCACACAACTAGTGTTAGTACCTGTGGCATATTACTGACACCCTTTAAACTAGGGTCACATTTTTGACACCAATTTGCTCATTAGAGCATGTCAGTTAGATGATAGCTTCCACAATCTCAGTTTTGTATTTAGTATACTTCAGTTCAGGCTTGTATTGTCCATAAAATATAATTATTAGTTATTCAATCATCAGATTTCAGTATTTTAGTTTAAAGACTATATTCAAAATATGTTTTTTGCTTGGTCATACGTTCTCGGTATTTATAGATTTCATGCATTCTATTAAGTATTTTATTCAATTCATTCAGTTAGTTATTACTCCTGCATAAAAAACAAAGCATACCAGCCCACCTCATTTAGGATACAAGTACTTTCAAAGTACTAACTGCATACTCATTTTTTGTGCTATGATATCTCATTTATAGGTTTGAACGCTCAGGTTCCCGACCACACCTAGGCCTCCCAGCGTATCAGCAGTAGTAGCAGTGATGAGTCCTCATGTTCCGAGGACATTTTTGGTTTGTTTTAGTTTAGTGTAGTAGATAGTTAGAGTTAGGAACTTATCCTATCAACTCTACAGTCAGTCAGTTAGAGCCTTTAAAATATCAGTCAGTTATTCATTATCAGTTTTTATTGACAATCTTAAAGTATTGTTTTTAGAAAGATGTCATTAGTATTTGAAATCCATATTATTTTTCCTATTTAAAACCTTATGGAATTTTTAGTTAGGTTTTGCACATGTTCTCTGTTATTTAATTTAGTGCTCACAACAAGTACTATTATGGGTTAGCTTATGGTCCTTTGGGGATGTAGTTACCATGTGGCATCCAAGGCGAACCTCAGAGCATTACAAACTTGGTATCATATCCTAAGGTTTTAAAGTGTCCTAGTGATTCTAAAAGCCATGTTGAGTTGAGTCTTGTGCATGGGTGTGAAGCACGCTAAAATTATGGACAGGAGGCTACAAGATATTTTAGGAAAAGATCTTATTCTTTTTGTACTCATGTCGTGTGAATGAACATGATCTTAAATTAAAATATTTGTTTAACTAAATCTTCCTTCGATTTATAGAATATGCCTCCCATAAAGACTAATGGAAAAATAAAGGGAAACTAGCCAACACCTCCACCCATTCTGAAAAACCCCTAAAAGATCATGTTTCTCATATAAAGTTCAGAGCTACATTCACTACTCTATCTCACACTGTAGCAGCCCAAAATGAGCGTCCAGTTTTTGTTTTGTCCAAACTAGTGGCCAATACTACCGTAGCTAGGATTCGAGACTTTACCTGAATGAATCTTCCTATCTTTTCGGGATCTAAATCTGAAGAGGATCTATAACAATTCTGAGACATGGTCCTGAAGGTAACACATATTATAAGGGTGACTTCCAGTGAGAGTGCAGAATTGGCTTCGTACCAGCTACCAGATGTATCCCATACATGGTTTAAGTAGTGGAAAGAGGATAGAGATACAAACACAAGGACTATAGAATGGGAGGAGTTATCTACATCCTTCTTAGATATATTCTTCTTGTTGTAGCTAAGGGAAGCCAAAGGTCTAGGATGCTCTTCATATGTTGGTTGATAATAGGTCTAGGATGAGCAAGTTTGTGTTTGTATTATTTGATAGTATGGTCAAGAAGTGTAGGGTTTTGATGCTAATTTAGGAGATAGAAATAAATAGGCTTATGGTCCATGCTCCATAGATTGAGGAGTAGAAGCTTAAGGAGAGAGAGAGAGAGAAAAAAAGGCTAGAATAGGTAGCTTTAATTTTACTCAACCGAAGTCAGACGGAGGTAACCATCCTCAATTTTTTCAAAAATCCTCATCTCCCGCTCTATCTTCATCTATTGCAAAAGTACCTAAGTTCAGGAAAGACAATCGTGATAGGGAGCTAGGCTCTATGTCTAAAGGCAGTGTATAAAGTGGTCGCACAAATCCTCTTTGCTAGAAATATGGTAGGAACCATCAAGTGTTTGTAGATACGGTAGTGACGTATGGTTTGGGTGTGGCAAGCCATGCAACAAAGTCAATGATTCCCTAAAGATTGGTCAGTAGGGTCTGTCCAGTTGTTCCCTACTGCTAGCCGGCCACCTGACTCAGTAGGGTACCGCTTCTCGTGCGACCAACGATCAGCGTTTGAAAATACTTTATACACTACAGTCCTTACAGGATTAGGAAAGTTTTCCTATTGTGTTTACCGATATGTTATAGTTCTTTCATTTGAATGTTCATGCCTTGTCAGATCCCGGAGCTTCTCTTTATTTTGTAACCCCTTATATTATTGTTAACTTCGGAGTTAGTACTAAAACCTTAACAAATCTTTTCTCAATATTTACCTAAGTGGGTAAGTCTTTCATAGCCCAGTGGGTATACAGGAGCTTCCAGGTTATAGTGTCTCAAAAAGTTACATCAGTAGACCTTGTAGAACTAGAGATGGTAGATTTTGACGTCATTTTTGACATGGATTGGCTTCATTCATACTATGCTTTAGTTTATTGTAGAAACATAATCATTCACTTTTAGTTTCCAAATAAACCAGTCCTTGAATCGAAGGGTAGTACCACAGCTTTTACAGGTCATCTTGTTTTGTACCTTAGAGCAAGGAAAACTATATCCAAGGGGTGTGTTTATATCTTGTGCAAGTCAAATACTCTAGCATCAAAACTCCAAGCCTTGATTTGATGTCTATAGTAAGTGACTTTCCTAATGTGTTCCATGATGACCTTCCCAGAGTTCATCCCAAAAGGGTAATTGATTTCAGAATAGACCTTCTTCCAGATACCCAACCTACCTCTATTCCACCATATTGAATGGCTTCAGTTGAACTTAAGGAATTGAAGGAACAACTAAAATACCTCTTAGATAAGGGATTAGTTAGGCTCGGTGTTTCCCCATGGGGCACACCAGTTCTTTTCGTGCATAAGAAGATGATTCTCTTAGGATGTGGATTGATTACAATCAGTTGAACAAAGTCACCATCAAGAATAATTATCTACTCCAAAAAATCAATCACCTGTTCGACCAACTTCAGGATGCAAGTTACTTCTCTAAGAAAGACCTCAAATTTGTCTATCATTAGCTCAGAGTCAGAGAATGTGACATTGCAAAAATTAGTTTTAGAAATCGGTGTAGTCACTTCAAATTCCTAGTCATGTCTTTTGGTCTTACTAATGCTTTAGCATCTTTCATAGATTTGATAAATATAGTGTTCAACCAGTACGTGAACATGTTTGTCATAGTCTTTAAAGATGACATTCTTGTCTATTCTCGTAAAGAAAATGATCATGCAGACCACCTCAGAATAGTATTGCAGACTCTTAAAGCCCATTAGTTGTTTTCTAAATTTAGTAAGTGCGAATTTTGGCTAATATAAGAAACCTTCCATGGCCATATTATTTCCGATGATGGCATTAGAGTTGATCATCAAAAGTCTGAAATGGTGAGAAACTGGCCTAGACCCATATCTCCATTAGATATCAGGAGTTTCTTGGGTTTGATACTATTACCGGGAGTTTGTTAAAGGGTTTTCATCTATGGCATCCCCTATGTCCAGATTGACTTAGTAGAAATTTAACTTTTAGTGGTCATATTCTTTTGAGAAGAGTTTTTAGGAGTTGAAAACTCAACTCACCACAACCCCAGTTTTAACGTTACCTGATGGTTCAGACAGGTTTGTTGTGTACTATGATGCTTCTATAGTTGATTTGGGGGGTGTTTATGTAGAGGGGTAAGGTTGTATCCTATGCCTCTAGACAACTCAAGCTCCATTAGAAGAATTACCCTACCCATGATCTAGAACTAACAGTTGTTGTGTTTTTCTTAAAGATTTGGAGGCACTATTTGTATGGGGTGCATGTAGATGTGTACACAGACCATAAGATCTTGGAGTAGGTATTTTTGCAGAAAGATTTAAACTTGTACCAGAGAAGATGATTAACTTTGTTGAAATACAATGATATAATTGTTTTGTATCATTCGGGCAAGGCCAATAGAGTGGAAGATTCCATAAGTAGATTGTCTATGGGTAGTGTTTCTCATTTTGAGGATGATCAGAAGAAGTTAGCTTGCAAAGTTCATCAGCTTTCCAGATTAGGTATTCGTTTGGTTGATTCAGATGTGGGTAGTGTATGGTTGTAGAATAGTTCATAATTTTCAATGGTTACTGAAGTAAAAGAAAAGCAAGATAGGGATCCTAGTCTGGTGAAGCTGAATGAGTCAGTCAGAGATCAAAAAGTAGAGATTTTCTCTGAAAGGGGAGATAGTGTATTGCATTGCCAGGGTAGACTACATGTGTCATGTGTTGATGAGTTAAGACAGGGAATTCTTGCAAAATCACATGGTGCGCATTATTCAATTCATCGATAGGCTACAAAGATGTACTGCGATCTACGAGAAATCTATTGTCGAGCAGGATGAAGAGAGATCTTGCAAAGTTTGTGTCTAAGTGCTCCACTTGTTAGCAGGTTCAGATTGAACATCAAAAATCTAGTGGGTCTATAAAGTAGTTCATTATTCCCACAAGGAAGTGGGAAGAAGTGAACATGGATTTTATGATAGGCTTTCTTCATACTCATCACCAGCGTGATTCAATTTGGGTCATTGTGGATAGTATGACAAAATCAGCCCATTTCTTACCAGTCCATATTTCCTATTCAGCCGAGGACTATGCCAAGCTCTATAATTGAGAGTTGGTTAGGTTTCATAGTGTTCCACTATCTATTATCTCAAATAGAGGTACTTAATTTACCTCTTACTTTTGGAAAGCTTTTCAGAAAGGTCTTGGTTCCCAAGCTTACCTCAGTATAGCCTTTCACCCTTAGAAAAATAGTTAGGAAGACAAGAAAATTCAGACCCTTGAGGATATGTTGAGAGCGTGTGTAATTAGTTTTAAGAGCAATTGGGATAACCACTTGCCTTTGATTAAATTTGCGTATAATTATAGCTATCATTCTAGTATTCAGAAGGCTCTGTTTGAGGCTCTTTATGGAAGGATATGTAGATATTTGATTAGTTGGTTTGAGATTGGTGAAACCAGTTTAATAGGGCCTGATTTGGTGTTTGATGCTTTGGAGAAAGTTCAGCTAATCCAAAAGAGACTTAAGGCAGCCCAAAGCCTATAGAAATCTTTTGTAGATATGAGGAAAAAGGATCTTGAGTTTGAGATCGATGATTTTGTTTACCTAAAAATATCTCTCATGAAGGGGGTAAAGAGGTTTGGTAAGAAGGAGAAGCTTAGTCCCCGATATATTTGCCCTTAAAGAATTGTGAGCCATGTTGGAAAGGCGGCTGCAGACTTAGCTTCAGTGCACCTAGTATTCCATCTCTTTGTTGAAGAAGTGTATTGGTCACCTAACTATAGTTGTCCCTTTAGAAAGCGTAGATATTCATAACAGCCTCTCTTACGAAGAATTACCAATTGAGACCCTTGATTGATAGATTCGTAAACTAAGGAACAAGGATGTTCCCTTGGTCAATGTTCTTTGGAAAAACCAATCCGTTAAGGGAGCCACTTGAGAAATAGAAGTAGATATGTGGTCCAAGTAACCTCATCTTTTCTCTACAAACTAAGACTCAGCTTAATGTAACAATTTTCACTAGAATTTCTCTTTTTTCATGCTTATTACGAGCTGCATATCATTCTCATATCACTCATGCATTCATGAAACCAGTTTATTCATTTGTCTGGTTTCAGGCTCAGTTATGTTATGATGTTTTCAGTATGTATATTCAGCATGTGACCTTAATAACTCAGTGTTCTTAGCTTAACCTACCACATTCGAGGACAAATGTCCCTAAGCGAGAGATAATGTGATGCCCCAAAAATCTAAACCAATATTAGAACCATGCTTCAAGCTCAAGAGAATAAATTATAGTGTTTTGGTAGCTTTATGAGTTAGTTTGATGTATTTTAAGGCATTAAATAACTCCAAACTATTAGACGAATCAAAATATCCCTTACCGGTTGAGTTCTTGATAAGGATCATGCTATAGTCAACTTTAAATGAGCATATCTTTAGATTTACTAAGAATTTTTGAGCTCAAGACCTCCAACAGATAGATAATTGAATTACCTTTCCAATGATACCAATTTAACCTAAATCCGATACTCGAGTGAAAGTTAGCGAATTTTTCATATGCAATAATAGGTCACTGCAATTTCATCGCTCGGTGGTGGAATAGCGGTGAAGCTAATACCGCTCAGTGGTAAACCTCAAAATAAGGATCGTCCAAAAGAGTAGGTTACTACTATTACACCACTCAGTGGTGCTTATAAGGGTGGGACCAATACCGCTCAGTAGTAAGCCCCAAAATTGAGATTCTACTGAAACTTTTAATTTCAAGGGTTAGTTTGGTCATTTCCCATAGCCCTAATCAGTGAAAAACACTGGATTAAATCCCCCCAAAGAACATTTGTTCATCTTTTATTCAAATTCTCTTAATTTAAAACCTAATCCTCTCAAGAACAAACCCTAGCCCCTTCAACATTCAAGATCAATTCTCAAGAAATACACCAAGAACTTCCAACAACTCTTGATCTAAGGTATGTTAAATATTCATCCATGGGCCCTTTTCACCCATGGAGTTCAAGAACCCAATTTCAAACTCAGAGTTGTGATCTTTATAAGTCATTGTGATTTTGAATATGATTTTAACTGTGAATCCCCATAAACATTGATTCTACACCATGTTTATATGAAATTATTGTTGTTATTAAACCCCATAGATTTGAATAATGTTGTTCGCTGATTTAAATCATAATCAGTGATGTTGACATTCAAATCATGCTATTACTACAAGATTTAAACTATTCCCATGTTTATCTTAAACTATGTATATCAAGTGTTTAATGAAATTCTTTCAAGAATGAATTTTGCATAAAAGCTTTCATATTATGTCCCAAAAGTTTAAGTACTAATTTGTTATTATTGCTATCGAGTTGTGGGGTTCTGAATACCTGAAAGCATAGTTGTTTACTCAGTCACAGTATCTTCAAAATAGTTTCAGATAACTTATAAGCATTATTAGTTCAGTTAGTTATCATAATCAGTTAAACTTGGAATAATTTAGTATTCCGAGTTAGTTCAATTGGGTGTAGGATTTAGCACCTAGAGAACCCAAGGATTGAGGCTCACCTGCCAGTTGAAGATGTGTTCTTCAGTAGCAGTCCCCACATTTCATAACTACGTATCCAACATACATTGAGATATTACCATTTTATTTCGTGGTTGATCTTATAAGGGTACCTTCCAGTTAAGGGAAACCCTTAGTCCTTCAGGACAACACTTTAGTGGATCCACATAGAAGTGTTATTACCCATGGCACGGTACTGACATGCTTCTAACTTGCTCATTGAGGCATGTCGGTTAGATGATAGCTACTACAGTCTCAGTTCAGTATTAAGTATACTTTAGTTCAGGCTTGTATTGACTATAGCATATAGTTATTAGTTATTCAATCATAAGATTTTGGTATTTTAGTTTGCAGACTATATTCAGAATATGTTTTATGCTTGGTCATGAATTCTTTGTCTTTATAGATTTCATGTATTCTATTAAGTATTTCATGTTATTCATCCAGTCAGTTATTTCTCTTGCACATGAAACCATGCATGCCATCCTACCTTATTTAGAATAACAGTAAATTCAAAGTAATGAGCACAAACTCATTTATTATGCTAGGATGTCTCATATCAAAGGTTCGACCACACAGGTTCTCGATGGCACCTAGGCCTTCCAGCGCAGCAGTAGTAGTAGTGGTGAGTCCTTATGTTTTGAGGACCTTTTATGTTTATTTTAGTTTAGTTCTTTAGTAAGTCGGAGTTAGTTGGGGACTTGTCCCATCAACTTTACAGTCAGTCATTTAGAGGCTTTCAGACGCTTTTAGTCAGTTATTTAGTTATCAGTTAATATTGACAGTCTTACATTATTATTTTAAGATAGATGTCATCAGTATTTTAAATTCATATTATTTTTTGTATTTAAAACCTTATGGCATTTTTAGTTAATTTTCGCACATGTTCTTTGTGATTTTATTCAGTGCTCACATCAGGTATCATTATGGGTAAGATTGTGGTCCTACGGGGCTGTAGGCACCGTGTGGGCTCCAGGATATACCCGTAAGGTGTTACAACCTCGTAAGATCATAGGCTTATTTTAGGTATTAGTTGAATATTACGTTTTCCAAGGCACAAATTTTTCACTATTTAAAAAGGGACTTAGTCAATTTCAAGACTCCAAGATTACATGTATTTTATTTTTGGCCTTCCCAAACCAGCGTGTTAATTTTCTTAGTTGAAAAATGTTTAGGGCTGATAAAGGGGTGTTCAAGAAGAATTTTTGAATTCTTGGAAGGGTTTCGGGGCATTTTTGTACCGCAGAGGAAGCTAGCCTCCGCGTTAGGGCCATGCCACAGAATCTATTGCAAAGACTAGCATCTTTACTGGAGGCTGCATTTTTCCTGTGTTTTAATTGAATGTTCTAGGGGGTACTTTGGTCATTACCCATATCCCCAAACGTCTAATACACAACTAAAAAGGGAATTATTTGCCCATTTTTAATCAGATAACATATGTAACCCTTTCCTCTACCATTAAGAATAAGAAATTCAAGCTTTCTTACATACGAATTCAAGGATTTAAGTTCCAATTTTAAGGTTTCTTCTAGAATTAAACCAATTAAGCAGCAGTAGTGGTGTAATGCCCTAAATATGGTATTTGGAACATTGCACGGTGCTCATGACCCTGAAGGACCATAAGATAATCCATGAATGATATCTATATCTGATACTGCATAAAATACTTTATAATGCGGAAACATGAACTGAAAGGCCATAAGGTTTAATATTGAACATGATCTGAATGATATAACATCCGTGTGGGGTAATAGAATACCCAAAACAAAACTGAACATACTGATGTCTGAAATATGATAGTCTAGAAAGCCTCTAACTAACTGAACCATCTAAGTAAGGAGGTGATGGGGCATGTCCCCAACTAACTCCAACTAATAAACTAATTAATGAGATAATAGGGAAATAATCATGTCCTCAAAAGATGAGGACTCACTTCTAATTCTATTTGAGAATATCTTGAATCTACTATTGCTCTGGAGCTCGTGTCTCGGAACCTATGGTATAAGACACCATAGCACAAATGCATCAGTACTTTGAATGTGCTGTCATGCATATGAGGTAGGCTGAATGCATGGGCTTCATATGCATGAACAATAATAATAAATGACTAACTATCATGAGCATGAGAATATATGCATGAGACATAACAACTAACACTACTACTGTGATAACATGATTACTGAATTTGAATATATCTAATAACATGAGTGACTATATCTGACAGTCCTAAATCTGCTGG
>JAPEIP010000010.1:226964001-226974144 GCA_026120095.1 Capsicum chinense
ATACCAATTTAACCTAAATCCGATACTCGAGTGAAAGTTAGCGAATTTTTCATATGCAATAATAGGTCACTGCAATTTCATCGCTCGGTGGTGGAATAGCGGTGAAGCTAATACCGCTCAGTGGTAAACCTCAAAATAAGGATCGTCCAAAAGAGTAGGTTACTACTATTACACCACTCAGTGGTGCTTATAAGGGTGGGACCAATACCGCTCAGTAGTAAGCCCCAAAATTGAGATTCTACTGAAACTTTTAATTTCAAGGGTTAGTTTGGTCATTTCCCATAGCCCTAATCAGTGAAAAACACTGGATTAAATCCCCCCAAAGAACATTTGTTCATCTTTTATTCAAATTCTCTTAATTTAAAACCTAATCCTCTCAAGAACAAACCCTAGCCCCTTCAACATTCAAGATCAATTCTCAAGAAATACACCAAGAACTTCCAACAACTCTTGATCTAAGGTATGTTAAATATTCATCCATGGGCCCTTTTCACCCATGGAGTTCAAGAACCCAATTTCAAACTCAGAGTTGTGATCTTTATAAGTCATTGTGATTTTGAATATGATTTTAACTGTGAATCCCCATAAACATTGATTCTACACCATGTTTATATGAAATTATTGTTGTTATTAAACCCCATAGATTTGAATAATGTTGTTCGCTGATTTAAATCATAATCAGTGATGTTGACATTCAAATCATGCTATTACTACAAGATTTAAACTATTCCCATGTTTATCTTAAACTATGTATATCAAGTGTTTAATGAAATTCTTTCAAGAATGAATTTTGCATAAAAGCTTTCATATTATGTCCCAAAAGTTTAAGTACTAATTTGTTATTATTGCTATCGAGTTGTGGGGTTCTGAATACCTGAAAGCATAGTTGTTTACTCAGTCACAGTATCTTCAAAATAGTTTCAGATAACTTATAAGCATTATTAGTTCAGTTAGTTATCATAATCAGTTAAACTTGGAATAATTTAGTATTCCGAGTTAGTTCAATTGGGTGTAGGATTTAGCACCTAGAGAACCCAAGGATTGAGGCT
This sequence comes from Capsicum chinense, assembly GCA_026120095.1. Taxonomy (NCBI): domain Eukaryota; kingdom Viridiplantae; phylum Streptophyta; class Magnoliopsida; order Solanales; family Solanaceae; genus Capsicum; species Capsicum chinense. Next base: position 226,965,051 of record JAPEIP010000010.1, read on the forward strand.
CACCTGCCAGTTGAAGATGTGTTCTTCAGTAGCAGTCCCCACATTTCATAACTACGTATCCAACATACATTGAGATATTACCATTTTATTTCGTGGTTGATCTTATAAGGGTACCTTCCAGTTAAGGGAAACCCTTAGTCCTTCAGGACAACACTTTAGTGGATCCACATAGAAGTGTTATTACCCATGGCACGGTACTGACATGCTTCTAACTTGCTCATTGAGGCATGTCGGTTAGATGATAGCTACTACAGTCTCAGTTCAGTATTAAGTATACTTTAGTTCAGGCTTGTATTGACTATAGCATATAGTTATTAGTTATTCAATCATAAGATTTTGGTATTTTAGTTTGCAGACTATATTCAGAATATGTTTTATGCTTGGTCATGAATTCTTTGTCTTTATAGATTTCATGTATTCTATTAAGTATTTCATGTTATTCATCCAGTCAGTTATTTCTCTTGCACATGAAACCATGCATGCCATCCTACCTTATTTAGAATAACAGTAAATTCAAAGTAATGAGCACAAACTCATTTATTATGCTAGGATGTCTCATATCAAAGGTTCGACCACACAGGTTCTCGATGGCACCTAGGCCTTCCAGCGCAGCAGTAGTAGTAGTGGTGAGTCCTTATGTTTTGAGGACCTTTTATGTTTATTTTAGTTTAGTTCTTTAGTAAGTCGGAGTTAGTTGGGGACTTGTCCCATCAACTTTACAGTCAGTCATTTAGAGGCTTTCAGACGCTTTTAGTCAGTTATTTAGTTATCAGTTAATATTGACAGTCTTACATTATTATTTTAAGATAGATGTCATCAGTATTTTAAATTCATATTATTTTTTGTATTTAAAACCTTATGGCATTTTTAGTTAATTTTCGCACATGTTCTTTGTGATTTTATTCAGTGCTCACATCAGGTATCATTATGGGTAAGATTGTGGTCCTACGGGGCTGTAGGCACCGTGTGGGCTCCAGGATATACCCGTAAGGTGTTACAACCTCGTAAGATCATAGGCTTATTTTAGGTATTAGTTGAATATTACGTTTTCCAAGGCACAAATTTTTCACTATTTAAAAAGGGACTTAGTCAATTTCAAGACTCCAAGATTACATGTATTTTATTTTTGGCCTTCCCAAACCAGCGTGTTAATTTTCTTAGTTGAAAAATGTTTAGGGCTGATAAAGGGGTGTTCAAGAAGAATTTTTGAATTCTTGGAAGGGTTTCGGGGCATTTTTGTACCGCAGAGGAAGCTAGCCTCCGCGTTAGGGCCATGCCACAGAATCTATTGCAAAGACTAGCATCTTTACTGGAGGCTGCATTTTTCCTGTGTTTTAATTGAATGTTCTAGGGGGTACTTTGGTCATTACCCATATCCCCAAACGTCTAATACACAACTAAAAAGGGAATTATTTGCCCATTTTTAATCAGATAACATATGTAACCCTTTCCTCTACCATTAAGAATAAGAAATTCAAGCTTTCTTACATACGAATTCAAGGATTTAAGTTCCAATTTTAAGGTTTCTTCTAGAATTAAACCAATTAAGCAGCAGTAGTGGTGTAATGCCCTAAATATGGTATTTGGAACATTGCACGGTGCTCATGACCCTGAAGGACCATAAGATAATCCATGAATGATATCTATATCTGATACTGCATAAAATACTTTATAATGCGGAAACATGAACTGAAAGGCCATAAGGTTTAATATTGAACATGATCTGAATGATATAACATCCGTGTGGGGTAATAGAATACCCAAAACAAAACTGAACATACTGATGTCTGAAATATGATAGTCTAGAAAGCCTCTAACTAACTGAACCATCTAAGTAAGGAGGTGATGGGGCATGTCCCCAACTAACTCCAACTAATAAACTAATTAATGAGATAATAGGGAAATAATCATGTCCTCAAAAGATGAGGACTCACTTCTAATTCTATTTGAGAATATCTTGAATCTACTATTGCTCTGGAGCTCGTGTCTCGGAACCTATGGTATAAGACACCATAGCACAAATGCATCAGTACTTTGAATGTGCTGTCATGCATATGAGGTAGGCTGAATGCATGGGCTTCATATGCATGAACAATAATAATAAATGACTAACTATCATGAGCATGAGAATATATGCATGAGACATAACAACTAACACTACTACTGTGATAACATGATTACTGAATTTGAATATATCTAATAACATGAGTGACTATATCTGACAGTCCTAAATCTGCTGGAACTATCTGAGTTCCATACTGTATCTGAGTTGAATGTATCTAATAGTCCTAAAATTTGAAGAATTATCTGAGTTCTATTACTGAGACTGATTGACTATATCTGATAGTCCTGATTCTGTAACATGAAACTGTGGGAAGTAGTTATCTAACTGATATGCCCCTAATACGCTATTATGGCTGAGTTAGGATCCAATCTATAACTCCAATTGGAAGGGTGTTGATACTGCGCCACTATTAAGGACAAGCTGCATGCGATCCTCATCTGATAGTGTCCCTTATACGAGAATGGTGGGGCCTTTATTGATAACGCTCATATTAAACTCTTGAATGGGTGTAAGCGATCATTTTCAATCTAAAACCTAACTAGGTTGGGGTCAAATCTCACAGGGAATAGGGTGTGAAATCAAGTTGCTTAAGGTTTAATTCATTGGTAGTTACTATTTCCTTAAATGGGGGTTTTAGTTATGTAGAAATTTTTTTATCACATTGAGCTTAATGTTTGTAACCAAGACTTTATGAGATAACTAGGATTATGTTCACTAGGGATTACAGAACATTACAGATGCTACCATTAACTCAAGGTTCTCACGGTGGTAAGATGACAAGCTATCTTTATTGATGATATGCTCAAATGTCTCTCGACCTAGTCGAGCATCTAATTTTCTAATCCTCTCGGACTTAGGGAATCGCAAGTTACTGCCTAGATTTTACCTCAGGTTAATCAACCTTGTTACAGCGCTGATTATTAAATGAATGCTTTCTGAGTCCCTATTGATAATTCATTTCCTATTGTTTATGATTTCTTTCTCAAGCAAACCAAAGTAGGTATGCCTATTGTTTGCAACCAATGAACATAAATTCTAATCTCAGAATTACCAAGAAATCCTAACACTTATTAAACCTTGAGTAATTAATTAAAACCTTTTCATGACCTAACCCTAGATTCCATAATCCAGGTTAAGAGTTTTTAGTTACTCATAATGCAAGAAATAAGCACACAATTTGAATTCATAACTGGAAAGATTAACTTACAAGAATGAAGGAAGTCAAAAGTGTTTTTGTAATTGAATCACAAGGCAAAACTTTAAAATATTGTTCTTAGAGAAAGAAAAAAAATTGTATATTCACCATATGTTAATGGATAGCTAGATAGCTCGATAATTTCATATTTATAAAAACCCTAAAAAAAGGCTTTAAAATAGTAAATCCTAAATTAGGAAATAAATTAAAAGTTTCAGAGTTTCTTTGAAATAGACGACGATTCCCATGACGGCCTATCATGATCTTGACGACCTATTATGGATGTCGTCAGGTTCTTTACAATTTCAGCTTTTGCTGCCTAAGGTAGAAAACGATGGTGAAGTCCTATTAGGATCTTGACGGCGTGTCATAAAGGTCATCACAAAGCTTTCTGTAACTCCCATCTCCTATTTAGGGTTGACGGCACCCGTGACAGCCTATCACCAGCCTAACGACGTGTCATGGATGTCGTCAGCCACACTTAGCTCTCTATCTGCTTCCGATGTCTGTCTTTTTGCTTCCTTTATCAGTGTTTCCCCCTCTTCTCTAGTTTTGCTGCAAAATCAAAGTAAACTAATCAAAAATGACTAAAAATGCTCAAGCCTTTGCAATTATTTAGAGTTAAAAGCTTTAAATGTGTTAGCATGGGCTCACACATCAACACTCTCAACTTAAACAATTGCTTGTCCTCAAGCAACCATAACATAAGTAAGAGCATACAAAGTACAATTCGGTAGCTAACTACTCATATCAGTTCAGAATACATGCACCATCTTCAAGGTTAGTCAAAATAAGAGAAACAGTTTCTATTATTGAAAACACCGATACAACACATAAGAATCAAAATATGGCAAAAATTTCAGCAATAATAACCCAACACATACCCAAATCACACTATCCGAATAAGACAGTGATTAGCAACATACCTAGTGTGCCCTCGCAACAAAGAAATCCCTTTTTCACTCATATCAGAATTTATAAACACAGGGATAAACACAAGACTCACTCTCAGAATGAAGTTCCAACTTTGCGCATCAAATGCCATAGGCTTGACCTTATAGTTAGTACCCAAGTCTTCAGACAGGTTAGTTAGGATCACTATAGGTCTTTTATTAAGCTTGTAATGTAGGCTTGGGGATGGTATGATATTCATGGATAGTTCAGAGTGACTAAACCTCCTTGACACTACATTAGACTCTTGGGGTTTCAACTCTTAACCTTCTTTTCTTCCCTCTTTTATTTATCATGAATGCTTAAGATGGATGCGGTCTTTTCAATCAACTAATATTTTTTTTATCATTTTTCTCACAGTTTTCTATTTTCTTATTTATTATTCACCGCACCCAGCTTTTTATTCATCCTTCTTATTCTACCTCTCTTCATACACAGATTGCATTATGCACCCCTATAATAGCCACCCTCAACTTAGAATATTTTCCTAAGTCAAGGTGCATAGTGTCCAAGGAAGACCAAGGCCAAGACATGTTCATTGTGATATAAACGGAAAGGTGAAAGGTGTACAAGAAAGAAATAGACTATTAAGGCTCAAATAGGGATCAAGGGATATTATTCACATTGGGAAGGTCATTTAGGCTAACATAGGCTAACAGACAAAAATGACCTATGATCTTTCCTAACGCCTATCCTATGGCTATGGCACGACTAACAGAGGAAGTTGTATATTCAACACATAATGGGAATTGAGTAAGACCTTACACACATATGGCACACAAGTATCTTGCATATCACTAAATATCTGGTTCATGCACTTGTTTAACATAGGTCATTTATTTGCCATACTAACGCTATAAAAAGATACACAGTGCTCACAATGGATACAATTCACACAGTACAAAATAGATTAGACCACTGGATAGGTACTCAAAAATCACAGGATAAGCTAATTGCCTTAAGTACTTGTACTACTCTTAATTATCTGCAGAATCTATTACAACAACAATTTACCCTACACCCTCAACTTAAAATAAAAAATAAGATGCATTAAGGGTTAGGGTATACCTGAAGACTGTCAAACACGTACATCCTGGGTCTTCGACCCTACTACTGTATCATCTGTTGTCTTCTCCCCATCAGGAGAATCTCACTTTGTGGTGGTTGGATCCCGGCTAGATGAAGCACCTGCAACCCTAGTATTGATGGCTACCTCCCATTTCTCAGTATAAGCCAGGGACTCCAATCTTGCTTTCTTCACCTCCTCCTTCTCAGCCTTCTTTTTGCCTTTTTTTTGCTTTTCTTTCTTCCTCACGGTTTGACTCTTCTCTTTTATTTTTTCCTTTCTTTTCCCCCTTTTTCTTTTTTTTCTTTAGGAAGTCTTCAGTGAGATCAAGTATAGGAATTTCTTCCTCCAATTCTTCCACAGCCAGACCTATTGGCATCATAATTTGGTGTTGTTGTAGCACCCCAACATCTGCCTTTACTTTATTCAATAAAGCCCTGAATGTAGCAAGATCAACACCTAACCTCTTCTTTGCCCAGGCATCGAATCTGTTCTCCAAATCTTCAAATCTCACAGGCAATATCACAAAGGGTTCTAGTACAACCTTGATTATTTTGTCCACAACAATAGTGAACTGTTTCGCAAATGAGTGTAGTTGTGCCTCACACCACTTCGCTTGCTTAGCCACCTTCTTGATATTAATCAGCTGAAATGCAAAACCTGTTGCTGCTGGAGGAACTGATTGGCTGGCTTCAGTCTTAGGCATTTAAGCTACCTTTGTTGAAGAATCCTGTACATCTACATGACGTGCTGCTCCTGCATCTATAACCGGAGGATCCACTACTACCTTCGCACCCCTGTCAATCCTAAGTCCTAGCTACACCTCATCAAACCGAATGGGGTTATGAGTCTTTCAAGCACGAATGTTTTCATCAACTCCTACAATCCTTTGCACCTCAGTAGCTCTGCACAATTTTGTAACAAGACAAGGAAAATGATAAGCAGTGTCCGTCCTTAACATCATTATCTTTATATCATCCGCAATGATTTCCCCAAATTTTAAGGAAAGCTGCTGCATCATACTTGCAACTAAAATAGCTCGACCATCGCCTAAAATATTCTCTCTCAGAGTAGGCATTAGCTAGACTCGCACTATGCCCCACCAAAATTTTGCCTCCTAAGTCAATGATAACTTACAGATTCTCTCATTTGGGTTTGTCACCCAAGCCAGTTCTCCATCATCTATGATGTTGTCCAACCAAGGATATTTTTTGTCCATATTCTTTATTCGAGCATAAAGTGATGGTGAGGTTACCTGAGGCATGAATTTAGAGCTGTGAAAGAATCATTATGCCCCTCACCCGAACTCTATTAAAAAGAGGTTGATCTGCTACTTTCTCACCTCGTTTGCGCATGTCCTCCAACCTAGCTTTGTAGTTCACATAGAACTCCCAAACTAGTATGGGACAAAATGAGCCTCCCCCTTCTGTAGTCCGTCCTATGACATATTCCTTGAATTTTTTCTCCATTTCTGGGTATCTACTCAATCCTTTTATGATGATCATCTTTTCTTCTTGGATTGGCCTCTTCGCATTCCTTTTATCAGTTCTTTGTAGCCCAGCAATGTGGATGTCCTCAGTTCTAGGAATTTGCATCTAGCATTGTTTGTCACTTTTGGGTTCTTACACTTGATAAGAGTCCTCTAAGGTGGAGACTCTTTATCATTTTTTGCTCAGTGGATGGGGACCCAGAAGCTGTTTCCTCGGACTCAAATTCTTCAGACTCTTCTTGATCCCCTTCATCAAAGTCAGCATGTTCAGACCCATGTTGTTCAGAATAACCCTTTTTAGACCCCTCTTGTTCAAAAGATGTGCTCGACTCACTATCATCAGTGTCCTCCACCTCATTTGGTGGAGATGGTGGAGTTTTCTTTGGACTTTGCTTCTTTCGCTTCCTGAGCAAGGGTTTCTCCTCCTCATAGTTAGATTCATCGTTGAGGAGCTTACGACGTACATTATTTTTGGCCGCTTTCTTTGGTTCTGTGTGAATCTTTCTTTTTGGTGCCATTTAAAAGTACCTGGAAACATTAGAAGAACATTAGTCAACCCTAAAGATCACAAACATAAGTACATTAATCATTTAAGCTCATTTATGTTTCAAGCTCCAGGTGTGACGATAATTTATGATAAGCCGTCATGACAGTGATAGCTTATCATGGTTGTCGTCAACCTTAGATAGAACCCAACAATTTTTTCCACTTTTTGACGACATTAATAATAGGACATCACAACCGTGATAGCCTGTCATTAATGCCATCATCTCTAACAGAACCAACTTTAATTTTTCTTTCTTTTTTTAGAGTTTGAAGACATTCCTAATAGGCTTTCATGATTGTGATAGCTTTTCACGAATTTCATCACACTTGTCAGACCCCATTTTAGGTTTAACTAAATTTTTGGTACCCATTTTTGCTCAAGATTCACTTAAGTTCAAATTGTGAGCAAATTTTTCAAACCTAGGGTTTGCACCCTCCTTTTTACGCTGATCTTGGTTCAAGCATCTTGGGGACTTGGGTTGACTTTCATTTATCCTACATTACAAGCAAAGAGGAGTTAGAGTAGAGTATATCTGATAGAGCTATTAAACTAAAGTCACGCACTAAAGGAAGACTGAAGGAGAAAGATTTTCTTGATTTTTTAGTGTAACACACACACAAAGGAATATTGTTTTCTTGGAGTGTTTTTGCAAAGGATGGGAAATATTTTAACAAAGGAAAGAAACAACTAAGGAAAAAGAACTTAAAAGTGGTGTAAATTTGAAAAGGTTCGCGATTTGGGCTGGGTCAGATCTACTTAAAGTTAGGCCCAGTTTTCAGATTATAGGCTTTAGGCTGACGAAGATTTGTGACAGCTTGTCACGAGTGTGATAGTCCATCACGATCGTCGTCACCTTTAAGCATAGAATTTCTCCACCCTGATCTAACTGACAACAATCGTGATAGATCATCACGGTTCTGATGGCTTGTCACGGATGTTGTCATGACCTTCCAGCTGCACTTTTCATTTTCCGACCTTTTCTATAAAAAATCCTAATTTTAAAAATAAAAATGCTTACTTAAATATAAAAAATTTGGGTTGCCTCCCAATAGCGCTTGATTTACTGTTGCGGCACCACTGGGTTATCTTGAACACTCAGACTTCGCCAAGATAACCTGTTGATACCCCTTCTCTATCATCATAGAAGATGTCAACTATTGAACATACATTTATATCATTTTGTTGCGACATGGGTTGATATATTTTGAATTTTTCCTCTTTTTTACCGAGCCTAAATTTAAGCTCGTTCAACTCCATGTCTACTATTACTCTTCTGTAGCTAAGAATGGCCTACCCAAAATAATAGGTACCTCAAAGCCAACATCATAATCCAATACCACAAAATCACCAGGAAGAATAAAGTCTGCCACTTTAACCAACACATTATGGAAAATTCCAACCGTCTGCTTTATCGACCTATCTGCCATTACTAGTCACATGTTAGTGGGTGTAGGAGCTTCTAAACTGAGCTTCTTATATACAACTAGTGGCATAAGATTCATGCTAGCACCAAAATCACATAATGCCTTTGCAACATCCAGAAACCTAATTTTACATGGAATACTGAATTCTCCTGGGTCAGTCTTCTTTTGTACTAAGAATTGTGTGGAAACAATACTTCAATGGTGGAGATTGTCAACCGGCTCACTGCTGACCTTTCTCTTCTTTGTGATGAGGTCTTTCATGAACGTTGCATAGCCTGGCATTATCTCAAGTGCTTCAATTAAAGGCACATTAATTGTCAGTTGCTAGAGCATTGCCATGAACTTCCCAAATTTTTC
>JAPEIP010000010.1:226974244-226992181 GCA_026120095.1 Capsicum chinense
TGGCTATGGCACGACTAACAGAGGAAGTTGTATATTCAACACATAATGGGAATTGAGTAAGACCTTACACACATATGGCACACAAGTATCTTGCATATCACTAAATATCTGGTTCATGCACTTGTTTAACATAGGTCATTTATTTGCCATACTAACGCTATAAAAAGATACACAGTGCTCACAATGGATACAATTCACACAGTACAAAATAGATTAGACCACTGGATAGGTACTCAAAAATCACAGGATAAGCTAATTGCCTTAAGTACTTGTACTACTCTTAATTATCTGCAGAATCTATTACAACAACAATTTACCCTACACCCTCAACTTAAAATAAAAAATAAGATGCATTAAGGGTTAGGGTATACCTGAAGACTGTCAAACACGTACATCCTGGGTCTTCGACCCTACTACTGTATCATCTGTTGTCTTCTCCCCATCAGGAGAATCTCACTTTGTGGTGGTTGGATCCCGGCTAGATGAAGCACCTGCAACCCTAGTATTGATGGCTACCTCCCATTTCTCAGTATAAGCCAGGGACTCCAATCTTGCTTTCTTCACCTCCTCCTTCTCAGCCTTCTTTTTGCCTTTTTTTTGCTTTTCTTTCTTCCTCACGGTTTGACTCTTCTCTTTTATTTTTTCCTTTCTTTTCCCCCTTTTTCTTTTTTTTCTTTAGGAAGTCTTCAGTGAGATCAAGTATAGGAATTTCTTCCTCCAATTCTTCCACAGCCAGACCTATTGGCATCATAATTTGGTGTTGTTGTAGCACCCCAACATCTGCCTTTACTTTATTCAATAAAGCCCTGAATGTAGCAAGATCAACACCTAACCTCTTCTTTGCCCAGGCATCGAATCTGTTCTCCAAATCTTCAAATCTCACAGGCAATATCACAAAGGGTTCTAGTACAACCTTGATTATTTTGTCCACAACAATAGTGAACTGTTTCGCAAATGAGTGTAGTTGTGCCTCACACCACTTCGCTTGCTTAGCCACCTTCTTGATATTAATCAGCTGAAATGCAAAACCTGTTGCTGCTGGAGGAACTGATTGGCTGGCTTCAGTCTTAGGCATTTAAGCTACCTTTGTTGAAGAATCCTGTACATCTACATGACGTGCTGCTCCTGCATCTATAACCGGAGGATCCACTACTACCTTCGCACCCCTGTCAATCCTAAGTCCTAGCTACACCTCATCAAACCGAATGGGGTTATGAGTCTTTCAAGCACGAATGTTTTCATCAACTCCTACAATCCTTTGCACCTCAGTAGCTCTGCACAATTTTGTAACAAGACAAGGAAAATGATAAGCAGTGTCCGTCCTTAACATCATTATCTTTATATCATCCGCAATGATTTCCCCAAATTTTAAGGAAAGCTGCTGCATCATACTTGCAACTAAAATAGCTCGACCATCGCCTAAAATATTCTCTCTCAGAGTAGGCATTAGCTAGACTCGCACTATGCCCCACCAAAATTTTGCCTCCTAAGTCAATGATAACTTACAGATTCTCTCATTTGGGTTTGTCACCCAAGCCAGTTCTCCATCATCTATGATGTTGTCCAACCAAGGATATTTTTTGTCCATATTCTTTATTCGAGCATAAAGTGATGGTGAGGTTACCTGAGGCATGAATTTAGAGCTGTGAAAGAATCATTATGCCCCTCACCCGAACTCTATTAAAAAGAGGTTGATCTGCTACTTTCTCACCTCGTTTGCGCATGTCCTCCAACCTAGCTTTGTAGTTCACATAGAACTCCCAAACTAGTATGGGACAAAATGAGCCTCCCCCTTCTGTAGTCCGTCCTATGACATATTCCTTGAATTTTTTCTCCATTTCTGGGTATCTACTCAATCCTTTTATGATGATCATCTTTTCTTCTTGGATTGGCCTCTTCGCATTCCTTTTATCAGTTCTTTGTAGCCCAGCAATGTGGATGTCCTCAGTTCTAGGAATTTGCATCTAGCATTGTTTGTCACTTTTGGGTTCTTACACTTGATAAGAGTCCTCTAAGGTGGAGACTCTTTATCATTTTTTGCTCAGTGGATGGGGACCCAGAAGCTGTTTCCTCGGACTCAAATTCTTCAGACTCTTCTTGATCCCCTTCATCAAAGTCAGCATGTTCAGACCCATGTTGTTCAGAATAACCCTTTTTAGACCCCTCTTGTTCAAAAGATGTGCTCGACTCACTATCATCAGTGTCCTCCACCTCATTTGGTGGAGATGGTGGAGTTTTCTTTGGACTTTGCTTCTTTCGCTTCCTGAGCAAGGGTTTCTCCTCCTCATAGTTAGATTCATCGTTGAGGAGCTTACGACGTACATTATTTTTGGCCGCTTTCTTTGGTTCTGTGTGAATCTTTCTTTTTGGTGCCATTTAAAAGTACCTGGAAACATTAGAAGAACATTAGTCAACCCTAAAGATCACAAACATAAGTACATTAATCATTTAAGCTCATTTATGTTTCAAGCTCCAGGTGTGACGATAATTTATGATAAGCCGTCATGACAGTGATAGCTTATCATGGTTGTCGTCAACCTTAGATAGAACCCAACAATTTTTTCCACTTTTTGACGACATTAATAATAGGACATCACAACCGTGATAGCCTGTCATTAATGCCATCATCTCTAACAGAACCAACTTTAATTTTTCTTTCTTTTTTTAGAGTTTGAAGACATTCCTAATAGGCTTTCATGATTGTGATAGCTTTTCACGAATTTCATCACACTTGTCAGACCCCATTTTAGGTTTAACTAAATTTTTGGTACCCATTTTTGCTCAAGATTCACTTAAGTTCAAATTGTGAGCAAATTTTTCAAACCTAGGGTTTGCACCCTCCTTTTTACGCTGATCTTGGTTCAAGCATCTTGGGGACTTGGGTTGACTTTCATTTATCCTACATTACAAGCAAAGAGGAGTTAGAGTAGAGTATATCTGATAGAGCTATTAAACTAAAGTCACGCACTAAAGGAAGACTGAAGGAGAAAGATTTTCTTGATTTTTTAGTGTAACACACACACAAAGGAATATTGTTTTCTTGGAGTGTTTTTGCAAAGGATGGGAAATATTTTAACAAAGGAAAGAAACAACTAAGGAAAAAGAACTTAAAAGTGGTGTAAATTTGAAAAGGTTCGCGATTTGGGCTGGGTCAGATCTACTTAAAGTTAGGCCCAGTTTTCAGATTATAGGCTTTAGGCTGACGAAGATTTGTGACAGCTTGTCACGAGTGTGATAGTCCATCACGATCGTCGTCACCTTTAAGCATAGAATTTCTCCACCCTGATCTAACTGACAACAATCGTGATAGATCATCACGGTTCTGATGGCTTGTCACGGATGTTGTCATGACCTTCCAGCTGCACTTTTCATTTTCCGACCTTTTCTATAAAAAATCCTAATTTTAAAAATAAAAATGCTTACTTAAATATAAAAAATTTGGGTTGCCTCCCAATAGCGCTTGATTTACTGTTGCGGCACCACTGGGTTATCTTGAACACTCAGACTTCGCCAAGATAACCTGTTGATACCCCTTCTCTATCATCATAGAAGATGTCAACTATTGAACATACATTTATATCATTTTGTTGCGACATGGGTTGATATATTTTGAATTTTTCCTCTTTTTTACCGAGCCTAAATTTAAGCTCGTTCAACTCCATGTCTACTATTACTCTTCTGTAGCTAAGAATGGCCTACCCAAAATAATAGGTACCTCAAAGCCAACATCATAATCCAATACCACAAAATCACCAGGAAGAATAAAGTCTGCCACTTTAACCAACACATTATGGAAAATTCCAACCGTCTGCTTTATCGACCTATCTGCCATTACTAGTCACATGTTAGTGGGTGTAGGAGCTTCTAAACTGAGCTTCTTATATACAACTAGTGGCATAAGATTCATGCTAGCACCAAAATCACATAATGCCTTTGCAACATCCAGAAACCTAATTTTACATGGAATACTGAATTCTCCTGGGTCAGTCTTCTTTTGTACTAAGAATTGTGTGGAAACAATACTTCAATGGTGGAGATTGTCAACCGGCTCACTGCTGACCTTTCTCTTCTTTGTGATGAGGTCTTTCATGAACGTTGCATAGCCTGGCATTATCTCAAGTGCTTCAATTAAAGGCACATTAATTGTCAGTTGCTAGAGCATTGCCATGAACTTCCCAAATTTTTCATCCTCAACCTTTTTCTTCAATCATTAAGGAAAAGGAGGTGGTGGTCTATGGATAGTCTTTAACACCACTTCCTTTTCTTTCTCCAAATCATCACCAGAACTATCCAACTTCTCAGACTCCACTGGATTACTTTCTTTGGGTTCATCAACTCTTACCTTATCTTCTACAGATTTGCCACAGAAAGGCTAAGTAACAGCTTACCACTCCGAGTGGTAATCTCCATACAAGGGCCATCATTCCATTGATTTTGAACCGTATCACTTGGTAAAGTACCACTTTTTCTCTAGTTTATTGTAGCAAAAACTTGACACATCTACTACTCTAACTACTTAATAGAAGCACAGTGTGAGCTAACCAACTGACTGAGAGTAGAGAATTCACTCTTCATAGTAGTTACCCCCGAGTTGGTAGCTTCCACACCTTTCAACAACTTTTCCATTATGTCCTTCATGGACATCTTTCCCGACCTAGTTGTTGCAGCATCCTGACTTCTAGGAGGAACATACAAACCACTCCTGCCATTATTGCTTCTCCAATGTCTCTGCTTTCTATCTTTATAATTAGGCTTGTAATAAAAGTTTTGACCTTTGTTCCCTTGGCTATTGCCTCAGAAACTCCCTGGATTACTCACATAGATTGCCTCTGCATCAGTACTGGTAGCCATAGGACCCTGAGATTCCACAACCTTAACTATTTTGGTCTTGCCTTATATCAAGTGCTTGGTCAGCAAGTCCATTTGTGTCTTTAAGTGGGCCATGTACTGGTCTTGTTCCCCATCCCTTCTGTGCTGCTCCAAAGTCATACCACCAGAAATAGTCAGACAAGCCACCACAGAATCCCAAGTGTGCAAACCCCGACTCTGCTTGGTTATTCTCTTCAGCATGTTTGAAGCATCCAGAAAAGATAGGTCAATGAATGAACCACCTTCAGCATTGTCAACAATTGGCTTTGTCACAGAGTTAAAAGCTCTATACAAAGTCTCTATCAAGTGCAAGTCCGTCATGTTATTATTCAGACATTGAGCCAGCTTCTTCTTAAATCTCTCCCATGTTTCGTGCAATGCTTCAGTTGGAAGCTATCAGAAGTTACTGATTTTGTCCCTCAGCTATACCCTTCTGGAGGGTGGAAAGAACTGTTCTAGGAACGCCTCTTTCAATTGTATCTAGTTGGTTATAGAATTAGGCTCTATCTTGTTTAACCATATTATTACCTCTCTAGATAGAGACAATAGAAATAATCTCAACCTTATCGCATTCTGGCTCACTCCGTGATTGTCAAAAGATTTGTAAGTGGTGATGAAGTTCACCAAATGCATGTTCGGATCATCACCAGGAAAGCCTCCAAACAACTCCTTCAGATTCAGGAGTTGGATCATGGTGCTTGTTATGCTGAATTTTGTACCCGGTGCCAATGGTGGAGGAATGATAGCACCCATTGCACCATCTCCATCCATTCCTTCATCATCTTTATTAGCCTCATATTGAACAGGCTGTTAACCATACCTTCCTCGGATTGGATGGTTTCTATTGACATTTCACTGCACTGGTGCAGCAATTTGCTCAGCTCGCCTTGTGTTTTAAGGATTCAACAATTCCTCATCACCCAAGACATCATCATCAGGGTTCTGGTGACGTACTTGTTGACATAAATTCTGTACGTTAACTTGATCCTTGGCTAAAGCGGCTAATCTATTCGTATCCTGTTGTTCAGCTATTCTCCCTATCAGCTGAGGTTCTGAATTGATTGATAATAACTGTTCTCCAGAGCTTCTTGCTTTTGGCATAAACAACATGGTACCTACAATAGACAAAAACAACAAATTAACATAAATCAAGAAAACCTAACTAACAGTAAATTAGAGCACACAAACTTTCAGTTTACAACCGTATTCCCCGGCCACGACACCATTTTAGATAATGCTCAAATTACACTCTTGAATGGGTGTAAGCGATCATTGTCAATATAAAACCCAACTAGTTTAGGGTCGAATCCTATAGGGAAAATGGTGAGAACTCATGTTTTTTACGATTTAATTCACTGGTAGTTTACTGTTTCCTGAAATGGGGTTTTAAGTTTTGTAGAAAAATGTTCAACACATTGAACTTAATGTTTGTAACCAAGATTTTATGAGATAACTAGGATTACCTTCACTAGGGCTTATGGAACATGACAGATGCTACCATTAACTCAAGGTTCTCACGGTGGTTAGAATGACAAGCTATCTTTATCGATGATATGCTCAAATATCTGTCGACCTATTGGAGCGTCTAATTTCCTAATCCTCTCGGACTTAGGAAATCGGAAGTCACTGCCCAGATTTTACCTCAGGTTAATCAACCTTATTACAGTGCTAATTATTAAACGAAGCCTTTTCGAGTCCCTGTTAATAATTCACTTCCTAATGTTTATGATTTCTTTCTCAAGCAAACCATAGTAGGTATGCCTATTGTTTGCAACCAACATATATAAATTCTAGTCTCAGAATTACCAAGAAATTCTAACACTTACTAAACCTTGAGTAATTAATTAACACCTTGTCATGACCTAACCCTAGATTCCATAATCCAGGATAAGAGTGTTTAGTTACTCATGATACAAGAAATAAGTACACAATTTGAATTCATAATTAGAAAGATTAACTTACAAGAATGAAGAAAATCAAAAATATTTTTTTAATTGAATCACAAGGAAAAACTCTAAAATATTGTTCTTAGAGAGAGAAAAAAAATTGTATATTGTCAATATGTTAATGGATAGCTGGATAGCTCGATCATTTCATATTTAAAAAAACCCTATAACAAGGCTTTAAAATAGTAAATCCTAACTAAGGAAATAAAATTAAAAGTTTCAGACTTTCTTCAGAATAGACGACGGCACCCATGACGGCCTATCATGATCTTGACGACCTATCACAGACGTTGTAAGTGTCTCTACAATTTCAGCTTCTGGTGCCTAAGGTTGACGACGATGGTGACATCCTATTAGGATCTTGATGGCATGCCATGAAGGTCGTCACAAAGCTTTCTGCAACTCCCATCTTCTATTTAGGGTTGACGGTACCTGTGACAGCCTATCACCAGGCTAACGACGTGCCATGGATATCGTCAGCCGCACATAGCTTTCTATCTGCTTCTTATTTCAGTCTTTTTTCTTTTTTTATTAGTGTTTCCTCCTGTTCTCTACTTTTGTTGTAAAATCAAAGTAAACTAATAAAAAACAACTAATGTTACTCAAGGTTATGCAATTATTTAGAGTTAAAAGCTTCAAATGTTTTAGCATGGGCTCACACATCACTTATTTGACAGTTTTTATCCACCTCATCAACCCTCATCGAATAATGTTGATGTCTCAACCTATGCTGGCTACATAGTTTTTGAATGCATGGATGACTTCTAAGGACTTCACCCTCATCTGATAGTGTGTGTCCCCATCCTTAGGTTCACTCGGTGCTAATTTCTACTCCCATCTGAATAGACACTGAACATGATTTAACTGAACTAGACATAGACTGAATTACTGAATTCTATTTTCTAACGGAATACTACTGATATATGACAATTGACTAAGTTCATGAGATCATGGAGATTTCCTGAGTGATAAGACGGTCTGAAGTCTAAGGATCCGTAGCTTGACCGAGAGTATCGTGAAAACATGACATGGCTCTAGGTACACAGCTAATGTTTTGGGTATAAGTACCCCCAGGACTCGATGAAAGGAGAACTAACCAAGCATAACTTGCTTGAACATATAAATAACATCATAATCCATAATACATTTATAAAAGCATTCCATCAAAACACGTGATAGGCGTAACTTGTACATACATGGAGATTCATGATATCATACTAGTTGGGCGTTGTTTCTTCATCTAGGCATTTAATCAAACACATGGCGGGCATAGCATATGTAGACAATATTATACAACAATTAATCATCATGATTCATCTCTAATTTAATCATCTAGGGTTTATTCATAGATTCACATGAATATACATCAATACAAATCAATTCAACATAAAATTGATCCCACATCATGGATTTGAATTTAATTGATCATTCTAAACATAGACAAAACAAACCCAACGTGAAATTCATAAAGAAATCCATAAACTTAAACTTAGAAAAGATATTCTTGAGCTTCATGGACGAAAGGAGTCCATGAATGAAAATTATGCATACCTTAGTTTGTGATTTCATGAAGATTGATGGAGAAACTTTCATGGAATTGGATCTTCTATGAAACCCTAGCTTGTTCTTGAGAGGTTTTTGAGAGAAGAGAGTTTATTTTTGGTGAAAAGAGGCTGAATCATGTGTTAAAGGGCTTAAAAAGGGGTGGAAAGTTGACCCTTTTAACCCTGGACACGCCATTTAGTATCAGTAAAATTATCCCAAAATGAACCCTTGGCGTGATGCGGCGCTATCGTGGTGTGTCACTGGAATTTGATAATTGGGAAACTGAGGGATGGTACGACGTGGAGCCATCGCGTTGCCTCTTCTTTTGCGACATGGAACTTTAGTGCGGCGTGGGGGAAATCGTGTTGAGACTGGAAAATAGACAATTCTGAATTTGGGCGTTGGCGCGATGCGCCATAATCGTGGACCCTACTGGAATTTATAAAATGCCATTTCTTCTTTTGGCGTGGCGCACCATAGACTAATATGGCGCTGTTTTATGATGGGAACTTGAAATAGTCATAACTTCTGACCCAATTATCGGATTTGGGAGAATCTTATATTGATGGAAAGCTTATTGAATTTCCCACTTGACAAAAGTGAAAATCTTGAAAATTCCTCATGAAATAACCATCATTTAATTTAGAAGCTAATACTAGACATTTTTCAGATGAAATTAGCTAGGAAAAAGTACGGGGAATTAAAATTGGTGAGTCCTCTTCCGTCGAGTACATGACATGTTATTACAATTATTTCAGTATTTCATTAAGTTCAGTCAGTTAGGGTTAGTTGGGGACTTTTCCAATGAACTTCTTATGATTTTAGAATCTTTCAAGTAGACAGTCAGTTTAGTGTTAAGACTTTCATACTTTTTTCATCTTCTTTGTTAGTTGTTCATACATGTCAGTATTGTTAATTATCATTTCATTAGTTTATCTTCCTCACATGTTATTTCATAATTATTTTATTCCAGTGCGCACAACACATACCAAATCTTATGTTATCTTGTAGTCACTTTTGGCCTAAAGCACCATGTAACGACTAGGGGATAGCCTCAGATTGTGACAAATATGATTGCCCTTGGTTGACCTCATTCGCGACTCAGCAATTATAGTGATCCCATTGCAATCGTTGAGGCTAGACTTGTCTTCGGATCTCGATTGCAACCCACAGGTCACGATCGCAGTGCCTGTGGGTCGATCCCTAATCTGGATTTTCAGCTCATGCAAGCATTTTGATCTCTTGCTTCCCATTTTAGCATCGCTTCAACGCCTTCCAATTGATTGTCTGCAAATATACAGACCACGAAAATTAACGCATTTCATGAACAAAATAGTCTCATATATACATTTATTTCATTATAGTGTGCATATATTTTGATATAGATAAGTGGGCCACTCATCAACGGCCTCAACTTAAAATATTACTTGTACTCAAGCAACACTGCTCCACATTAAATAAGACTACTTAATTAAAACCCATTCATACAACCAGATGATCAAAGTGATTCAGAACTCAACAAGCACCAATAATTAGCCCTCAAGCATGGGTAAAGATATTTGCACAACTCACCTAAAAATCAATCACACTTTTAAGGATGTAAAATACTTTTAAGAAAAAACAAGAAACAACCAATAACTCTCTAGATGTGAATCTCTATCAATAGCGACTCAACTGCTCTCCTTTTCCTTATTTTATGAAGATGACAATTACACCCGCCTTAATTTTTCTATATGCCTCCTCACCTAATGAAGTCCCACACACCAAATTATCCATTATGAAACAAGGGACTAAAGTGCAAGCACTCACTCTCACAAAAAATCTCCAATGAAAAAAAGTACCATGCCATATGCTTGCCCTTATTTTTAATCACCGCTAACTTGAGGCCACTTGATTGGAGATCTCGATGGACTTTTTTAAGCTTTTAATGTAGGCTTGGTAAAGGGTAGGATAAGCATTTGGAATCAAATAGACTATACACTCATTGAACTCTACATAATACACTATTTGAGTAAACTTTTGGTCACGGGACACTTCATTTCTTTCCAACACACACATGTATACTTTTACTATCTTGATTCACCCATCTTTTAAAGTAATTTTCTTTCAATATATTTTTTTTATGCAGCTAATGCTTTTCTTTCTTTTGATGATTCCGTTCTTTTTCTTATTCATTTGATTTCATTGCTTCACTTTCAAGCACTCACTTAAAATATAACACCGTGGCCCAAGGTCACCTCTTCAAGGATTGGCCACCCCAAACTTAGGCTTTTTGCCTCAAGTTGCATTTTTAAGTTCAAATGGTGTCATGACCCAATTTTCGAGTAATGATGGAACCTACCACATCCCATCGGTAGGTAAGCCGTTACCCTAACCCGGAGCTAATGCAATGGGTTAACTTGGTAGAAATGCGCAACATGGACCCTATATATGAATAGAATATAAACAATAATATTCAACAACCTAAGCCAACCTATATTCAAATACCATTCCCATAACCTGATTATATTAGTATTGGAGCATCTAGGTTTGACAATAGAAATTTACAACTCAAAGTCTAAAATATCTTAAATAATCTCATACATTTGTCAAGAAAATAAGATACAAATAATGATAGAGGTAAAGAGAGAAACTCAAACTCTAAGAGCCCACCCCACCTCCGAATGTTTAGTACGGCACGATCCCGACTCAACAACGACAACTAGAACATGGGTCTGAATCAAACTGGTGCAGAAGAGTAGTATGAGTACCAAAACACAGGTACTCAGTAGGCATCATCGGCCGACTGAGCTAAATTATAATGTAAAGATGATATAAGGTAAGACCAAAACTTAAGGTCAAGGTATAGGATCGATCCTGCATCCTTTCTGATATCACTGTATAAAATAACTAAACTACTCGAACAATAGCATAATGTATCATATCAACAAATACCATTATCATCATGAAAAAGAGTAATCATTTAAGAAGAGTAAAGCCACATCTACAAGATAATAAATATGTATCTACAATAATCAACACCAACCACCTTTAGAATATAAAACACAAGAACTTAGCAGGACATCCCATTCCGCCGGGAAGTACGAAGAAAGAACTCATCATAGCATCCCATACTATCGGAGAGTACACCAAAGAAATGCAATACAATAACTCATCATGACGTCCCATACTATCGGAGAGTACACCAAAGAAATGCAATACAATAACTCATCACGACGTCCCATACCAATGGAAAATACACCAAAATATCAATCCATCAATATGTCTTGGCACAACCACACACAAAAACTCACCCCAAAGTCGCTGGTTCCCATTTCCGCCATGACCTTTACCGAGGTCTACAATTAATATCATTACCGAAATTTAATCCCAATGAAACCGATATCACCATTGAATATTAATATAGTTAATCTCTATTTCATTGATGATATACATATCTAGTCAATATTAGCTAATATCCATAACCATGAAACATTAGTTCATAAGTCTTATAGTTTACTAGTAATAAAATAAGGAAATACAACAAGTTACCATTGCTATTAATTATTTGTACATCACAAGGCCATTCTCTAGTTAGGATTCTCATTATGTAAGTCATCAATTAGGCCATCACGGCATCGCATACTGGATGACAACTTAATCATTCATCATACCATACTAAGTCTATTACTATAGGCATGTTACAACCTTAAGGACTAGTTTCCATAATTTAACCCAGTAAGGTCCATCAACTAGTTTGCTAAGCTTCTAACCTAAAAGTCATAGTCATTTATTAGAAATAACTAGTTATCACAAAGCCACTTTACTAGGAGAAATTCCATAATATAACCACTAATTCAAGTCAAGTAGATTTACTAGGTGAGCCATAGGTTTTGCACAAGATTACACATACAAATTAAACTTAACCCAATAATAGGCTTAAATTACCTCTAGTTATCGATTAGAGTCGACAACGGTCACATATCTTATTTAGTTGTTATGGACAAATAAAAAGTATCAATTACAAAGAAGAACATCGTATCTCGAGTACATCAATGGTTTAGCCACATAAAACATAAAATAACATATATACATGCACTGATATAAAGTTTCCCCACACGACATCATAACCTCATTACCTCTTTTGGATTTACCCCATGCCATCATAACATCTACATATCCTCCGGATTCACTAGGTATCATCATTAAATTGTTATCTCTTCTGAATTAATCGTGTATCTTCATAACATCAACATATCCTCCAGATTCACCAGGCATCATCATAACATCATTACCTTTTCAAGGTTCATCGGGTATCATCATAACATCAATATATCCTCCAAGATAAGAACATACATCCACATACATAGCCAAATCAATAAACATACACAAGTTCATAATAATTGACAAATAGGGATGTAAGATACATATACCATCCTACTTTACTATTAATCATGACCAAAAAATATGAGTATAAGTATAAGAATGAGCATTTATATGTTATATATACTCACCACCTTTCCAAGGCTATCATCATGACTACAAGATAATCAATCAAGTATACACATTATCAAACAATCGACCATTTGAATAATGTAACAATCGGGTTTAACCATTATGATCTAAACAATGTAATTTTGATGTTCATCAAGTATCTAGGTCTCTAAGGGATTTCATAGTTCAAGCTTAAGGTTGGTCAAGTCCACTCCTAAATACTAAGAATGCCAAAGTTCTCTATCACAAGACTAACTTCTATCCAGAATTAGGCTAAGTTATCTATGTCACAACATAAGGGCTTATCAATCCTTACTAAATCTATAGGGGAAATATTCTTCAAGTATCCTTTCTAAGTGAACCCAACAACAAGGTCATTTCATAACTAACCAATACCTAGACCAACATACCCTTAAGGTTGAGCAACATCATTCTCATCTATTAGAGCAATGAAAGTGTTCTCCTACTATTCATAAGACTACCAGTAGAGCTATCCAATGTTATAGGCTAAGGGTTCAGTATCACCCTTTGCAAGTTCAATAACCTATTAGAGTCACCTATTCCCAAATGTCTCTATTCAACCATTTATCATTTAAACCCCTCCCAATATCACGAGATATCAACAATAATTCTGTAATCAAGCTCAATATAACTATAAGTAAGCCTAAACTACCCTTAGTCAAAGTAACTTACAAACTAACAAACTTTGCTATTCCTTTTTTTGGTGCTTCTTATTCCACGAGCAAAGCTGTCAAAAGTAAAATCTATACATTACAATAGGAATAATAATACCCATTATGTCACCATTGTGCCATGGGTTCAAAAAGGAAACCAAACCCCAAAGTTGGTTCCACCTTTGAAAAATAAGTTTTCGAGATAAACCATAGTACAACTATCTTTATAGAGTTATAACCCTCAAGATATTGAAGTAAATCAATTACATTTGTGGCTATAATTTAGCCTAAAGCACTTAGGAGATTTGGGTCTAGAAATCAAGAATTTAATACAAACTAGAAGGAATCTTACCTTCGATTTGTAGCAAGACTCATTTTCATAAGTTGTTTAGGCTCCTAATAAACCCACAAGACTCACTTGTAAGATTTTACACTCCATTATGATTTGTAACTTTAGGGGGAAGCAAAAAATGGCCAGAATTTTTGGAAAGACATCCCTTAAATAGGTTACAGCTAGGTCTCAAGTAGTGTGGTCGCATCCTCTGCTTATCCGCGCTCGCAACACCATTTTTGCGCCTAGACCTCTGCGTTCGCTGAATCTCTTGCTATGCAAGGTATGGATGAAGCTTGGAACTTTGTTTTGACCATCGTCCAATGCCTCGAGATACATCCGGAGAATGTTTTGAACAAATAAAATATGTAACTACATAGATTTTGATATTCCAAATTCATTGGCAAAAACGTATTTCACATTTATGGTCATTTTACTAGATCTTTTGTTGGATGGTCAATTAGGACCAACAAAGACTTCGAATTGAGAAAGTGGTTCAAAAAACAAAAAAGACCACTAGGTAATTGATCTATCAGTTCCACCATGTCACTAATCACTTAATTTAGCTATGGAGAAGCTCTATCAACGAAATAAGCAAGAGTACGGACAATGACCTGAAGGGTCATTACAATTGCCACTACTAATGAACATTCATCCTCGAAAGTTAAACACGAGAAAATACCTAAAGTGATAAACAAAAGAGGGTACTGGGCCCGTATATCACTCTCAAACACCTAAGTAGCCTTCTCTACTAGGTGATGCCTCCACTGAACCTTTACTATCAAAATCCCCATAGTTAGCAGTCACCTCACAACAATAGACTAAATCGACATGGGCTCCTCTGGAATGAGTTCCACCTAAGTACATAAGAAGGATCAGGAATATACTTCCACCACATACAAACCTAGAAAATCAGATGAACAGTAGAAAAGCCTGGAGGTAAAGCCAATTTATAGGCTACCTCACCAACTACTTAGAGAATCTAAAAAGGACCAATATAAAGAGGGATAATCTTACCCTTCCTTCCAAATCTGATCACACCTCACATAGGTGAAAGACAAAGAAACACACGATCACCAACTCTGAATCTCAAGCAACGGAGTCTACGATCACCATAGGCCGTCTGCCTACTCTATACTGCTTTCAACCTATCCTAAATCACCCTGACTCTATCGAATATGTCCTAAAGTAAATCAGTACTACAGGGTCTATCTCGAATGTCTTATATAATCCTACAGGAGGACGATATCTCCTAAAGTACAAATCATTATATGGAACCATCGTAATGCTTGAATGATAACTATTATTGTAAGTGAACTCTGTCAATGATACGTAATGATCCCACTAACCTTTAAAGACCATAACACAGGCTCTGAGGATATCCTCAAGCACCTGAATAGTACGCTTGGACTGACCGTTTGTCTACAGATGAAAAACTATACTCAAATAAATTTGAGTACATAACTTCTCCTAAGATAATCCCCAAAACCACAATGTAAACACAGAAACATGGTCAGATATAACAGACGTAGGGACCCCATGCAAATAAACTATCTCTCGGACATAAATTAGGGCACATCTCTCAGCACTGAAGGTCATCTGAATAAGAATAAAATATATCGACTTGGTCAAATGATCCACAATAACCCAAATACCATTATGACCACGGGAATTACGAGGAAAACTACTCAAGAATTCCATGGTAGTCGTTTCCTATTTCCACTCAGAAATAGGCAATCTTTGAGTCAATCTGCCTGGACACTGATGCTCGGCCTTAACCTACTGACAATACAATCAATGAGCCACGAAGTCTACCACATCACTCTTTATACTATCCCACTAATAAAACTACCTCAAGTCTCTATACATCTTAGTCGTACTGGGATGAATAAAATATCAAGAGCTGTGAGCCTTATACAAAATCGACTGAATTAAGTCATCAAGTCGGGGAACATAACTAAGACCCCAAAATCTCAAGATACCCTAAGAATATTTGGTTTGTCTTCTAGACTCACCACTCATTACCCGTTCATGGAGTAGTCACAACTTACTATCGTCAAATTAACGATCCCAAATCTGCTCAACTAGTGAGGACCTCAACTCAGCACAAGCTAAATTCCTTGTAGGATCTAAAATATAAAGGTAAAGAATCAAATTGGCTAAGGACTGGAAGTTCCATGCAAAGGGCCTCTAAGAAACTAATATACATACAAAAATATCCATACTCACCGCTTTCTGACTCATGGCATCTACCTCCATATTTACCTTACCTGAATGATACAAAATAGAAACATCATAGTCCTTTAGCAACTCTATCAACCTATGATGGCAAACGTTAAGCTTTCACTAGGTCATAAGAGGCTAAAGTCTACAATGATTGGTAAAAATTTCACAATACACACCATACAAACAATACCTTCAAATCTTGAGTACAAAACCTACTACCGTAAGCTTCAAATCATGAGTGGGGTGGTTGTGCTTATTCACCTTAAGTTGTCTAGAAGCATAGAAAATGACACGACTCTGCTGTATAAAAACATAACCATGACCAACACCAGAAGCATCACAAAACACTATAAATCCCTCGCCCACAACTAGAAGAGCTAACAATAGGCCTAAGTGAGACAATCCTTACGGTTTCCAACGCTCAAATCACACTCCTCTAAAAATCAGAAAGGAATTTCATTTTGGGTTAATCTAGTTGTAGGGGCTGATAAGGTAGCAAAACTCTCAACAAAGAACCTATAATAACTAGCCAGACCAATAAAACTGTTAACCTTAAGTGAAGACGTAAGTCTAGCCTAATCATAAATCGCTGAAATCATTGTCAGGTCTCCCATAATACCTGCCTTTGACACAATATGTCAAAGAAAAGACACTCTCTCAAGCCAAAACTCGTACTTAGAGAACTTGGTGAAAAGGACATGCTCTCCAGAAACCTAGAGCGCAACCATCAAATATTCTGCGTGCTTCATACTACTGCTCGAGTACACAAGATATCATCAATGAGAATACTAACAAAGGAGTCTAGATAAGGTCAAAAAACATGGTTCATCAAGTCTATAAATGCGACTCTTAGTTAACCTAAAAGACATCAACAAAAAATTATAGTGACCATAGCAGGTCCTAAAGGCAGTCTTTGGGATATCCTCATCTCGAATCTTCAACTAATGACAACCAAACCTCAAATATATCTTAGAAAATACAGCTGCACCCTAAGGATAGTCAATTAAGTCATCAATGTGAGGCATAGGATGACGGTTTTTTACTGTCACCTTGTTATGATGCCTATAATTAATACAAATCCTCATTGAACCATCTTACTTCTTTTCAAAAAAAAGGGGTTCCCTACGGTGACACTCAGTCTAATGAACCCCTTGACAAGAAGATCCTGGAGCTGAGAGTTTAGCACCTTAAGTTTTACAGGAGCCATACGGTAAGGTGTCATAGATATTGGTCGGGTGCCAGTCTCAAGGTTAATACCAAACTTAATTTACGGTCAGGAGGAAAACTAGGAAGGTTATTAGGAAACATACCAAGAAAATCATACAGGATAGGAAAATAGTCAAGCGTCGGACTTCTACACGCGTATCACACACATAGGGAAGATGAGACTCAAAACCCCTCAATATAAGTTGTCTAGCAAAAACATATAAAATAATCTCCATTGTCTCGTGGCTAATCGCTCCCTTCCACATGATTTGTGGAACACCATGCATGGCTAAGGCAATGGTCTTGGAATAATAATCCATGACCGTATGATAGTGGGATAACTAGTCCATGAACAGAATCACATCAATAACCAACATATCCAGAATAAGAAGTATGAACATCACTAACTATCACAAAATAAGATCTAAATACCCGATCCACTACTAAGAAATCCCTTACGGGATTAGATATGCGCAATGACAATGATAATAAATTATTGGACAAGGCCAACCATGAAGTATAATAAGCAGATATATAAGAATTAGTGTATCCTTGACCAAATAAAGCAAGATCCAACTTGCATCACACCAATATCACACCTATCACTACAGCATCCAATGTCTTAGCCTCGAGCTTAGCAGGTACTGCATATAACTGACCATTTCTT
>JAPEIP010000010.1:227002302-227017899 GCA_026120095.1 Capsicum chinense
TAGCAAGTCACAAATGACTTGGGACGGTTATAGAGAAATTCTATTAGTGAAATAAGAATGAATAAAGACAATGACCCAAAGGGTCATTACAAATGGCTCATGGCTTATAATGTTGTTCCCAAATAAAGGTTCAAAGGCTAAAAGTGTGTGACTAGGGATATTATCTATGTATGGGTAGGCTCTTTAATGTTAAAGTGGGTTTCCATGCACACAAAAAAGGCCTAAGATCATTTCACCAACCATGCATTATAAAAATTAGCTTTGAGAGACTAATGAGACAAGTTCTAGATGAGATAAGTAACCATGAGAATTATATGACTAAGTTGACCACACATGGCATGCAAACTTTTCAAGAAGACTCAACTGCATTTCCTACAAGAAAAAAAAGGAAGCTATTTACCATACACTACAAACTAAATATTTTTGAGTCACAAGAGATGTAAAGAGTTGTTACAAGATCAATCACGTCCATGCACTTGATTTTCACAAAAAAAATTGACGTAGAGGGATGCTTGATTTGTATTTCACCATGCAAGAATGGTCATCGTTAGCACCAAATCCAGCCATCATATCATATCTTAACTCTCATAAGGTAAAACTAGATGGATACTCAGACTTCACTATTGGAATAAGGGCAATCCCAAATCTATAATGCCATGGGTACTCAGACTTCCCATGCATCTATAGCTCAAAATCCCCAAAACACGATGATTTTACTTTAAGAATGTCATCACTCAATATATCATTGGGAATGGCTTATCCGAAATTATTACTAACAAAAGATAAAAGTATAAAAATAGAAACGAATAAGAAAATAACTCAAATGACTAATCGATCAAGTGTAGGCACCATCGGGGTGCCCAATATTAAAAGCCAAATAAAAATAGCATCATCTAAAAAAATATAAAAATATCCAAATAATGCAGACTAAATAAATATCAACTGAAATATGGAGATGGGCACCCCCAACTAAAGCTTTCAATGTCCTCAATGCATATCAATAAAGCATATAAATAGTAAAAACGCTTTATGTAACCGTATGCATCATCTAATCTTAATTAGAATTTGACCACATACATGGGACCTAATTATCAGATTCTGCTATAGGAGAACTAAGTTTTTCTCTTTGGGCTTTAGGACAATTCACAGGACCTTTACCCTTTTCCACACAGAGGTACAAAATTTATCTCTCTTCTTCACCTTTTTTCTCATCTTGTCATGACAATCATGTTGCTTACTATGTGATTATGCTATGGAAGAGTAGGTACTCTCTATCCTAGATATGGTGGCCCCCCTTCTTCTTCTAGTATGATATAAACTGCTCATAGTCAGTCTGTGCAATATAAGAATGGCAAGCAGTATAAGGCCCTCTTAGTCCATGGATAACCCAGACATAAGCTCCTTGATTACTTTCATCTCACTTGAGACCTCCTTAAATGGCCCTATGATGGATGGCCTATAAGATTCCATGTCATCATCTATCGACTTTCCTAAGTAAATTTTCCTGTTCTAGCTAATTCTAATGCCCTTACCCCTAATCTTAAGAGGATAAATATGACTCTTAAAGCGTACCCAAGTGTCCCTAGGGTACTCCTCAATCTTGTCTCCCTTGCAAAATTTTGTGATAAAAAAAGTAAACATAAGTTGGGAGCTGCCTCTATTCTTCAAATGCATCATGTATGAAAGTACAATACACCCAACATCAAAAGGAATGTTGTCTAAGATGCACGGGACTATCCAAACTCGTGTATCTAGGATGTAGGTCCTATTAGTTCTTTAGGAACCTGGTTACAAATGATAGATAAATAGATCTGAGTCATAGCGATGAAATCATGCAATGATATCCCTATCTTTGTGGCAGCCCATGGGACCTCTTTTAGAAGACATAATTTTTTTAACTAGCCAGCTCCCTAGTTTACACCTGTTTGCCTCAAATTATATCATATGAAAACCTGGCTGCCCATCTATGTCATTGATCTGTTATTCCCAAAAGTGGACTTTCTTTCTCTAAATTCTTACAATAGGGTCAAAGAAAGATACTACGCTAAGGTTAGCGTAAACTCCCTAACTCAATGTTCATTTGCCTCGGATGGATCCAGAGTAAAGCACCTCCACTTCTCTGGCACCTTTTAGAAACATATTCCTCTCTTTGGGAGTAACTTTGTCTTTGGCAGGTCTCCATAGTATAGAGTTTGGCACTCACATACCATGAAGTGAGTTTGAGAGCATAGTCTGCTATTTTTAGATTTGATAACCTTATAATAAAACAAAAGCATTAGTTATCAGCATTATTATGTGAAAACTATGAAATATGACTTAATTAAGATAAAGAGATGGTTCACTGGTAAAATTTGGGCTTAAACTAAGAATTTAGAGATCTGGACTTAGAAGCCTTACAACTCTAAGATGTAACAATCATGGGCTATAAAACCACAATTGCGCTACAGCAATAAATGACACCAAAAACATGGAATACAAATTCAAAACCCCTAATTATGCCATTAAAACATGGAAAACTCGCAAGGATTTCATTTGGGCATTTTATTGAACACTTCGTGTGCATAGGTTATTACTCCCAATTTTAAATAAAATTGGGTGCTTAAGACATCTTAACCAATTCACATACCAATAAAAAAAGAAAACACACCAAACAATCTCAATTAATCTCAAGATCAAGCATTAAAACCACACACAAGCATGCATGAGAAGAATCGAACTGCATAACTGATGAGGAATGCAGGGAAAATGCAATGCACTTCTGGATGCTCTTAACACAAGTAAAAATTGATATAACTATGAGTAGTTTTAAAGCAAGTATAGGGTTATCAATTGTAGTGACTGTTTATTTTTTAAAACTACTATGATTAAGATCGCAATGTTGCGGTGAACGCGATCGCATGATTACCGTCGTAATGGTAACCGAGGCCTGATTTAGCTTTCCTATTTTCTGCTATTCTGTTATCACCCTCACATATACCATTGTTTTGGTGTAGGAAGATAGTTTTTAAATATAATAACCCAACTTGATTTGGGGTCAAATCCACAATGAATGTAACTAGTATTCGAGACTTATGTGAGTTGGGAGCTACTAAGTATTTACCCGCAATGTAAACATAAAGTAAAACATAAATTAAAATTAGGGATATGGTTTGAAGGGTTGTTAAATGAAAACTACTTGATCTACTAATTATGAGCCACAATTACAGATAAAATTCCAATAGAATAATAGTCTTAGGATTATGTTTTACTAGGGGAAAATAGTTCATATATATATGATAATCAAATGCAAACTCTATCTAATGACTATATGGGTAGGATAGGTTAGGGTCTTTGATGTTAGTTTTTCAATGAAACACCAAATTATCACCTATGGATCTTTCTGGATACCTTATGGGTGTGGGGAACAATCAACCCATAACCATAATTGGGCATCCCTACTTCTAGGATGATGCCCAAGATATAGAAAATTCACAATCCATACTTCTTTCTAAGATAGGGTAATGGAATAAGATAACATCTAATTGTTGTTCAAAAATACTTGTCATCCATATCCATTATTCATAGAAGATATGGTATCTAAATGACTACCAACATCCCTCTACAAAGGGTGATATGTGATTTTTGGAATTTGAGGTTTTAACACACAACTTCCAATTAAACAATAAAGTATTAGTGAAACCCAACATTATTAACCATGAATCTGTACTAACAATCAAAAACCCACTCAAATTTTCACGTTATTCCAACACAACCCCATGATAGATATTTAGATGCTCATGAAGTTTAAGAGAATAAATATCCACAAATTCACATTCGAAGATTCTATTAAAGAACTAACCAAGGGTTTTCTTCAAATTCAACTTCAATTACAATAAAATCCTTGAAATATTAACCACAATATTGTTTCCCAATTTAGTTTGGCTTTTACAATGCGAAAACTTGAATTCTAATTGCATGATATCCCAAAAATTAGAGGGTTTTCACCATATAGTGAATTGGAACCGGTTGTGAGAAATTACATATCTCCCCTTAGTCTATATTCCGTGCCACAGAGATCACCAGAGCTTGATCGCAGTAGCAGTGAGACTATCACAATAGCCATTTTAACTACATCTGATTGTCGTGATCGTGACCCTCAGGCCTTGATTGCGGTAACTGAGGGTCAGTTCCTACTACAAATTATCCGGCTTTTGCACTAACTATTTCCATTATGGTCTCTTTTCAGCTCACATCCCTTATTTTCTTCATTTACCTATAAACCTATAAACAATGTGAATTAGTGCATTTAAATGGAAAATTTGCCTCATTTACACAATTTAATCATACTACTGTGAATAAATTTAGATGTATATGAGTGGTAAATTTACCACCCATCAGTCAGCTTACCACTCCTATCTACAACACTTCCCATTACTCAATTTTTCAAAGACACCTTATAATGCCATACTTTATGGATTAATTAAAAATAAAACTAAATCTACTCTAACAATCAATATTTGAAGGATATGGGCCACTTTGATTGAATTGATGGGTTTCCTCCCATCCAGTTCCTTATTTAGCTTCGTGGAACGATGTTCTTCAATCTTCTAGTTGGGTATTTTAGCTTGGATGACCCAATAGCCTCTCCATTATCAATATTATTAAATAAAACCACCTGTAACTAACTTAGTTGTTTCTCATCTTTGCATACCCAGAATTAGACTCCATTACTATGCACCCAGAAAGTCATTTCTCCATGCTCTATATCCACTAGCGCCCTTCAAATTTCCAAGAAAGGGTTCTCAATAATTATGGGTATTTCATCAACGATTTCACAATCAATCACAATAAAGTCCATCGAGACAATAAATCTATAAACTTTTACCAATACATTTGATAGCACCCCAACCGTTTTCTTGACCGAGTGTTCCACCATGATTAATATTATGGTGGTGGATGTAGGAGGACCAAACCCAAGCCTTTGATATATCGCAGATGGCATCAAATGTATGCTAACTCCAAGATCACATAATGCCTTGTCAAATTTATGAGTCCCAATGGTGCAAGGGATTTTAAACACACCCGAGTCTTTCTTGTTTTTAGCCATGAAATTGGACATGATGATGCTACAACTATGGGTCACTTCTATTGTCTCACTATCCAGAAGCCTTCTTCTTTGACATCAAGTCCTTTATCGACTTAGCATTCACTGGAATATTGATTGAGATGTTTCTAAGCTTTACAATCAACTTCTTAAACTTGTCATTGTAATTTTTTTGTTTAATCTTTGTGGAAAAGGAGAAGGAATTTTCATCGGGGTCGATGGTACAGTTTAAGGCTCATCCCCCATTATTTTTTAACAGAATATCACTTTAGGAGTTTTCTCCCTATCTTCATATTTTACAACTTCCCTTAGTTCTTCATCCCCTGCTTCAAGATACTTTGTTACACCATCACTTGGAATTTTGGACCACTTCCTCTTTGCATTAATTTTCTTCATTAAGAGACTTTCCATCAACCTTAATTTCAAGTGCTCTAATATCTCTACCACTTCGAGTGATGATTGCTAAGACATGTGCATCATTTTGGGATTTGTCACGGTGTCACTCGGGAGGCCTCCCTTACGCCTAGCATTAAATTTGGTTGATATTTTGCCAAATTGTGTCTCTAATTACCTGATTGAGGCTGGCTGCAATAAAACTATTTGGTTGATTTGTGAAAAGTCCCCTTTTAGTTCTCGAACAACCTTGTCCGTGCCTTCCACTTATAGTAAGATTCTAGCAAAAACATCCTCAATTTCGATCTATTTGTGGTCCAAAGAGATTAAGTTTTTTTCGTTCACTCAGTCGTGAGGGGGCACATACCTATCATACTCCCTCTCTTTCTCTCTTAAATTGTTATCTCTATCACACCAATCTCTTTATCTATCATGATCGTTCCAACCTTATTCCCTGCCTTGACTTTGGTAAGTTTGGGCAGGAATGTCTCGGCTGATTTTCTAAGAACTTTATCTCTACATCAAGGGACTCTGCTTCATCTTCATCATACCATTTAGAGAGAACGGCATTGACCTCTTTAATGGGTGCACTCATCACATACTTTGTAAAGAAGTCTAATTGTGTCATCATCTTAACCATATTGTCGTCCCTATCTTCATCATTGTTTCATTGCTCCTTGTTCATAATCGAGGCAGCAGGGGACCCCAGGCTACTTCGATGTCCCTTGTATACCACCCCAATTTTTTTTGTGACTTTCTCAAGAAAAGTCAAAGCTACGCCGTATGACAATTGAACAATAGACCCACTAGATTTTTCGTCAATCACGGTCTTATTAAATTAGTCTAACATCCTATAGAATATTTTGAGATGCATCTTATTTGGCACTTCATTGTTAGGGAATTGCATGAGGTTATCATTAAACCTTTCCCATATTTCATCCAAGAGCTCTCCATTGAGTTGATGAAAATTTATGATCTCATCCCGTAATTGCAATATCTTTGAAGGACGAAAATATCGATCCAAGAAAGCATCAATAAGCTCGACCTAATATGTGATGGACCCATCGGGTAGAGACCACAACCACAACACCGTTTTGGATATTAGAGAGAATGGGAAGTCACAAACGAATAGATTCTTGTGTTATATAAGAAATGTCAAATGAGGTGCACACATTAATATACATTATTCAAATGTAGGTTTGAATATTCGTGTGCTTGACCCCCGATAATGTCCTTCTTTTGTAACATATGGAGAATTGTGATCGTCACTTAGAATTTCCTTTATTTAGTGTAATGTGGATGGCACTATCATGCCCCACATTTTCAAGATTACCCTTATCCTTGAGGTTCCCATCAAATGAGCCTTGATTAATCCCATTATGGGTCATGATGACTTGAGTACTATGAAAATTCACCTAACAAAACAAAAACAACAAACAACATAAGTAAAGACACTAAGGGTGAACCCAAAGTTACTAACAACACCACACAAGCGAAAACTAAGTTTCACTCCCTGACAATAGCACTATTTTTTATAACACTCAACTTACAACATTATTTTGATGCAAGGAGGTTATCGTCAACATAAACCCCACAAGAGTAGGTCTCATATCCATATAGAGTGCAAAATAGTTTTCTACACCTATGTATGTTGAGAGTTAACTAGGAGTTAACCCATAATGTAACAGAAATATTGACCAAGTGATTAAATAGGCAGTTTATGAATTAGAACTTTTGTTTAACAAATCACACTACAATACTAATCTTTGAGGAAAAAAGTGATGAGTATAACCAATATAAAGAGTTCTTTAGGTTATGTCATGTCTCTCCCTGTGGTCTTGTTATAATCGGTGTCCCAAGTCCAACTAGGACCGGACATCAACCCGTTCCCGACCCAACCTCCAACCGCCTTCCCTGAGTTGGCTAAATTTATAGCATGTAACACAATAGTGTAGCAACTCACATAAAGACTCTGGAATAGATCACAATCGTGAGCATCCTAATCGAGTCCAACCATCCCATACCAATAATACAACCATACCAAACCATATCAAAATAAGGGCCATAAACCAAGACATAACCAAGGATGTTCCAAAACATAAGATATTTAATCCCAAAATGAAATATGACCGAATAGTGATAAATTATGTTCGATGACGCCATCCTCCCACCTTATTCCAATAGCAAGGCTTACACCTATAGTGATCCCGCCTATTCCAACCCATAGAAGTACCACAAAGCCTCTAAGAAAAAAGTAATGAAATTCAATTGGGACATGCCCCCAACCATAGACAAAACTAATATCCAAACTAAATCAAAGTATCCATAAGTATCGATAACATGAAATAGATCCTTCGAAAAGGATGAAAGCTCACAAATTCAGTCCAAATGTCATCACTAAGTCAGTCACTATGTAGGAGAAGTAGAATGGCTAGTTTTTGCATAGATTGGGTATACAACCGCCAGTAGATGAGGTTAGCAAGTCGCTGCTAGCATGATCTCATGGTAAGGATAAAATAATTCCATTTATAAAACCAAGTAAAACCATCCATACACACACAACCATACATATATTTATATATATATTTATAACCATGCAGGGAAAAGGGATTAGGTTTAGCATGCCTTTAAAATCTTTACCTGGGTTATGTAGCTTTGTCGTCCTAAACCACCCACGGGCTATATGGGCTTGGCTCCCCCGGCTGAAGTGCCCTAGTGAGTGTAGCCGCACAACAAGGGAAGAAACCTTGGGATGACTAGTACATCCCCCAAATATAGTATTACAACATGCATGAGGTAACCATTACCAACCTTATATTGGCAATTATGAGTTTCCAATTTTGATCCCTCGGGATCTCCACCGTCCATGACTTTGCTACACATCCCGCCATTATTTCCCAATTAAAACCACATTACAAAAAACCAAACCATTATCCATTTATTATCCAAAGCCAATGATATTGGTATCGTCATACCAACCCTTACTTGCAATTATCAATAATAGCCAACCATTTATAGGTTTAAGGGGACTTTTAAGTGCCCTTCCATTTAACATATTTAACCACTTGGGGGATTCCATGTACCCCTCAAACATAACCATTAGTCATTTACCATTCTAAGCTATTTAAACCATGCATAATTTCTTTACAAAGTTTTAAAACATACAAGATTTCCATTAAAAGTACTAAATGCAATGAACATATCTTTATAAGCATTTTGTCAAACACATTGGGGGCATAATATAACAAAAACTAATTTCAAATGCCATTAAATCATTCCCATGCAATCCAATTATCCAAAACCACCATTAATACGTGTAAAAGCATAATGAAAGCCATGAGAAACCATAAGTAATCATTTAATATCGAAACTCCTAAATCATATTTTAAAACAAAAGTCATACAATTAATGAAATCATGGAAACATTCATAAAACAATGTGTTTATATAAAATTAACAATAAGGGAAGAAAAAATGCCATAAAACAAGAAGATGATGGAAAGAAATCACCAAGAGAAGCCTCAAATTGATCCTTTAATTGATTATGGAGTGTTTTAGAAGAGTTTCTCAGAATTAATTCATGGAAAAATAGGATAAATAACCTTCAAAGTAGGTTAGAAGTTGTCCGACCCTATTAGGATAAGTAGGTAAATGTCCAGAATATCCCTACTCAAGTTGCAGATAAATCCTATCACAATGATACGATTTACTCACACGAGTCGTTCCCTCCGATACAATTCATATCCTCCACTCATGTCCTAGTCCCAACCCTTGAATCCAACACTGTACAGTATATGACACATCAAACCAAGTCGTATTGATAATATATAATCTGTGCCTTTCATTTGTACCCCTGGAAGATTTAAACCTAATGAAGATTTAGACACTGTCCACCATAAAAGTCCTGGGTTTGACTTGTAACCTGGCTTATGGATCATGGTGAGCCACTCGTACTTAGATCCAACCTATGTAACAAAAACTAAGATTATGTTAAGCAACCAAATGCACTATAACATCCAATATGACTCGTACCCGTAAATCGTATCCATTCTAGTAACCAAAATCTAAGACAACCAACTAACACTGGTCCATATATGACTGGACTAAA
Organism: Capsicum chinense; assembly: GCA_026120095.1. NCBI lineage: Eukaryota > Viridiplantae > Streptophyta > Magnoliopsida > Solanales > Solanaceae > Capsicum > Capsicum chinense. The sequence goes on from JAPEIP010000010.1 coordinate 227,011,886, forward strand.
CCACCCGTACCCAACATATGGCTCATACCCATGAGTCGTATTAGGTCGAGAGACCAGAATTATAGGAAATAATCTAAGGTCCAAAAACCAAGGCATTTTAGCCTTCCTTACTTAATATTTTATTCCTTGAATGACGGATAAGGTAGGGGTAACCACACGCATGAGACATTTGAGTTATATTATCAAACATATTCCCAATATTTAAAAAAGTTTGAAAAGTAAATAGGAAAAGATAATTATCTTTCCTTTAACAAACTATGGAAAAAAGTTGTGCTGACAACACATACCTTCCGCATGAATCCCAGGATCATAAACAAATGTGGATATTGGGAAATCATGTCCTTTTTTGCTTCCCATGTAGTTTCTTCCACGTTATGGTCACGCCAAAAAACCTTAACCAAAGCCACAATCTTGGTCCGCAACCGATGAACATGCCTATCGAAGATCTCAACTTGGACTTCTTCATAAGACAAGGAATCTATCAAACCCAATCCTTTCAAAGGAACAATCAAAAAAAGGATCACAAATGAACTTCCTCAACATGGAAACATGAAAGACTAGATGAACCACACTCAACCAAGAAGGAAACTCCAGCTCATAAGCAACATTACGAACTCTCCATAAAATCTTATATGGACCCACATACGGGGGACTGAGCTTCCCCTTCTTGCCAAACTGTACCACTCATTTCATGGGAGATACCTTGAGAAAAACTTATGCCCAACCTCAAACTCCAAGTCTTTCTGCCTAACATCTGCATAGGAATTTTGGTGACTTTGGGTAGCCTTAAGCCTATCCTGAATAACCTTACCTTCTACATATCCTCGTAAACCAAATCGGGACCAAACATATCCTCCTCACCAAGCTTCAACCAACCAATAGGAGATCTACACCTCCTACCATACAGTGCCTTAAAAGAAGCCATACCAATACTAGATTAATAGCTATTATTTTAAGAAAAATCCACCAAAGATAGATACTTAACCCAATTGCCATCATCATTAATCACATAAGAATGAAGCATATCCTCCAGTGTCTTAATAGTTCTCTCTGCTTTCCCATCCATCTGCGGATGGAAAGCAGAACTCAGCCTCACCATAGTCCCCAATCCTCTCTTAAAATATCACTAGAACTGAGATATAAACTGCGTACCAGAATAAAAAACAATCGATGCAGGTACTCTATGCAGCTTCACAATATCTTGAAGATACAGTTTCACATAATCCTCCATCAAGAAGGTAGCCTACAGAAGCAAAAAGAGAGCAAACTCAGTCATCCTACCCACGATGAACAAAATTAAATCATATTGATTTTGAGATCGAGGAAGACCAGTCATGAAGTCCATATTGATCACTTACCACTTCCATTTTGGAAAATCAATTTCTTGATACAATCCTTCTGGACTCATGTGCTTAACCTTTGCCTGTTAAAACACCATGCACTTTGATACAAAATTAGCCATATCCCTCTTTATGCCATTATAATAATAGGTCTCCTTGAGATCATGATACATCTTAGTTGAGCTAGAATGAACAACATATCGTGACTCATTCACTTAAATAAAAATCTTTTGTTACAACCTATCGACATTAGGAACACATGACTTCCCTTAGTATCGTAAAGTACCATCACCACCATTCTCAAACACCACTACCTTTCTCCCACCAACGTCAATCTTTATTTTTATCAAGATAGCATCTAGAGCTTACTTCTCCTTATTCTCCATACTAAGAGATGATCGAACCACTTCTTGTATCATCACACCACCATCCTTGGAGTCCAAGAGGCGAACTCCACGATTAACCAAGAGGTGAATATCCTTCACAAATTCGCACTTTCCTTCCTCCATATAAGCCAAACTCGCCATTGATAACCTAGTAAGAGCATCAGCTAACACTAGCCTTACATGGATGATAGTAAAGACTAATATCATAATCTTAGAAAAAGTCAAGCCAAGTCCTCTACATGAGATTAATCTATTTCTAAGTTAACACATATTGTAGACAATTTTGATCAGAAAAGATATCAACGTGCGTATCATATAAATAATGCCGCCATATTTTGATAGCAAACACAACTGGCAATATCTCCAGATCATAAGTATGATAATTCCTCTTTTGTACCCTTAACTTCTGGAAGCATAGGAAATTACCTTCCTATGCTGCATCAACTCACAACCAAGTCCTACCCAAGATGAATAGCAATATACCATGAACCCATCAGTGTCTTCCGGTAAAGTCAGAATTAAATCTGAAGTAACTTATCCTTCAACTTCTCAAAACTCCCTTCAGAAGCATCTAACCAAGAAAGCTTAACTTCTTCAAAGTTAGCTTTGTTAAAAGTGTAGCTGTCGAGAAAAAGCTTTCCACAAACTACCTATAATACCCATCTAATCCCAAGATGTTCTGTATGTCGAATAGAGTTGTAGGTCTAGGCAACTTCTTCAACACAACAACCTTTTGTGGATCCACCAAGATCCCTTTACTAGAAATAATATGAGCCAATAAAGTTATAGTGTTCAACTAAAACTCACACTTGGAGAACTTGGTATGCTACTGCTATTCCATTAAGATCTGTAACACCACACGAAGGTGATTAGCATGATCTACCTAACTCTTTGAATAAACAAAAATTTTATCAATAAACACAATAATAAGATATCCAAATACTAATGAAAAACTTTATTCATCATATTCATAAACACTGTTAGAGCATTAGTCAACCCAAATGACATCACAAAAAACTCAAAGTGCCCATACCGAGTATGAAAAGTGATTATAGGTATATCCACCTCCCTAATCTTTAGTTGATGGTACCCATACCGAAGATCTATTTTACAAAAGAACTTGGCACATTGCAACTGGTCAAACAGATTATCTATCATTATAAGAGGATACTTGTTCTTGACTGTCACCCTTTTCAACTGCCTATAATCAATGCACATACAAAGGGAACCATTCTTATTGAACACAACCAACACCGGTGCACCCCAAAGAGATACACTAAAATTAATAAACCCCCTATCTAAAAGATCCTTAAGTTTCTCCCCCCTTAACTCAATTGGAGCCATTCTATATGTAGGAATATAAATTGGATAATTGTTTGGGATTAGATCAATACAAAACTCTATTTCCCTATTGGAGGAACACCAGGAAGATCATCCAAAAAGACCTTTAGAAATTCATTAACCACTATAACTGATTGGAAAGAAGGACCTTCTGAGTTAGAATCTTTAACCCAAATAATGTGTTAAAGATAACCTTTAGAGGTCAACCTCTGAGCTCTAAGATAAGAAATAAATCTTAACCTAGGAGCTAAAAAAACACCCACCCATTCTATAACCGACTCACCATGAAACCTAAAGATAACTCTACGGGTTAAATAATATAAGGATGTGTAATAAGATTGTAACTAGTATATAACTAGAATGACATTAAAATCCACCATATCAAACTCAAACAGGTCCACCAAGGTTTTTTTCTACCAACAGTTACCATATACACCCTATAGACTCTCTTAATAATAATTAAATCACCTACTAGGGTAGTAATATAAAAAGGATCCAAACTAAATTTTGGATTGAAACCAAAAAATACAACTATATAAGGAGTCAGATAGGAGATAGTAGAGCCTGGATCAAGAAAACAATTTATGTTATGAGAGAAAAGCTATAACATACCTATAACGACATCAGGTGATGCCTTGAATTCCTATAGAGATGCCAAAACATATAACCTATTTTGACCAAATATAGAACCAGGAGAAATAACAGAAGTAGATAACAGCACCAGGTGTAAGAGCAGAAGATGAGACTGCATGAATCTTATTTGCTCTTGTAGCAACCTTATTTACTGGATAGTCCCTAATGACATTTTTGTCCTCACTTAAATAATTCATGCCTTCCTTCATCACAATAACCCCAAAGAGGAAGTCCACAGAACCAACGGGGAGGGCATAAAGAAACTTACTGACCTCTGCTTTCCTGAGATTGGGCACCCTGAGACCGTAAATTATCACCACCATGATGACGCATGTTGCCCAAATGGTGCAGATCACTAGAGGAAGAGTAGATACCAAAAATCCCCCATTTCTTTTTCTGTCACTTTCCACCATCTCGGCCACCCTGACACTGAGCACCTTCCTGGTCAGAAAACTTGCTCCTCTTACCCTATCTATCCCTAAACTCTGCTTGCTTTCTTTTTTCTTTCTTTACTTACTACATATGAATATTCAACCTACAGATGTCCATACCTTTAATCATCAAGAAAGTTTTGCTCTCAAAAATCAAATCTTGATTCAACCCAAAAGCAAACTTCCTGATTCTAGGCTGAATATCAGCCACAAAATTAGGAGAATACCTTAACAATTGATGAAATTTCAGGGCATATTCCTTGATAGACATCCTCCCGTACTTGAGGTTCACAAAGTCTTCCATCTTTGTGTCCCTTAACTCTTGAGGAAAGAAATGATCCAGAAAAGCACCAGAGAAGGCATCCCATAAAGATGACTCCTCCACGTCCTCTTTATCACTATCCCACTCTTCATACCACTGGTATGTAACTTATTTGTATTTAAAAGCTTTAAAGTTTACCCCTTTCATATTAGTATCCCATATCACATAAAATATCTTCTCTATTTCATCCATGAAGCCCTATCGAGCTGCCTCTACCTTTACTACAAAAAAAGTGGAAGGACTCATCTTTATAAATTGGATAACCCTTGTGGCCTTAACAGACAAAGTACCAGAAATATCTCGCTTAGCCTGCGCAGCAACACATATAGAAATGCCATGAATATACTGACAAAATTTTGCATTAGTCATCTCGCCTTGAGGAGGACTAATAGAAACTGGTGGAACTCCTAAACTATCAGAGATATGACTATGAGATTAAAGATGAACCCTAGAAGTAGGATGCACCCCTTTACTACTACCCCAGATGGGATAGAAAACTTTCTTTGTGTTCCAGATATATGAGGCATGATCTAAAAGATGAGAAAATAAAGATTAGAGAAGATTCAAGGAATGAGACTCCAAGCTTGAAATAGAATACCAAGAAAGTGAGAATTCTTAAATTTCTTATAGCCTCTCCCTTATGAAAATGGCATGTTATATACACCTAAAAGAGATTATACTCAACACGGATTTGTGGAATACCAATTGACCATAAACATAGGCTCTAAAACCAATTTGACATTACGTTCCGTAGGTCCTTGTCACAATAGGAATCCCAAGTTCGACATAGTCCAGAGACCACTGGCATTACCCAACCCAACCTCTAACCGCCTGCCCTAAGTTGGCTATATTCTGAGTATGTAATAAAATAGTATAACAGATCATATAAAAATTTTAGGAATAAATCACAATCGTGACTGATCCAACTCGAGTCCAACAATCCTATAATATACAAAAATAGGGGCCATAAACCCTGCCATAACCAAGGATATTTTAAAACATAATATAATTAATCCCAAACTAAAATATGACAGAACAGTGAGAAATTATGTCTGATGATTCTAGCATTCTACCTTATTTAAATGTCAAGGCTAGCAACTGTAGCAATCCCATCCATTCTAACCCATAGAAGTACCACAATGCCTCTAACCAAAAGAGTAATAAAATTTGGTTGGGATATGCCCCAAACCATAGCCACTGCTAATATCTAAAATTAAATTAAAAGTGTCTAGAGATTACCATAAAACAAAATAGAGCCTTCCAAAAGGATGGAAGCACACCACTTTAGTCTAAATATTGTCCCCAACTCAATCACTAAATAGGAGGAGTAGAATGATCGCTTCCTACATAGCGTAGGTATACATCTGCTAGCAGATGGGGTAAGTGAGTGATCGCTAGCATAATCTCAAGGTAAGTATAAAATAATTCAATTTATAAAACCAAGTAAGACCATCTATATGCACAAAACCATACATATATATATATAAATATGTTGGGAAAAGGGACCGGGTTTAGCATGTCTTTAAAACCTTTACTTAGGTTGTTTAGCTTTGCCGTCCTA
>JAPEIP010000010.1:227043054-227059782 GCA_026120095.1 Capsicum chinense
GATTGAGTTTGCGTATAGTAACAACTATCATTCTAGTATCCAGATGGCTCCATTTGAGGCTCTATATGGGAGGATATGTAGATCTCCAATTGGTTGGTTTGAGGTTGATGAGATAGCTTTGATATGGCCTGAGTTAGTATATGATGTATTGGAAAAATTTTAGTTGATCAGAAAGAGGCTTAAGACAGCCCAAAGCTTACAAAAATCTTATGCAGATGGGAGGAGAAAAGATATTGAATTTGAGATTAGTGATTTTGTAAATCTGAAGATCTCTTCTATGAAGGGAGTAAAGAGGTTTGGTAAGAAGGGAAAGTTCAGTCCCCGATATGTTGACCTTTTAGAATATTGAGCTGCTTTAGAAAGGTAGCTTACGAGATCGAGTTGACTATAGATTTAGCCTCGGTGCATCAGGTATTCCATATCTCCTTGTTGATAAAGTGTATTGGTGACCCAAATGTAGTTATTACTTTAGAAAGTGAAGATGTTTAGAACGGTCTTTCTTACGAGAAAATTCCAATCGAGATCTTTGATCACCAGATTCGTACAATAAGGAACAAAGAAGTTCCTTTGGTCAAAGTTCTTTGGCAGAATCAGTCCATTGAGAGAGCCACTTAGGAAACAAAAGCTGACATATGAACCAACTACCCTCATCTCTTCTCCACAAACTCAGACTTAGTTTAAGGTAACATCTTTTCTTTTCTAGTCTAAGTTCATGCTATATTGTCTTCATGTCATTCCATGCATTCATGATCCAGTTAAGACATGTGTCATGTTTTAGGCTCGGTTATGTAATTAGGTTTTCAGTATGTATATTCAGCATGTAACCTCAATTCCTCAGTATTCTAAGCTTAACCAGCCTCATTCAAGGACGAATGTTCCCAAGGTGGAGATATTGTAACACCCCACATTTTTGGGCTAGAATTTCAACTATTGTTATAAAGTATGCAGATAAGAACTCAATGATTTTATGTCTATTAATGTGTGATGATCAATTCTGTAGTGTGAAAATTTCCATTTATATCATTTGAGGTAATAAAAATCTCCAAACTCAAGGATGAGTTGAGAACACTTCTATTGATTAAGTTTTAGGGAAAGATTCAGCTTGGGCCAACTTTAAACAACCTTTAATCCTTGTTAATAATGAGTTATGTTTCCTACCTTATATCAAATAAAAGATCTTTGGATCTTTTTTCCAATGCATTTGGATTCACCTTAATCCAATATCAGAGAGAAGAGTTATACCAATTTTACTCCAGTATGTCATCCTGTCTACAAAGTGATGACCTGAGCTAACGGGCCATCACCTATGTGACAACTTATTAGCCCAAGTGATCAGAATTAGGTAGAAAACATCAAATCTAACTTCCAAGTGATGACCTGGGGTGAAGGTCCATCACCTAAGAGACGACTTATCAGCCCAAGTCATCACCCATGACTAGAAAAGGGCCCAAACCAACCTGCAAGTGATAACTCAAGTGACGAGCCGTTACCTATGTAACTGTCCATCAGCCTTGGTCGTCAGCTAAGAATTTCAGAAATTTTGAAGTCATTCTGTAGGGGTATTTTGGTCTTTTTCCTCACCCTAAACCTTACCCCATGACATAAACCACCAAAAACACGTACTTAGCTATTGTGAATAAGTTTTAAAAGTTTTTAACTCTCTTTGTTCCCAAGAACAAAATTAGGGTTTCTTCCCAATAACTTCATGACTCCATCATACTTTCCACAAGATAATCAAGAATTAAGATTCTCAATCCAAGAGTGTTCAAGAAGAGTTAATTCTCTTTCAAGATCAAGCTTTAAGGTATGTTAAATGTTCATCCATGGGCCCTTTTCACCCATGGAGTTCAAGAACCCAACTTCAAATTCAAAGTTATGAATTTTACAGGTTATTAAGATTTTAACTATGAATCCCCCTAAATTTTGATTCTATATCATATTTCCATGAAATTAATGTTGTTATAAAACCCTACATGTTTTGAATGTTGTTGTTCATTGATTAAGCCTTATTTTGGGAATTTAGTATCAAAATCATGCTACTACTAGTTGCTTTAAGATAAAATTATTCCCATGTTTAAGCCATGCATTGCAAGTGTTTGATAAAATTCCTCAAAGAATGAGTTTTGAATAAATGCTTACATATCGTTTCCTTACAGTTTTAGTATGATCTTGATATTATTGATATCGTGTCTTGAAGGTTATGAATACCCCAAAACTTAGTTGTTTACTTAGTTTAAGTACTTTTAGAAGAGTTTCGAATCTATTAGAGTATTATCAGTTCAATCAGTGTATCATATCAGTAAGCTCAGTTCAGTCCAGTGATTAGAGTGGATGGGGGCTTACCTACCAGTTGAGGGTGTGACCTTTAGTAGCTGTCCCTGTATTCCATAACTATGTAGCTAGCATAGGTTAAGATGTTAACCTGCCATTTGAGGGTTGATCTCATAAGGGTACCTACCAGTTGAGAGTAACCCTTAGTCCTTCAAGATAACACTTTAGTGGATCCACACAGCCATGTGTTAGTACTCGTGGCATGGTACTGACACCCTTCAAACTGGGGTCATAGGTTGGACCCCAAATAGATCATATTGGGGCATGTTAGTTATATGATAGCTCCCACAATCTCAGTTCAGTATACTTTAGTTCAGGCATGCATTGACTATAGCATACAGTTATTAGTTATTAAGTTATCAGATTGTAGTATTTCAGTTTACAGACTATTTTCAGAATCATGTTATAAGCTTGGTCATGCATTCTCAGATTTTACAGCATTTATGCATTCATATCAGTTATTTAGTTATCTCATTCTATTCAGCCAGTCATTATCCATGTACATGAGCCCATGCATATCAGCCTAACCCTATTTAGCATACCGGTACATTCAAAGTACTAATCGTATGCTCTTTTCTTGTGCTATGATGTCTCATATCATTGGTTTGAATGCTCAAGTTCCCAATCGTACCTAGATATCCCAGCGCACCTGTAGCAGCAATAGTTGTGAGTCCTCATGTTTGGAAGACCAATTATAATTATCTCAGTGTTTCAGTTTAAGTAGCCAGTTAGAGTTAGTTGGGGACTTATCCTATCAAATCCTCAGTTACTCAGTTAGAGGCTTTCAAACACTTTTAGTCAGTTTTTAATTTTTAGTTGTCATTATCAGCCATTTTATCAATATTATCAGCATTATTTTATAGACATAATTAGAACTATGATTTAAAAACCTTATGGAATTCCAGTAAATTCTGCATATATTCTATGTTATATTGTTCAGTACTCACAGCAGGTACCAGCATGAGTTAGCTTGTGGTTCTTCGAGGATGTAAGCATCGTGTGATGCCCTGGATATACTCTCGAGGCATTTCAAACATAGTATCAAAGCCAATTTTTAAAGTGACCTAGGGAGTCTGAAAGCAGCATTGAGTAAAATCTTATGCATGGGTGTGAAGCGCGCCACACTTATGGATAAAAAGAAACAAGATGTTTAGGAAAAGTTTCCCTTCTTTAAGTATTCATGTCGTGTGAATAATCATGAGCTCAAGTTAAATTCCCTGTCTAATTTAATATTTCTTCTGTTTACATAACATGTCTCCCTGAAAGACTAACGAAAGAAGAAATAGGAACCAGCTAATACCTCTGCCCATTTAGAAAGATCCCCTGAATAAGCATGTTTTGCATGCTGAATTTAGAGATGCATTCACTACTCTGGCTCACTCTGTACAGCTCAAAACACTCGGCCAGTTGTTGTTCCATCCAACCCAGTGGCCAATACTATCGTAGCTAGGATTCAAGACTTTACCCGAATGAATCCTTCTCTATTTTTGGGATCCAAATCTGAAGAGGATCCATAAGAATTCTTAGATATGGTGCAGAAGGTAATCGATATTATTTGGGTAACTTCTAGTGAGAGTGCTGAGTTGGTTGCTTACTAGCTGTAAGATATACCTTATGCATGGTTTAAGTAGTGGAAGGTAGATAGAGGCGTGCATACAGGGCCTATAGAATGGGAGGAGTTTGCTATAACTTTCTTAGATAGATTCTTCCTATTGGAGATGAGGGAGGCCAAAGTGTTGGATTTTATCAACTTGAGGCAGGGCAACATAAGTGTGAAAGAGTATTCCCTCAAGTTTACTAAGTTAGCTAGGTATGCTCCTCATGTGGTAGCTAATAGCAGGTCTAAGATGAGCAAGTTCATGTCTGGGGTATCTGACATTATGGTTAAGGAGTGTAGGACTGGAATTTTGATTAAGAAGATAGACTTGACTAGGCCTATGGTCCATGCTTAAAGATTGAGGAGAAAAAACCTAAAAGGAGAGAGAGAGGGAGAATAAGAGGGCTAAAAAAAAGCTTTAATTTTAATTATCCAAAGTCAAAAGGTGGTAATCATCCTCAGTTCCATCAGAAATCTTCAATCCCAGCTCTATCTTCTGCTAGTGTCCCAGTACCCAAGTTCAGGAATGACAATCAGGATAGGGCGCCAGGCTCTAAGTCCCAAGGTAGTGTAAAAAGTAGTCGTACAAATCCTCTTTGTCAGAAATATGGTAAAAACCATCAAGAAACTTGTAGATCCGGTAGTGATGTATGTTTTGGGTATGGAAAGCCAAGCCACAGCGTGAAGGATTGTCCAAAGAGTGGTCAGCAGGGCTAGTCCAGTCGTCCCTCAGTTCTAATTGGCCGCCCGACTTAGTAGGGTGCTGCTTCCAGTGCTACCAGTGGTCAGCGTCCAAATATATTGAATGCACTTCAGCCCCAATAGGATCAGGAAAATTCTCCTAATTGGTTACTAGTATGTTACAGGTCTTTCATCTACATGTTTATCCTTTTTCAGACCCTAGAGCTTCTCTTTCTTTTGTAACCCCTTATATAGCTGTCAACTTCAGGGACGGTCCTCAAGTCTTAGCAGAGCCCTTTTCAGTGTGTACCCCAGTAGGTGTCTTTATTATAGCCAGGCAGGTATACAGGAACTGTTCAAACATAATATCTCATAAAGTCACTTTAGTTGATCTTATGGAGTTAGAGATGATGGATTTTGACGTTATTCTCAACATGGATGGGCTTCACTCATGTTATACTTTAATTTATTGTAGAAATCGAGTTTTCATTTTTAGTTTCCAGATGAACCAGTTCTTGAATAAAGGGGTAGTACTACTATTCTTAGGGGTCAGCTTGTTTTGTACCTTAGAGCGAGAAAGATAATATCCAATGGGTGTATTTATCATCTTATCCGAATCAAAGACTCTAAGTTCGAGACACCAACTCTTAAATCAATTCCATTAGTAAGGAAATTTCCAAATGTGTTCCCTGAAGATATTCTCATAGTTTCTTCCAAAAGGGAAATTGACTCCGAAATAGACCTTCTTCTAGGTACTCAACCTATCTCTATTCTGCCATACAGAATGGCTCCAGCCAAACTCAAAAAGTTGAAAGAGTAGTTGAAAGTTCTTCTAGATAAGGGATTCATCAGTCCTATAATCTTCTTATGGGGAGCATCAGTCCTATTCATGCACAAGAAAGACGGCTCTCTCAGAATATGTATCGACTACCGTCAACTGAAAAAGTTCACAATCAAGAAAAAATACCCACTTCCCAAAATCGATGACTTGTTCGACCAACTTCAGGGTGCCAATTATTTTTCTAACATAGACCTCAAATCTGACTATCATCATCTCAGAGTCAGAGAATGTAACATTTCAAAAACAGCTTTCAAAACTCGGTATGGTCACTTCGAGATTCTAGTTATGTCCTTTGGTCTCACAAATGCCCCAACATCCTTCATAGACTTGATGAACCAAGTATTCAAGCAGTACTTAGACATGTTTATCATAGTCTTCATTGATGACATTTTTGTCTACTCCTGTAGCGAAAATGATCATGCAGACCACCTCAGAATAGTAGTACAGACTCTTAGAGCCCATTAGTTGTTTGCTAAATTCAGTAAATGGAAATTTTGGCTAAGATCAGTATCTTTCCTTGGCCATATTATTTCTAGTGATTCCATTAGAGTTTATCATTAAAAGAATAAAGCAGTTAAAAATTGTCCCACGCCCATTTCTCCATCAGATATCAGGAGTTTCTTAGGTTTGGTTAGCTATTACCGATGCTTTGTTGAATAGTTTTCATCTATTGCATCCCCTATGTACCGAATGATTCTGAAGAAATTCAAGTTCCAGTGGGTAGATTCTTGAGAAAATGGTTTTCAGGAGTTGAAGACTCGACTCACCTCAGCTCTAGTTTTGACCTTTCCAGATGGTTCAAATAGGTTTGTTGTATATTGTGATGCTTCTAGAGTTGGTTTGGGTTATGTTTTAATATAGAGAGGTAAGGTCATAGCCAAGACAACTTAAGCCTCAGGAAAAGAATTACCCTATGATCTAGAACTTGTAGCCATTGTGTTTTTCTTAAAGATTTAGAGATACTATTTCTATGGGGTGCATGTTGATGTGTTCACAGACCACAAAATCTTACAGTATGTATTTTTGCAGAAGGATTTGAATCTGCATCAGAGGAAATGCTTAGAATTGTTAAAAGAATATGACATAAGTGTTTTGTATCACTCGAGAAAGGCCAATGTAGTGGAAGATGCCCTAAGTAGATTGTCAATAGGTAGTGTTGCTCATGTTAAGAGATATAAGAAGAAGTTAGTTAGGGAAGTTCATCAGCTTTCCAGATTAGGTATACATTTGGTTGACTAAACTGAGGGTAGTGTTTTGGTTCAGAATAGCTCAGAATCTTCTTTGGTTGCTGAAGTAAAAGAAAAGCAAGATAGGGATACTAGTCTAGTGAAGCTGAAGAAGTCAGTCAGAGATCAAAAAGTAAAGGTTTTCTCTCAAGACGGAGATGGTGTGTTCGTTGCCAGGGTATACTATGTGTGCCATGTGTTGATGAGTTGTGACAGTGAATTCTTATAGAAGTGCATGGTGCACATTACTTTATTCACCCAGGGGATACTAAGATGTACCGTAATTTGCGGGAAATCTATTGGTGGAATGGTATAAAAAAGGATATTGTAGAGTTTGTAGCTAGTACTCTTATTGTTTGAAGGTTAAGGTTGAGCACCAAAAGCCTAGTGATTCTATGTAGGAGTTCAGTATTCCCACTTGTAAGTGGGAGGAAGTGAACATGGCCTTTGTGATGGATTTGCCTCGTACTCATTGTCAACATTATTCGATTTAGGTCATTCTGTATAGGATGACCAAATCAGACTATTTCTTGCCAGTCCATACTTCTTATTCAGCTGAGGACTATGCCAATCTCTATCTCAAAGAGTTGGTTAGGCTGCACGGAGTTTCATTGTCCATCATTTCAGATAGAGGTAAGTAGTTTACCTCTTACTTTTGGAAAGTATTCCAGAAGGGTCTTGGTACCCAAGTTTATCTCAGCACCTTTCACCCTCAGACAGATGGTCAAGCAGAGAGGACCATCTAGACCCTCGAGGATATGTTGAGAGCGTGTGTTATTGATTTGAAAGGCAATTAGAATGATCACTTGCCTTTGATTGAGTTTGCGTATAATAATAGCTATCATTCCAGTGTCCAGATGGATCCATTTGAGGCTCTGTATAAGGGAAGATATAGATCTCCAATTGGTTAGTTTGAGGTAGATGAGTCTTCTTTGATATGGTCTAAGTTAGTATATGATATATTGAAGAAAGTTCAATTGATCAAAAAGAGGCTTAAGACAACCCAAAGCCTATAAAAATATTTTGCAGATGTGAGGAGAAAAGATCTCGAATTTAAGATTGGTGATTTTGTATATCTGAAGATCTCTCCCATGAAGGGAGTAAAGAGGTTTGGTAAGAAGGGGAAGCTCAGTCCCTGATATGTTGACCTTTTCAGAATATTGAGCTGCTTTGGAAAGATAGCTTACGAGCTCGAGTTGCCTAAAGATTTTGCCTCGGTGCATCTAGTATTCCATATCTCCTTGTTTAAAAAGTGTATTGGTGACCCAGCTATAGTTGTTCCTTTAGAAAGCGTAGATGTTCAGAACAGCCTTTCTTATGAGAAAATTCCAATCGAGATCCTTGATCGCTAGATTTGTAGACTAAGGAACAAAAAAGTTCCCTTGGTCAAAGTTCTTTGGCAGAATTGGTACGCTGAGGGAGCCACTTGGGAAACAGAAGCTGACATGCGAACCAAGTTCCCTCATCTCTTCTCCACAAACTCAGACTCAGTTTAAGGTAACAATTTTTCTTTTCTAGTCTCAGTTCTAGCTATATTGTCTTCATGTTATTCCATGCATTCACGATCCAGTTCAGGCATGTGTCATGCTTCAAGATCAATTATTTAATTATGTTTTCAGCATAAAACCTCAATTCCTTAGTATTCTCAGCTCAACCAGCCTTATTCGAGGATGAATGTTCCCAAAGGGGAGATATTGTAACACCCCACTTTTTTGGGCTAGAATTCAAACCGTTGTTATGAAGTATGCAGACCGGAACTCAATTCTTTTATGTCTATTTATGTGTGATGTTCAACTCTATAGTGTGAAAATATCCTTTCATATCAGTCGAGGTCATAAAAATCTCCAAACTCAAGGACTAGTTGAGAACACTTCTATTGATTAAGTTTTAGTGAAAGATTCAGCTTAGGTCAACTTTAAATGAGATTTACTCCTTGTACATAATGAGTTACTTGTCCTACCTTATAAAAAATGAAAAATCTTTGAATCTTCTTTCCAATGTATTTGGTTTCACCTTAATCCGATATCAGAGTGAAAAGTTATACCCATTTTACTCTAACATGTCATCCTATCAACAAAGTGACGACCTGAGTTGATGGGCCATCACCTATGTGACGACTTATCAGCCCAAGTCATCAGCCTTAGGTAGAAAACATCAATTCCATCTTCCAAGTGATGACCTGGGTTGATGGTTCGTCACCTAAGTGATGACTTATCAGCCCAAGTCATCACCCATGACCAGAAAAGGGTTCAAACCAAACTGAAAGTGACGACTCAAGTGACGTGCCGTCACCGATGTGACGGGCCGTCAGCCTTGGTCATCAGCTGAGAATTTCAACAATTGTGAAGTGGTTTCATAGGGATATTTTGTTTTTTTCCCTCACCCCAAACCTTACCCCCTGACATTAATCACCAAAAACACATACTTAGCTATTGTGAATCAGTTTCAAAAGCTCTTAACCCTCTTTGTTCCCAAGAACAAAATTAGGGTTTCTTCCTAATAACTTTAAGACTACATCAAAATCTCCACAAGATAATTAAGAATTAATATTCCCAATCTAAGAGCATTTAAGAAGAGTTAATTGTCTTTCTAGATCAAGCTTTAAGGTATGTTAAGTGTTCATCCATGGGCTTTTTTTCACCCATGGAGTTCAAGAACTCAACTTTAAATTCAAAGTTATGAATTATACAAGTTATTGTGATTTTAACTATGAATCCCCATGAATTTTGATTCTATATCATGTTTCCATGAAATTGTTGTTGTTATAAAACCCTACATGTTTTGAATGGTGTTGTTTGTTGATTTAACCCTTATTTTGGGAATTTAGTATCACAATCATACTACTACTAGTTGCTTTAAAATAAAGTTATTCCCATATTTAAGCCATGCATTGCAAGTGTTTGATGAAATGCCTCAAAGAATGAGTTTTGAATAAATGCTTACACATCATATCCTTAAAATGTTAGTATGATCTTGCTATCATTGATATTGAGTACTGGAGGTTATGAATACCCCAAAACTTAGCTTTTTACTTAGTTTAAGTACTTTCAGAAGAGTTTCGAATGTATTAGAGTATTATCAGTTCAGTCAGTGCATCATATCAGTAAGCTCAATTTAGTCTAGTGATTAGAGTCAGTTTCATTGGGAGTAGAATTTAGCACCGAGCGAACACAAGGATGGGGGCTCACCTGCCAGTTGAGGGTGTGACCTTTAGTAGTACTCTCTACATTCCATAACTACGTAGCCCGCGTAGGTTGATATGTTAACCTGCGAGTTAAGGGTTGATCTCATAAGGGTACCTGCCAGTTAAGGTCAACCCTTAGTCCTTCGGGACAACACTTTAGTGGATCCACACAGCCATGTGTTAGTACTCATGGCATGGTACTGACACTCTTCCAACTGGGGTCACAAGTTGGACCCTAAATAGCTCTTTTTAGGGTATGTCGGTTAGATGATATCTCCCAAAGTCTCAGTTTAGTATTCAATATACTTCAGTTCAGGATTGCATTGACCCTAGCATACAGTTATTAATTATTAAGTTCTCAGATTTTAGTATCTCAGTTTACAAACTATTTTTAGAACTATGTTATATGCTTGGTCATGCATTCTCAGATTTTACAACATTCACACATTCACATCATTTACTCAGTTATCTCATGATATTCAGTCAGTTATTATCCATGTACATGAGCCCATGCATATCAGCCTAACCACATTTAGCATACTACTAAATTCAAAGTATTGACCACATACTCTTTTCTTATGCTATAATGTCTCATATCATAGGTTCGTACACTTAGGTTCCCAACCATACCTATATATCCTAGCGTACCAGTAGTAGTAGCAGTGGTGAGTCCTCATGTTTCGAGGACCAATTATGATTATCATAGTGTTTCAGTTTCAGTAGCCAGTCGGAGTTAGTTGGGGACTTATCCCATCAACTCCTCAGTTACTCAATTAGAGGCTTTCAAACACTTTTAGTCACTTTTCAATTTTTCAGTTGTCATTATCAGCCGTTTTATCAGTATTATTAGCATTTTCTTACAGACATTAAAAGAACTATGATTTAAAAACCTTATGGCATTCCAATAAATTCTGTATATATTCTATGTTACATTGTTCAGTGCTCACAATAGGTACCAGCATGGGTTAACTTGTGGTCCTTTGGGGCTGTAAGCACTATGTGACACCTAGGGTGCACTCTCGAGGCATTACAACAAGCCCCAAAGCGACCTTAAGATGAAACCCTAGCCTTCTTTCCCCAAAATCTTTTGAGAGAATTATGAGATGTTTTAGAATATTTTCCAAGTGTTAATGAATAGAATAATAGGGTAATTAACCTCTTAAGTGTATTAGAAGTCATGGGTCCTAATTAGGGTAAGTAGGAAAATATCCAGAATAACCCCACTTAAGTCCCTTAAAATTTCCGTCACAGGGATACAACTGACTAATACGAGTCTTACCCTCCCAATACGATTGGTACCCACCACTCATATCCAAGCCTCAACCTTGGATCAGATATTTTCTAGTATACAAATCATCCAACCAAGACGTAACTATAACATATGATCTGTACCCATTACCCGTATCCCTGGCAGAATGAAATACCAAGAGTATCAAACACTGCCCACCCTATGAGTCCCTAGTATGACTCGTAACAAGCCCTTACAACTCATTCCCCTATGTTGTACCCATTCCAGTGACCAAAACCATTCCACCAACTAATATTGGTTAGGATATGATAGGACCATACCACTCATACCCTAACAGACAGATCATACCCATGAGTCGTATTGGATTCGGAGAATGGAATTCCAGGAAATTTTCAAAGGGTCAGAGCCCAGGATTACTTGTAGTCTATTCGTGTGCTTTGTGAATTTCATGAGGTGTTCCCTGATGATCTTACGGGTGTGCCTCCCGATAGGGAAATTAATTTTGGATTGGTTTTCTTCAAGGCGCTTATCCTATTTTTATCCCACCTTACAGAATGGATCCAGATGAGTTGAAAGAACTCAAGGAGAAGTTGAAAGATCTTCTAGATAAGGGTACTATTTGCCCTAGTATTTCTCTGTGGGGTGCTCCGGTTCTATTCATGCATAAGAAGGATAGGTCCCTTCAGATTGTGTAGATTACTGCTAATTGAGTAAGGTGACTGTGAAGAATAAGTATCCCTTTCCAATGATTGATAATCTCTTTGATCATCTTTAAGGTGGTAATTACTTTTTTACGATTGATCTTCAGCCTGGGTACCATCAGTTGAAGATTAGGGAGACAGATATCCCTAAGACTACTTTTCGAATTTGGTATGGTCATTTTGAGTTTTTGATAATGTCCTTTGGTTTGACTAATGCCCCGATAGCATTTATGGATCTTATGAATCGATTATTCCATCAGTTTTTAGATTCGTACGTAATTGTGTTTATTGATGATATTTGGTGTATTCTAAAAGTGAGACGGATTATGCAAATCATTTTCGCCTTGTGTTGCAAACCTTGAAAGACCAATGGTTGTATACAAAGTTCTCCAAGTATGAGTTTTAGTTAAATATTGTAACTTATCTAGGTCATGTTGTCTCTAGTAAATGGATCATGGTGGATCCATAGAAAGTTGTGGAGGTTAAGAAGTAGCCTAGACCCACGACTCCAGCCGACATTTAGAGATTTATGGGTTTAGCCGGTTAAAATAGTAGGTTTATGAAAAGTTTCTCTTCTATTATTGCCCCATTGACTAAGTTGACTCAGAAGAAGGTGAAGTTCTTATGGTCTGATGCATGCGAAGGTAATTTTGAAAGCTAAAGAATAAGTTGACTTCGGCTCCAGTCATGACTCTACCTAAGGGTACTGATGCTTTTTTTGTCTATTGTGATGCGTCCCGGGTAGGACTGGGTTGTGTGTTAATGCAGCATAGATAGGTGGTTGCATATGCTTCTAGACAGATGAAGGTTCATGAGAAGAATTATTCGACTCGTGATTTGAAATTGTTAGCTGTGGTGTTTGCATTGATGATCTGGCGACATTATTTGTATGGAGTCCATGACGACATTAAGTGCATTGCTAAACTATTAGTCCCTGTGGGTTCGACATCCGGCTCTTAAAGATCTACAATATTACTTGCCAGACCACATACACTTGCGTGTGCGGTAGGCCGCAACAATCTCTAATTGGTGAACGTTTAAACTAAAATGCTCATTTATTTGTTGATTTTTGATCTAATATTAGCCCACCTTTAGGAAAATGTCTCTTTTCCTTCGGCCCCTAACGGAGCTCCAACCTGTAAGTGTAATTTTAAACCATAGTCAAATGTTGAAGGATAAATTTGAACTTTTCTTCTCAAAGTTTTTGGACATGCAGAGTCCATACATTTCATGCTGAGATAAGTACAAATTCGAAACGATTTGCTAATGACAAGGATATTAATGAACCAAAAGTCGAACAAATGTCATAGTTGTTCAACTCAAGATAGGTAAAGCGTAAACATGATATAAGATTGTAGTAACCAAGTAATTCCATAAGAGAGAAAAACTTGAATTCAAATTACACAACGACAAAATAAGTAAACCAACAAAACATTTTATTGGTAATACAAAGAATAAAGAATTTCACACAATCTCATCTCTTCTCTCAAAATCTTGAACTCTTGCATTCAGCAGAAAAACCTTGAGGAAACCTCTTAGAATCCACACAGTAATTGTAAACCATGTGTTTGCTCTGCACCCATCAGAGCCTATTCCTTCCCTTACCATCAGGTTCATGTGTTTGCCATGGCTTCGCATTGTTCGTGGACTTACACGAAGAGGTGCCTGATGATACAGCACATCCATCAATGTTGATGTTCTGTAATAAGCAGTGAACGGTGCAAGTGACCAATCTGTTTTGACTCTGCCTCCTTGTGTAGCCCATTCATCTGCATTCCACAAGCTTCAGTAAACTCTCATTGCTTGGCTCTTTGGGAATGGAATTCCAATGCTTTCATGGTTGTTGAATACTATGATGGGGCTGTTATCTACTAAGAACCTGATTATAATAAAAAAGAATTGGTAAGATAAAATGTACACTAACGGAATTACAAGAATTTGGACTAAAATTTGGATACACTGACCACGATGTGACATTTTCAATAGTACTATCAGTGTAATTTAATCTTTTATAGTTGGTGACTGTCGATCTTCCAGAATGTTAATGTCCCACTTAATTACGAGTGGGCTACCTATACTCTTGTAGTCTTTTAGGCGATTTGATAGTGTAAAATCCTTTTATACGGTAAGTGTGTATAAGTTGAAATCAAAGTATAAAAGTGAGGTGATCTTGGTAACTTACACTATGCGGTGAGGGTTCCAGACAATGGAGTAAGTGTGAATTGCGGCAGTTGGATCGAACCAAAGGTGGAATTGTTTTTCTTTGTTTCCTTTTCCTTGTGTATACACATTAGTATCGACAGTGTAAGGCTGGCCAGAGACATTTCCCAGGAACTCGAAATCGATCTCATCGTGTCCTGCCCTAGTGAATACAACTGATGAAATAACAAACAAAAAGACAGAACAATTCACCGTGAGCATAATGACATATAATTAAGAATTAGAATATTAATTAGAGTTCAAATTTTAATAAGAGACGTCAAACTTACAAAGAAAGTAGTGACAGTCAGTGCCAGCAGAGTTTCTGGGAACAAGTTTAAGTTGCATATCGAACCTTCCAAAAAGAAACTCATTTTTGAACTGAAAACCAGAGCCAGAAAGTTTATCAAGAGTGAGCGTGAGGCTTCTACCGCCTTCTTGTATTTGACTGCGCCCCTCGCCTTGATAGTTAATAATCTAAGTGAACTTAATATCTCTTAAATGTCTGCATATGGCCAAATGATTTACATTTCTTAGTATGGTATAAATACAAAATGTTGGTAAATATGTACTAGTCTTATTATAACCATCTGGTATAAACTAGATTAATCAATTGAGATTCAAATCGTGTAAGGTTTATAGAAGAAGGAAGTGCTTCCTATCAAAGTTTTCTTTATTTTGAGGGGCTGGACTCAATATCGTGATTGGGTGGTGGAATCATATTCATTCTATTCCATCACACCCCTAATTGGAGGAATTTTTCTTTTGTTTCATTGGTATGACCATTAACCTAACTGATCTAACTTACATCGTATAAAATCTATTAAAGAGAGGAGTGATCTCTACCGAGAGTTTTTCAAATCTGAGACATGGTTTTCACCATAGTTCAGCCATCCAACTTTCTGCCCATTTTTCGGTAGTATAAATTACCAAACGATCTTTATCTTTCTAATTTAGTTAATTGTGTTTGAATTCAAAATTAGATAGCAGGCAGCTGTTACATGCTATTCAGATCCAATTCTTTCCAGTGTCCAAGAAATGGAATAAATATAAACTATACTTTATAGTAAAAAAATTCAAAATAAAACCCATAAAGTACTCAGTAAACCATGGAATTAACTCACATGTCCTCCCGTTTATCAGAATTGCCGTATCCTAATGGATATATCTCATAACGGACATGTTAGAATGTGGTAATCAAAATTAGATCTTACTTTCATTGAAAAAGAGAGATAATTTCTGAGATCTATCTTTAGATTTGGTTTCCTTAACCTGTTTGTGGTTTATAATATTAAATTACGTTTATCTCTTATTTTTTTGATTTTTATAAAATAATTTTCTAACATATTTATCCTTAATATATTAAAAAATTGACTAATTTTCTCCTTACTTATATATAAATTGTTTAAATAGTTTTATAAACATCTACTCTGATAAGTTCCTTCAAATAAAAATCCTAAATCTCTTAATTAGCTCCAAAGTATTCTTTGGTATTGCTCTACTCTCTCACATCCATTTTACTTGTCATATTTTTTATTTGTCCGTCCCTCAAGAAAATATTAACTAAAAGATAATTTGATAAAATTATTCTTATTTATAATATGATCTCAATAGTTTAAATAGTTTTATAAACATTTTTCCTTCAAAATTCCTTTAATATAAATGCTTAAGCCCTTAATTAGCTACAGAGTCTTCTCTTCATTTTTACTCATTTTTCATTTAAACGTCCCTTAAGAAAACATTAATTAAAAGGATTTTGTTAATTAAATTATCGTTATTTATTATGTGATCTCAATATCCATTTTTCATCACATTAATCTTTCATCACATCTATTTTAGTAGAGGTACGTTGAAAAATCAATAATAAATTATATCTTAATTTTCTATAATGATAATTTTATTTTGAATCAGTAATTTTAGTAAGCATGAAAATTAAAATTGAACTGAAAGAGTATTCTTTTCTGAGCAAACGTTGCTTCCAATTCTTTATTTTATTTACAAATCAGACAAATTAGCGTGATAAAGCCAAAGTAGAGGATACCAATTGTAGGGGGATGCAGATTGTGCAAATAATTATGTTTGTTGAAATGCTATGTCATAGCATTCCTTAGTTATTTGTTTTAACCTTATTAATTCTTCTATATTATTTTTAAGGTATACTATATGTTCCATATTTCAAGTTTTTATGTAGTCAAATAGATTCTTTTTCATAAGTATTTCTATTAATCTTATTTGCTCCATATATTTTCTCCAATATTCTAAGTATTCGTAGCTTATCATTTTATCCTATGGTAGTTGTAATTTTATAAATTTTTGTGTAATAACTTATTCTAATCGTACTATATTTGATGTGTAATTCTATGTTATCTATGTGATCCATTAACATTTGTTGTTCATGTATAGTATTATATAAACTATCATTTGTATCTCCCTTTTCTAAGGTTAATTTTATTCTAAATAATCTTTCTTCTAATTGTCTTTTATCTCTTTTAAGCTGATTTCTGTAATTAATTACTTCATATATCCAACTTTATCTTTCTCTAATTCTTCTAATATATTCTAACATTTTTTAATTTGTATAATATCCGTCTGAATAGTAATTATCTAGGTATGAATAGTAGCTATCATCATTTAAGTGTATTTGTTCTAATTCATCTTCTATCCAATTTTCTAATTCTTCATCTTCAATATCAAATACCTTTTCCCATATAATTTTCTT
>JAPEIP010000010.1:227068035-227089993 GCA_026120095.1 Capsicum chinense
AAACAAACCCCACACGCAAGCAGTTATTGTGTGGTTCACAATAATTTGTGAATAAACTAAAGTTTCCAGCTTACGCCTCACAACTAGCCCTTTGTCCCACTTGCCCATATTGCTCACATAACAATAGATCCTTCCAACTATGTTCTACTTCATATTACACCTAAAAAATGGCTCATTTAACCAAACCAATAACATCATCATTCACACTTTATCTTCAACAATTTCATCTTGTAAAATGGCTTCTAAATTTTCCTCAGCATTTCTTCTTATCTTCTTGATTTCCTAGGTGTTTTTCTAAATCTTAAATCAATTTTGTACATCCTTTGTAGAATTATACCTAATATATATCGAATTTAATTAACGAGTGTTGAATCTCCATAAAATTTCACCTAGGTACGCCCTTGCATGTGAGTGATGCCATATATCAGCGTAATATTTCAGAGGTCCAATTATCCACACACTTTTGAAACATGAAATAATTGGAGCATAAAATAATGCAAATTATTGGAACAATGGTTTAGCCAAATCTTTTTTAATCATTCTAGTCTAGGATGCATGAGAGGAGTGTGGTAGCTTCACTAGAAGTCATGTGCCAGAAATAGTTAGCCAAATGTCATAATTTTATTTCAACAAACGATGACTAATAGATCTTTCAAAATTCAAAATAAAAAATAAAAAATCAAGATTTGTCTAATCAGAACCAAAATTATCATTTTTCAAAATAAAACATACTTAAATGGACAATAAAACTCATAGTCAATTGGACAAATCATAGTCTTAGTTTAGTATCTAGATCACATCAACTCAGGTTTACATGACCAAGTGTTCAGTTTTATCAGTTATTCAGTGTTACAGATTATTTAAGCACATGCTTTACTTGGTCTTGCATTTGTTTTACATGTTCATGCTTTCATGCTCTATATTTATTCATGATCCTCAGTACGATTTTGTAACTTATTCAGCGTTAACTTAAGATTTACATATAGTATTCATGTTTCTACCGCTTCTCAGCTTACCAAAATGTTTTCAACTCATGATTTAGAAATTTCACTAAGTCTTACAACTTTTACATACAACCATGATTTAAATGCATATTTTCGCAAATATCTTATGCCCTCAGTTTTAAAGCATGTATTAAGTATTTCCATGATTTACTACATGTGTCACATACTCTGTACATTCCAAAGTGTTGACTTCATATATGCATTTGTGGCTACATTCCTTCGTGATGTAGGTATCAGATGTAATCCACACACCAGGGTTAGACAGATTGTAGTTTCCATCCAATAGGTGATGAGTTCTTTTATTTTGAGGACTCAAGTCAGTTGAAATTCTTTTATTATATTTTTCTTATTCGTATGTATTGATTTCGAATAGTTGGAGGCATGTCCCAGCTACCTATAATAAATATTAATAAAGGCTTCATAGATGGTTAGTCAGAGTCAGTATTTGTAATTTAAGTTTCTCTCTCTTAGATTTCAGTATTATAAACTTTGATCAATTATGTATTAAATCAGTTCCTCAAGTATCATGCCAGTACATGAGTTAGCTTGAGATAACTTGTGGTTCTAAGTAGTGTGTTACGACTAGAAGGTAGTCTAGGGTCGTGAAAAACTTGGTATTATAAACTTTGATCAATTATGTATTAAATCTGTTCCTCAAATATCATGCCAGTACATGAGTTAGCTTGAGATAACTTGTGGTTCTAAGCACTGTGTTATGACTATAAGGTAGTCTAGGGTCGTGAAAAACTTGGTATCAAAGAAAAAGGTTCAAGTGACTTGGGATGTCTATGAATCTGTGTCTAGTAGAGTCTTGCAGAACGATATAGAGATGTCTGTACTTTTCTTTGAGAGGCTTCAGGGCATTTAAGAAATATTTTTCTTCTTTCATATCTCATATCGTGTAGTAGATATATTGTCTAAGAAAATTATGTAGATTGGTACATTTCTCCATTCGTGCCAACTCTGCCTTATTTTCGAGGTAACAAAAATAGTTAAGTTTAAATTCCTACTGATAGAGTTTTCTTAGATAGTCCTTACAGACAGTTATGGGACTGAACATGATCTTAAAAAGGATCCCATCAATGCCTTTATGTTCTAAAGTTAGAAAGATTTTATTCATGTTCATGAAAATTGCGCACTTAGCCAAAGTCATATGTACAAAACCTCGGATTATTGACCCTTGAAAATTTCTAAAATTTTATACTCACTGTCCTGACTGCGACTTACCCTATGAGTTGTAGGGAGTCTTGATGATTTGTTGGATCCAAATCATATCCTAGAAAGTCTGTGTGACTTAGTCTTCTGCTCTGAGTACGAGTGGCTCACTAGGAGTCGTAAGGACTCATTATGGGTCGTTGTGTGCGAATTGTAGGAAGTCTAGTGTGTACCCAAAATTTTTCTAGGTTGACTACGACTGGACCCTACAAGTCATAGGGTCCCATTATGATTCATATTAGGTGAGTTGCATGGTCAATAATGCTTGTTCCCTAGAAACTATATTAGCTATGACTTGTGGTGATGAGTCATAACGAATCCTTACGAGTCGTATAGTGACCCATAGTCACTGACGACTAACTTCCAGCTTTTAATTTGAGGAAAATTTGGACAATTTCCTTCTTACCCAATTAAAATCCCTTATTCATAAAGCACACAAAGGGGGTTATTTCTCATTCATAACATAATTAAACACTCTCAAAACTCTCTCAAAACTTCAAGGTCAAGAAACTTAGGGTTTCCAAGAAGTAGTTCATCCAAGGGCTTAAGGGTTGAGTTCTTTCCATAAACTTGGATAATTCAATCATATTACTCTCTTCTAATTATTATTTTATAGAAGGCATGTATTTAATTGGTTTTATTGGATGGTTTTGAATGTGTGTTTCTAACATGGTTGAGGGTTTTGACATGGTTGCTCCTTAAAATTCGTTTCCTATAAATTATTATGCATTATTGATGTTTTATTAATGGTTTTGAAACATATGGGGTACATGGATATGGTGAATATACTAAGGGGTCATGGTTTTCCCTAAATTAATCCTTTGAAATTTGAAATTGGTTTTGAATAATAATTTTCCCTCAACCTACTTGTGTAAATGCCTTTGAATTATGAAATTGTCACTTAGTTTTACTTACTCACCTATGTTATTGTATTGCATGATTGGTAAACCAATGAACTTGGATTTTTAAAATCCTTATTAGTTATCATGTTAATGAACAAAGGGGTGAGGAGTTTCCTCAAGATTTTAATATTAATGAACAAATGAAGTGAGGCGTTCTCCTAAGTATTAATGTGATTGTTATGGCATAGAGATAAGCTTATAGGTGTTTGGGTATGACGATACCTATGGTGTGCCTTAATGTTTGGTTCATTGATTGATAAATGGTTTATGTGAAACTTGTTTTAAATTGGGCTTAATAGGGGTTATGTAGCAAATTCGTAAAGGTGTGGGTCTTGGACGACTTGTGTTGGAAACTCATATTTTTCGATATGAGGTTTGGTCTTGACGACCTGAGTGCATGTGTCACACTTGATATATTTTGGGATGACTAGATACCTTGATGGTTTTATCTTTCCCTCAGATTTTCTCTTGTTCGTGCTGCTAACACACACTGGGGCCCTTTCAGTAGGGGGAGCTGAAACCAGATAGCGCATGGGTGCCTATTATGACGGTTGAGCTACATAGTCCAGGATAATATTTTACTTCATGCTAAACCTTGTTCACTATACCGACATATTATTTATTTATGCATTATGATGTGATTCATATGGTATTTGAAATTGTTTGACTTAATATTATTTTGTCCCCTATCCACGAGTTACATGGTAGTGTTAACCATACTATCCGTCTTCAGATATTGTATCCCCATACAATGCAGGCACCGAAGATACTGCTACTTTTCCTGCACAGAGTTAGATGGATCGACTTGGTTCGTCGGTTCGTTGTGGTGAAGTGGTAAGCTTTCATTCTCCTAAAGACTTAGATATTTCATTTATTTCTTTCGTAGACTAGAATTAAGAGTTTACATTATCATAAATATTATCATTTTCATTGTCATCTGTTAGAGTCGAGGACACGTCTCAACCAAGACTAGTTTTGGTTTTCTTTGCATAGAGACTTTGTTAGATTACTGTGGACTTGGGTGGTGTTGGTTGGTTGTTTTGGGAGCGGTTGCCAATTATTGGTTGTAAACATGTCTTTTATTCTTTAAGCTTATTTTTTGCTATCTTGATATATGTTTGGAATCCAGACATTGGTGGGTAGTGTGTGGTGTTTAGTTTAGGTTCAGGGGTAGTCTTCGGTCCATGGTGGACTTAGGATACCCGTCACAGCCAGGCCCTGGTTTTGGTCATGAAAAAGTTGGTATTAGAGACTAGTTTTGGTGTCATTGGGAGTAGATTCACTTTTAAGGGTATGAAGTGTGTCACACTTACAAGAGAGATTCTACAAGGCATTTAGGAATGTTTCCCCTTTTCTTGTGATCTATTTTTGGGCTATAGAGTCTAAGGTCTTGATTCTCCTCTAATTCCCTTATGTCCAATTTTTAGATCATGCCTCTCCAAATATCTGATGCTCAAGGAAACTCCTATGTCCCACTCGAGGACAATGGTGATGGGACACATCATACTTATGGGGTTCAAACCGGTCGAGGGCTCCTACTCTTTATGGCTCTCGTGGGGTTCCTTCGAATTCAACTAGTTCTCCTTGGGCTCCTAGGGGTAATGTGACTATTACTGAGTTCCGCCATTCAATCCATTAGCATACTTAATTGGTGGCCTCTCAATTTTGCTAGTCTAAGAGTGAGAATGATGTTGCTTCTTCTTCTAAGGTCACTACAGTTGGCCAGTTTATGAGGATCAAACCTCTGGTTTTTACTGATTCTAAGGTTGAGGATGATCCTCAAGGCTTCATTGATGATATAGAAAAGATTTTTTGTGTGATGTATGGCTCTAGCTCGGAGGGTGTGGAATTTTTTACATACCAGCTGAAAGACGTGGCGTATCAATATTATAATGAGTGGGATCAATAGAGGGGTGATGAGGCAAAAATGGCATATTGGGATGACTTTTTCAGTGCTTTCCTTGATCACTTCTTTCCTTAGGAGTTGAGGGAGGTGAAGGTTGAGGAGTTTGTAAATCTTAGGCATGGTAGGATAACAGTAATAAAGTATTCCTTAAAGTTTCAGCAGCTGTCTCACTATGCTTTGGAGTTGGTGCCCTCTTTGAGAGCTCGAATAAGGAAATTTTCTTTGTGATTGCCTCGTGATTTGGTCTTAGAGTGCAAGGCTGCTCTATTGAACAAAGACATGGACATATCAAGGCTGGTGGTTTTTATGCAATAAGTTAAAAAGAAAAAGAAGAAGTAGGTTGAGATAAGTGAAAGGCAGAATAAGAAGTTTCAATATTCAGATCAAGGTGGAGGTCAGCAACAAAGTGGTAGGGATGGTGGAAAATGATCCAAGAAGAAGTGGGGTAATTCTATTTCCTACTCTACGGCCAGTGGTCTTTATCCTTATCCGTTGGGTGATCATCATCTTCAGAATGGTGTTTGTCCTAAGGTACAAGGTGCCCAATCTTAGGCCAGTAGGGCCTTGTAAGCTCTATCCCATCATCTTTGTTGATTTTGTGGATAGTTGCATAGTGATTTCTATGATGAGGAGAGAAATAAGGTTAGACGACCTGCCTTAGGGCCATTTCATAATAGGTATCCCATGTCCGAGCAGGATCGGAGACCACCCCTATTTCCTAAACCAACCTATAGTCACCTGCCCTGAGTTAGCTGAATTTCGAGCGTGCAACAAAATAGTCTAAGAACTCACATAAAGACTCTGGGAATGGTTTACAACCGTGACCAACCCAACTAAGTCTAACCATCTCATACCAATAATCTGACCAAACCAAACAAGGGTCATAAACCAGGACATAACCAAAGAAGTTCCAAAGCATAATGTAATTAATCCCAAAATGAAATAGGATGGAACAACCAACAATCTTATCTAATGATATCAGCCTTTCGGCTTATTCCAATGCCAAGGCCGACACCGATACCGATCCTGCCCATTCCAACCCATAGAAGTACCACAAAGCCTCTAACCAAAATATTAAGGAAATCTAATCGGGACATACCCCCAACCATAGCCAAAACCAATGTCCAAAATATAATCAAAATGTCTAGAAATATCCATAACAAGAAATGATTCCTTCCGAAAGGATGGAAGCTCACCACTTCAGTACACATGTTTATCTCGAGTTAATCATTATGTAGGAGGAGTATAATGGCCGGTTCCTGCATAGCATGGGTATACAACCTCCAGTAGACGGGGTTAGTGAGTGACCACTAGCATGATCTCAGGGTAAAGATAAAATAGTTCCATTTATAAAACCAAGTAAAACCATCCATATGCACACAACCATATATATATGCATAACAATATCGAGAAAAAGAAACGGTTTTAGTATACTTTAAAAACCTTTACCTGGTTTGTGTAGCTTTGCTGTCCTAAACCACCCACGGGCTATATGAGTTCAAAGAACCAATGTGTGTAGCCACAGGAAAGGAAGTATCTCATGGGATGGCTAGTAAATACCCCAAATATAGTGTGACGTGATGCACACGATCACCAAGACCAACCTCATTTTGGAAAATATGAGTTTCTAGTTTTGGTCCCCCGGGATCTCAACCTTCCACGGCTTTGCTACACATCCCGCCATTATTCCCCAATTAAAACCAATTTCTAAATAACTAAACCAGTATATATTTATTAACCAAGGCCAGTGATATTGGTATCATCATACCAACCTTTACTTGCAAGTATCATCCATAGTCAACCATTTATAGGATTAAAGGGACTTTCAAGTGCCCTTCCATTACGATATTGAACCACTTGGGAAACTTCCATGTTCCCCACAAGCATAACCAATTATCCTTTTACCATTCAAATCCATTTAAACCATGCACAATTCTTTTACCATATTTTAAAACATGCAAGAGTTCCATTAAAAGTAGTCAATGCAATGAACATATCTTTATAAGTATTTTTTCAAACACATTGGGGGTATAATATGATCAAAACTAATTTCAATTACCAATAAACCATTCTCATGCAATCTAATTATCCAAAATCATCATTAATGCATATAAAAGCACAATTAAAACCATGGGAAACCATAACTAACTATTTAATATCAAAACCCCCAAATCATATATGAAAGTAAAATTATGTAATAGTAAAACCATGGAAATATTCATATAAACCATGCCTTTAAGTAAAATTAACAATGAGTGAAGAGAACATGCCTTAAACCAAGATGATGATGGAAATAAATCACCAAGACAAGCCCTAAATTAATCCTTTAGTTGAAACCCTAGCTTCTCTTGCCTAAAAGCTCTTGAGAGAATTATAGAGTATTTAGAAAGAGTTTCTAAGTGTTAATAAATATAATAATAGGGTAAATAACCTTCCAAGTAGGTTAGAAGCCCTGGGACCCTATTAGGATAAGTGGGAAAATGTCCATAATACCTCCACTTAAGTTGCACCAAAATCCCATCACAGGGATACGATTGACCTATACGAGTCGTACCCCCCGATACGATCAGTATCCTCCATTCATATCATGGCCTCAACCTTTGGATCAAATACTGTACATCATATGACTCATCTAACCAACCCGTATTGACAGCATATGATTCATACCCTTCATCTATACCCTGGCAGATTTACACCCAAGGAACATTTAGACACTATCCACTAAAGGAGTCATGGTAATGACTCATACCCTGGCTTACGGCTCATAGTGATCCACTTATACATAAATCCAACCTAAGTAACTAAGTCTAAGATATGATAAGGAACTAAATAATCCGTAACCACCAATAGGACTCGTACCCCTAAGTCGTATCTATACTAGTAACCAAAATCCATCCTACCAACCAATACTGATTAGTATATGATCGGACCATACCGTCCATACCCTAATATATGTCTCATACAATGAGTCTTATTTGGTCCAAAGATTATAATTCCAAGAAATTTTCTTAAGGTACAGAAACTAGGGTTTTTTATAAATGTTTCAGATGTGGCTAACCTAGCCACTTTAAGAGGAACTATCCTCTAGGTGATGTTTATATGGGAGCAGAAAAGGTCCCAGTTTCTGCTTATTCTACTCCATCACCTAAGGGTGTTATTTTTAGCTTCGGCGCTGGTTAAAATTGTCTGTATGCTCTTGCTACTCATCAGGATTCGACGGTATCTCCTGATGTTGTTACTGGTAATATAAAACTTTTCTCTTATGATGTGTATTGTCTACTTGATCCCGAGTCTACTATTTCTTATGTGACCCCTTACGTGGCCATTAATTTTGGTATTGGTCCTGAGTGTATTTCGAATCTTTTTCTGTATCCACCCCGGTTAGTGACTCTTATGTATCTAGGAGAGTCTATAGGGGTTGTGTGGTATCTATTTGTGGTAGGAAGATATTAGCGGATTTGATAGAGTTGGATATGCTAGACTTTGATATGATTTTGATGATGGACTGGTTGTACTCTTACTATGTTTTCCTTGATTGTCAGATTCAAAGGGTCAGTTTTCATTCCCTAAATGAGCTGGT
Source organism: Capsicum chinense (assembly GCA_026120095.1). Classification (NCBI taxonomy): domain Eukaryota; kingdom Viridiplantae; phylum Streptophyta; class Magnoliopsida; order Solanales; family Solanaceae; genus Capsicum; species Capsicum chinense. The sequence goes on from JAPEIP010000010.1 coordinate 227,076,643, forward strand.
GATTGAATGGAAGGTAGTTCCCTAGGGCCCAAGGAAAGGTTTATAAATTATCTTAGAGCCCAAAAATTGGTTTCCAAGGGGTGTCTCTACCATTTAGTGCATGTTAATGATTTTAGATCTGAAGGTCCTTCATTTCAATCTATCCTTGTGGTCTATGAGTTCCTCAAGGTGTTTTCTAATGATTTTCCTGGTGTTTCTCCCAATAGAAAAATGGATTTTGGGATTGATCTTCTTCTGGACACTCTTCCTATATCTATCCCTCCTTACAGAATGGCTATAACTGAGTTGAAAAAATTTAAGAAGCAGCTAAAAGATCTTCTGGATAAGGGCTTTATCTGTCCTAGTATTTCTCTTTAGGGCGCTCCAGTTCTATTCATACATAAGAAGGATGGGTCCCTTCAAATGTGCATACATTATGTCTAATTGAATAAAGTGACCATTAAGAATAAGTATCCCCTTTTGAGAATTGATGATCTATTTGATCAGCTTTATGGTGCTAAGTTTTTTCTAAGACTAATCTTTGATCGGGTTATCATCAGTTGAAGATTATGGAGGTACATATCCCTAAGATTGCCTTCCAAACTCGGTATGGTCTCTTTGAGTTTTTGGTGATGTCCTTTGGGTTGACTAATACCCATATGTCATTCATGAAACTTATGAACCAGGTTTTTCATCAATTTCTGGACTTATTTGTCATTGTATTCACTGATGATATTTTGGTATATTCAAAGAGCGAGGCAAATCATGCCAATCATTTTTGTTTAGTGTTGCAGACCCTTAAGGAGAAATAATTAGATGCTAAATTCTCTAAGTGTGAGTTTTGGTTGAATACTGTGACTTATATGGGTCATGTTATTTCTAGTGAAGGGATCATAATGGATCCAAAGAAGGTTGTAGTGGTTAAAAAAGTGGTCTACACCCATGACTCCAACCGATATTCAGAGCTTCTTGGGTTTATCCGGTTATTATAGAAGGTTGATGGAGATCTTCTCTTCTATTACTGCCCTATTGACTAAATTGACCTGAAAAAGAGTGAAGTTCTTATGGATGGAGGCTTGCAGGAGTGGTTTTGAGAAGTTGAAGAATAAGTTAGCTTTGGCTCTAGTTCTGAACCTGCCCAAGGGGACCTATGGTTTTGTGTTTTATTATGATATATCCCGTGTCGTGTTAGGTTATGTGTTTATGCAATATTGCAAGGTGGTTGCATATGCTTCTAGGTATTTAAAAGTTCATGAGAAGAACTATCTGACGCATGATTTGGAGTTATTAGTTGTGATTTTTGCCCTAAAGATTTGGTGCCATTACTTGTATGGGGTTCAAGTTGATATTTTCTTAGACCATAAGAGTTTACAATATGTGTTCACCTAAAATGAGTTGAATCTCAGGCAAAGAAGATGGCTTGAGTTGCTCATCAATTATGACATGAGTCTCGATTATTATCCAAGTAAAGATAACATGGTTGTTTATGCTCTTAACAGGTTGTCCATGGGAAGCTTATCTCATGTTGATGGGGAGAAGTGAGAATTGGTAAAAGATATTCACCATTTGGCTAATATTAGGGTTCGTCTCTTAGACTTGAAAGATGGTGGGGTAATTTTTCAATAAGTGGCAAAGTCATCTCTAGCTGCTAAGGTAAAGGAGAAGCAAATTCTAGATCCCATCTTGATGTAAATTAAAGAGGATGTAAGAAGCCTAAAAGTAATGGATTTTGAGATTAATAGTGATGGCATCTTGAGGTACCAAGGTAGGTTATGTGTTCCTGACATTGGTGGGATGCAAGAAAGGATCTTGGATGAAGCTCACGAGTCGAGGTATACTTTTCACCCTGGTTCTACAAAGATGAATCATAACTTAAAGGATATTTATTGGTGGAATAATAAGAAAAGAATGTGGCCAATTTTGTGGCCAAGTGTATAGTGTGTAAATAATTAAAAGTTGAGCACTTGAGGCCTGGTGGTTGCTCTCAAGATATTGTGTTGGCCATATGGAAATGGGAAGTTGTTAATATGGATTTTTTATCGATCTCCTACGATCTCATAGCTAGTTGGACCCTATTTGGGTCATCATGGATAGGATGACTAAGTTGGCTCACTTCTTACCAGTAAGGACTAATTTCTCTTCAGAGGATTTTGCTAAGTTGTTTATTGAGGAGATAGTTAAGCTATATGGTGCTCCAGTATCTATTATTTTTATTCGAGGTGCTCACTTCTCATCTCATTCTTGGCATTCATTTCAGAGAGGTTTGGGGACTAAGGTGAACCTTAGCACTGCGTTCCACACTCAGATGGATAGAAAAGTATAGAGGACCATTCAAACTTTGAAGAATATGCTAAGGTCTTGTGTGATTAATTTTGGTGGCAGTTGGGTTGACCATTTGGCTCTTATAGAGTTTGTATATAATAATAGTTGTCATTCAAATATTGGGATGGATCCTTTTGAAGCGTTGTATGATAAGAGGTGTAGGTCTCCTATTGGATTATTTGAGGTTGGAAAAAATAGATTATTTGGCCCGTACTTGGTTCACCAAGCCTTGGAGAAGGTGAAAGTGATTCAAAATAGGCTTAAGACCACCAAAAGTCGCCAAAAGTCAAATGCGGATGTAAGGTGAAGATATTTGGAGTTTGATGTGAATGATTTAGTATTTTTGAAGGTATCTCCCATGAAGGGGGTGATGTAGTTTGAAAAGAAGGGGAAGCTCAATCCCTGTTATGTTGGCCCATATTGTGTTTCGAAGAAAGTTTAGAAGTTTGCTTATGAGTTGTAGTTGCCGTCTCATTTGATTTCTATTCATCCAGTCTTTCATGCATTATTTTTGAAGAAGTTTGTGGGTGATCCTTCCTTTGTCATTCCTTTTTAGATAATGTTGGTGTTTTGGATTTTTTGTCGTATGAGGAAGTCTCGGTATGGATTTTAGATCAGCAAGTAACTGTTGGATGCGGACTAAGGATGTGGCATCGATAAAGGTTCTTTGAAGGAACCAAAAGTGTGAAGAAGCTATTGGGAAGCCAAAGTGGACTTGAAGTCCAAATACCCATTGTTGTTTCCTACTTCAGATAATTGTTCTTGCAGTACGTGTATTCTTTAATATCTTTGTTTTTTGTCTTTGTTAAAGGTAAGTATGGTTGTATTGGGAGTCAAATCATGCTAATAAATTCCTTGTCCTATCATTCAAGGATAAATGATCCTAAGGGGGGCGGGGGGAGAATGTAACACCTTGGATTATTGGTCCTTGAAAATTTCTGAAATTTTATCCTCACTGTCCTGACTACGACTTACCCTACAAGTAGTAGGGAGTCTTGACGAGTCATTGGACACAAATCATATCCTGGCCAGTATGTGTGGCTAATTCTTCTGCTCTGTGTACGAGTGGCTCACTACTAGTCGTGAGGACTAATTACAGGTCATTATGTGCAAATCGTAAGTAGTCTTATCTGTACCCAAAAGGTTTCTGGGTTGACTATGACTGGACCTTATGAGTCATAGGGTCCCATTACAAGTCGTATTAGGTAAGTCGTAGGGTCAACAGTGTGTGGGTGCCCTAGAAAATGTCTTGGCTACAACTCATGGAGATGAGTCATAATGAATCCCTACGATTTGTATAGTGACCCGTAGTCACCGACGACTAACTTTTAGCTTTTAATTTGAGAGCATTTTGGACAATCCCCTTCTTACCCAATTAAAACCCTATATGCATAAAGAAATCAAAGGTGGTTATTTCTCATTCATAACATAATTAAACACTCTCAAAACTCTCTCAAAACTTTAAGGTTAAGATACTTAGGGTTTCCAAGGAGTAGGTCATCCAAGGGGTCAAGGGTTGAGTTCTTTCCATAAACTTGGATAATTCAGGAATGTTACTCTTCCCTATTATTATTTTATAAAAGAAATGTATTTAGTTGGTTTTATTGGATGGTTTTGAATGTGGGTTTCCAACATAGTTTCTCCTTGAAATTGCTTTCCCATGAATTATTATGCATTATTGATGTTTTATTAATGGTTTTGAAATATAAGGGTGCATGGGTATGGTGATTATACTAAGGGGTCATGGTTTTCCCCAAATTGATGCTTTGAAATTTTGAATTGGTTTTGAATAATGGTATTCCCTCAACCTACTTGTGGAAATGGCTTTAAATTATGGAATTGTCACTTGGTTTGACTTACTCACCTATGTTATTAAATTGCATAATTGGTAAACCAATGAACTTGGATTTGTAAAATCCTTATTGGTTATCATGTTAATGAATAAAGGGGGTGAGACATTCCCCCAAGATTTAAATACTAATGGAAAAAGGAGCGACACATTCCTCCAAGTTTTAATGTGATTGTTATGAAATAGAGGTAAGCGTGCAAGTGTGTTTGGTATGATGATACCTGTGGTATGCCTTAACAGTTGGTTCATTGATTGATAAATGGGTTATGTGAAACTTGTTTTAAATTAGGTTTTATGGGGCTTATGTAGCAAAGCCGTGAAGGTGTGGGTCTTGGACGACTTGTACTGGTAACTTCTTTTTGCCGACATGAGGTTTGGTCTTGACGACCTGTGTACATGTGCCACACATGATATATTTTGGGATGACTTATTTCCTTTATGACTTTATCTTTCCCTCATATATCTCTGATTCGTGCGGCTAACACAGACCGAGCCCTTTCAGTAGGGGGAGCTAAACCCATATAGCCAATGGGTGCCTATTTTTAAGTTTGAGCTACATAGTCCATGATAATGTTTTACTTTATGCTAAACCTTATTCCCTATTCTAGCATATTATTTATATATGTATTATGATGTTGTTTTTCATATTTGTATCTATATTATTATTGTTATTTTCATATTTGTATCTATATTTGTCCAAATGTTAATTTTTCTTTTTGGATTATGTGTAGGGGCTATATTTCTAGCATTTGGTATAATAGAGGAGTATATCCTGAAGAAAGTTATAAAAAAAATGAAGTAATATGGTCTCACAATATTGCTTACTGAAGATGAAGGTGTCAAGACCTTCATTTCCAACTTGACTGCCCAACTCGCTAATAAGTTTTGAAACTCTATCAAAGTTGTTGATTGGTTTAAATCATATTTAGGTATTGTTTTGATTTAGTGATTTTACTTTTGATCATATTCACTTCCTAATTCAAGTCGTTATAGTCCCAAGTTTTCCCTTAGTTTCAATTGATTGTTATATTTTTTATGTTATTAATACTTTACGCTTGCTTCTGTATTTGTATCTTGTGATTACGTGCATTAGCTTTATATTATGTAGTCTTCAATCAATCAACTCAGTCTTTAGTTTGTTTTAAAGTTGTAATAGAAGTATATATAATAGGGTGAATGTCCAAAATTTCACATTAGTTCGGTTGAAAGAACAAGCGACCATTGTAAATTTCACATCAGTTGGGTTGAAAGAACAAGCAACCATTGTCTCTATTCTAATCTCTAACAACCACACAAGTTCTCTTTCAAAATACCGATTGAAATTTATTCTACATTGAGTTTTCCGTTTGTAACTCTGGCTCGATCAAGGTTCAACAAATATTTTGAGATATATTTGAGGATTTTTGAAGTTTCCCTTCTTTTACTGTAGCTATTAAAGGTCCACTTTTTCACTAAGAGGTCATTTAATTGGGAGATAAGTTTTCCTGATATTAGTTCATGCAGGGATTAGTTGGAGGTGGAATAGAATAACACTACAATTCAAAATAGCTAATCTGTAGATGAGTTATCCCATGCATTTATCCTAAATAAACATGAGATAAGCTTAGCTTCACATTAATTATGTGATTAGTTATTCATTTATCCCTTTTACTAAATGAGCCCTAAAGGAGTTCATATTTAATAAGTAGTAATTTTCTTGAGGAGCACATAACATTTTGTCTACTAACATTACTAATTTATTAGCTTAGTCATAGTTCTATGTATTTTTGGTGTTCAACATGGGAACTCAGCTTCAACCAAGAGTAATAGACATTCCCATACACATACAGATACTGTAGGAAGCCAACCACTGCTAACTTTGGAGAGGGTATCTTAGAGTACATTAGAGGCCCACATTGATCGGCAAATGGGATACTGGTCTCTTTACTGCTTATGGTGATTCCTATACAGTAATTTATTGTATGATGCCTAGGAAGTGTATTGTGCATTGGATTAAATCTCTGTATAGTCAAATAGAAGAATTCTTGACTGGATTCCTTGGTCAAATTCACATATGGCAGGATGGTTCATATCTTATTTACCTATTTTCGTTTCCCTTATTCAAGATAATTCCTCATGGTTTATGAACATATTACGCCAACTTGTGTAGAGTAATTAAAATTCCAAATTTTATCTAGGAATGGAAGATATGGGGTACCACCAGTAAGTTATAAGTCTCATTTCTTTTTCCTATTGAGATTTTTTAAAAAAAATATCCTATCAAGTAAAATAGAAATAGGTGGTGAAATTAAAAGAGAATTGGTTGTTGAAGGACCTATTAGCTCTTCCACATCTACGACTAAGGTTAGACGTGAATATGTCAAGGATAGAGGTTTATCTATGAAAACTAGAGAAAATCATGCCATCATAAGCAACATTAGCGATATGTTTATATCATCAACTCTTTGCAATAGACAGAGTAGAATTATAACTTTCAAGAGATCACAGAGTCAACTTTAGAAAATTGTATGCACTGATCAATTAGAAGACAAATTAGACCAGCTAAATCTGCAATTGTCTCTCTTTACCATTTATGTGATTCAAGATTTCAAACATTTAAATTGTCTAATCCATTGATGTTTCAAATTTTTCACCATGTAGTTTGGCCATGTTGATTCTGGGAATTCAGCATTATCAAGAAGATTACTACACCTTCTGGGATAGGTATCACAGAAATAAATGCACAGATATCAAGAAGAAGCCAAGCAAACAAGTATTTTTTTTTGCTTTCTTGTCATTTTTAAGACATTATCAATTCTTGATTAGATTATCGATAAATATCCCATCTGTAATTAAGAAAAAAGGTCCTTTGCTCATGCCTGGGCATTGGATGAGAGTTCTAAGGAATGACAAAGGGGAATAACTGTGACAGTGGCTATTGCCTACTTTAACACAAAAAGTTACCGGGTTGTGCTGCTTGATTCCCCAGGCCATAGAGACTTTGCCCCAAATATAATATCAGGTGCAACACAAGCAGATGCTCTTGAACTTGTATATAAGGTGAGAAATATACAATCTATCAGCATATTTTTAGTTTTGTGGTCTTAAATATGTCACGTAGAAAGTTAGAAGTCAAGAGTTTCTAAAAACATGAAACAAACATTCATTTTACATGAACTAAAAAGGAAGATATTATTTTTATAGAGAAAGTTCCTTTTGTAAATCACTTATTTCACTGATATTTTGTAACATAAGTTGAAGACTCATTCTTGCAATCATCTTAAAAAGCTCCCTCCCTCCATTCTCCAAATGGGAGATCAGTACAGAACATCTAAAGACAATGCCCTTAGGTAGCTAAGCTGATAACTTACTACGATCATTACGTTTCACTATGAATTCTGCTGGGCTCAGCTATATAAATAAACCATCCAACTTCATTTAGTCGTATTTCTTTTCAATATTCATTAGTTGGCTATTCATATGTTGATAACTAAAGTCTACACCTTATGACACATTTTGAGGTTTAGTTGATTTCATATCAACCTTTAATTTTTTTTAAAGAACTCTCATGAAAAATGCATACAATATCAAATGATATGAAGTTAAACTGTTTTAGTACCAATAAGAAAGTTAAACTAGAATTTTATGTACCTATAACAAGAATTACAAATCTTACAACTTTTGTGATATAATTATCTTTCGGTAGTCGAAACAATTCTAATATTTGAACTACCTGTGTGCTACAGGTGTAAGTAATCTGATTCTGATGAAAAGTTTGCAGCAGAAAAGATAATTCAATTGGATCCACCACACAAAGAATTCTTTACCAGCAGGTAATACTACTAAAACTGCTTAATTTTATCATGGAGCATCGTATTATATGATAATGATAACATATACTTTTACATTATTGAATACGTGTTTCAAATTATTTTAGGTTATATTGGTGAAATCTCAATCTCTATGTTGGTTTGCAAACAAAATATTATAGCAAGGTTGATATGGACATAAAATCAAATTACAAGGTACTACTATAATCTATTTTTGCAAATGACTCGAGGAAAAAGGTTCAAGTTGTCTCAAAATCATTTTCCTTACTTCCTATAGAAAATTTGGTCTTATTCGTATATTTCATCAACAAATGAATCATTCATCATTTAAAGGAAAGAAAATAAAATCTGTAAATACACAAAGTGCAATTTTCTTACAAGTCACAAAACCTGTTATGAGTAAACCTGATGTGGAGGTAATCTCTCTATTTGATGAATCCACAACACAACTTTCTCTGATCTTTTTATTACGACTAACTCTTTATTCTGCTTACAGGAAATTGATGAGCATAGTGATACAGATAGTGAAGGAGAAATGGTTGATGGGATTTTAACTTCTGGGATCAAGTCCATATTTGAACTCCCATCTCAACAAGAACTTATTTGGCGTGCTTTTACTGATGATGACGTTGAAGATGAATTTCAGAGAGAAAAACAAAATGCTTTGAATGAGGAAGTTTCAGTTATGAGAATCGGGAGCTGGGAGGTAATATTGTTTTAGTAGCGATTGTAATTTATAATCAACAAATTGCAATTTAGAAAAGCTACAACTGATGGGTTTCTGGAAATTCAACTGAATTGAGACTGAATATTTTCTTAACTTTCTTTAATTATTAGCATTTTATTATTTTATTATATATTTAATTTACAAGCTATTTCATTATTACTTGTTCTAACATTGAAATATGTGCATCATAATTTATAAATGTGTTTAGCATTCTTTTCGTGAATTTAAAATTTTAAATATCCAGTCTGCTTCGTATTATATTAAACTTATTTTGTATGGAAGATCTCAAATATATCAGCAATGATGACATCACAGACTCTTCTACCACGAATGCTGGTGTGTCAAAATGTATATCCATATATGCTGGAGTTATTATTTGGCCAATAAAAGGAATTCTTCAATGGAGTTCCATTATGATCCGTTGTGTTATGTGTCGAATTTTGAAGATAAAGCAAACTTCACCAACTTCTCTTCTATACTCCTTTGTCGCCGGTGATGGTAACGGAATCGGCGACGATGAAGGTGAAACATTTGGGTATTACAGCTGTTAATATTGTTATCATACACTTAACTTGATCTTAAGGTATGCTTTTATTTTAATTTTTTACACCTAAATCCTCACTCTTCGATACTCCATCTTTGATCTGTTTAGCCTCCCTTGCAGTAAGTGAAAATGTCTGTTAAGGTTTTGAATCCAAATGCTGAAGTACTCAACAAATCGGCGGCACTTCACATGAACATCAATGTTGCCAAGGGTTTACAGGATGTTCTTAAGACTAATTTCGGGCCTAAAGGGACTATTAAAATATGAGTTAAGGTGTTTTATTTTGTTTAGTATTTATTTTTTTGATAGATTATTTTTATGGAGATTTGTGCATTTGTAAATTGATAGGCTTGTTGGTGGTGCTGGTGATATTAAACTTATTAAGGATGGAAATACCTTGCTGAAAGAGATGGTGAGTTCTTATTGTTATACTCTTTATGGGCTATTTAGCTTTTATTTATTTTTTTGAGTTTCATACCTGAACTTGTATCTCAGTTTCCTCACCAACTATTAATCAAAATACACCTTAATTATCAATTGTTCATTTTTCCTACGTGAACGATGTTGAAGTTTATGGTGATATTTCTATAGGAAATGTGAATAATTGATAGTTGATGCTTGTTTTGATAAATAGCTGGTGATAGTTCAGACAGGAAATTCAAAATTCACACACCTTATAGTTAAAGCATGAAACTCAAAAATCGGGATGCTTGAGGTATGTTTTTGACCATTCTATCATATTTTGATGTATGGTTTACACATTTACAGTCAATATTGCACTTCAAGTGTCCTGAGTATTATGTGATATTAGTGTGGATGGTATTAAGATGTAAAGTTTTTTTATGGAAGTCAATCCATTAACAAGATGAATACTACTCCCTCTGTAGATCGGAAAAAGTACCTTGACTTCCAAAAGTAATGTAATTACAAAAATAAATAGAGTATCATACTATGACTTCTTGACTAACTATTGCACCATGAATGGTGTAACAATCTTAAATCTCCTCATGTATTGTTGAGATCTATGCTTTAGTTTTTCATGCATTATTGTTCAGTTCTGGTATTGAATCTTTAAACACAGAATCAAGTCAATCAACCTTTTATGAATGACTTCCGCTCTCAATATAGGTCTGATGAAGCCTTTTGTATTGTGTATGATTGTATAACTAGTTAGGCTATACTTACTAAAACTTCTAGCAGTAAAGAAGTCGTGACTTTTATTAATGGTATTTTAAATGACTCCATCATTTCTTCTTACTGTTTACTCAGCTAATAATATTTTGGGTTCACTGTATGTTCTTTCTTCTTACTGTTTACTTAGCTAATAATATTTTGGATTCACTGTATGTTGTGTTAGTTGGATTTCTTTATATTCGGAGATTATAGTTGTAGTGGTGCTTTGGTTCTTTAGCTGTATACATATATCACATACTTTAATATTATGTCCAAGTTGTCTTCATGCACTTAATAATGACATGGAGGTCTTAGAATAATTAATAATTAGTTCAGTAAATGGAGGATCCAACCTCAACCATTTCCCTTCGGATGTTGTATTCTACGTGCTAGGTAGGCTTATTGAAGCTCATAGACTAATCTTGACTGCATGGTCTCCTTTTGAATAAAAATTTCAAACTGAGTAGAAGAATATCAGAAACAGCCTTGCTGCCTCTTCGGAGGTAGTGGTATGGACTGCGTACATTTTACCTCCCTAGACCCCACTGTGTAGGAATACACTGGATTTATTGTTGTAGTTGTTGTTGTGGGTGGAAGAATAGAATGGAAGTATAATTCTCTAGAAAAGAAGTTGGCTTATCATGTATTTTATAGCTCCATCCACTTCTTTCATTCCAATAAACTTGATACAGCAGTAGACGACATGGAAGATCTTATCAGATTAACTTTAGACTTTTCATTATATATCCTATTTTTTGTGTGAATGAATGGATCTCTATTTTAAGTTATCTGCTTGTATATCGACTAAATAAGCCATGTTTGTTAGCATAACTTTTTAGATAATGATAATCTTCTCCTCCAGGGAACTGGGACAGATCATCCCCAGTTTACGGGAGAAGCTACTTCAGATTCTTGTGGACTCGGTAATCAACCGATGCATGAAGACAAGAGTAGGAACAATGGTAAAAAAGTTGAGATATCACCCCTTCTAACTCTTGCAGATGAATAAGGAAATTTAAATAAAGAAAGAATTGCCCAGGTATGCTCTTTGTCAAAGTTGTAAAATTATTATTTAAATTTATTGATAATGAGACCTTAAAGGAGTTGCAACAATTCAGAATCCTATATTGTAGTGGCATAGTAAAATGGCAGGCTTGCAGGTACGGAACTAACAAATCTATTAGAAGCTAAATATCACTTAGCGTCAAAGGTAATTCAATTGAACAACGTGAGAACTGTAGGGTTTGAAAATAGAGTAGGTTCAAAGGCTACTCTTTCATTTATGAATAGTAATATTTAGCATCTTTGAGCAAGGAGGGAAGGTTGTTTTTTTCATCTATCTAGAGTGAATATGGCTTTAGTAATGTATATATGTCAGCCTGTGCATTTCTTGGATTACATGGTGTATAATTCTTCACATAAAGCACCATTAATTATCACTGATCCGCTCTTTGACATGTTGTGTGCTAAGATTTTGAAGTATTATTCATTGAAATGATTCATGGAGAAAACTGGGAAGCCTTTTCAAGAATGGGCCCCTGCTTATGATGGAGCTAATTTTTGTTACTCTTCTAGTTTTCAAGCTGTGATGCTTTCTTTAGGCATTTGTGAGAAAGTATTTTTCGATTCATTCCAAATTTTATCTGGGAATAGAAGATATGGTGCTACCGCCAGTAGGTTATAAGTCTTATTTCTTTTTCCTATTGAGATTTTCAAAAAATTATCCTATTAAGTAAAAAGGAAATAGGTGGTGAAATGAAAAGAGAATTGGTTGCTGAAGGACCTACTAGCTCTTCCACATCTACGACTAAGGTTAGACAAGAAGATATGCAGGATATAGGTTCATCTATGAAAACTAGAGAAAATTATGCCGCCATGAGCAACATTAACGATATGTTTATATCATCAAGTTCTTGCAGTAGATAGAGTAGAATTGTAACATGACTATGATGCAGAGTATGATTTCTACCGTGATTTGGTGGAGAGACTGCAGGTAATACCATTCATCTCCGAAAAGTTCAAGTTTTCATCTATTTCTATATACCAGTGACTTTTTCACTCTTTTAAGGTGAGAAATTGATAGATTGTATGCTAAGTGCACCTTTTTCTGTTTATCTTGTATCAGTATTCTTCCATGGATGATACAAGAAGGAAATGTTATCAAAATTATAATTGTAGGTTATGCAGGTTGCTTGGGGTACATGTCAATTGCATAATTAAATCACAAACAATGAATGAAATCTTTGGTGTTTTTCTTTGTTATCTAAGTAAATGTTCAAGGAATTGCATTTCACAAATAAATATTTATTTTATTCTAACTATGGTCATATCCAACATAACCCATCAATCTATCATATTATTATTTAGATTCATGTTATTTAATTTCATTGTTTGAGACAAATATAAGAATTGAACATTGACGTCAACGTTGGGCCCGTGCAAAGCACGGGCATACTTATCTATTATCTATATAAAGGAGACTCTTAGTCCATCATATGTGGCATGTCTTAGAGGCCTCCAATACTATTTATCTTTTTTGTGATTTTTTTGGCCATTTTCTCGTAATATTTGAATATCTTTTTCTTTTTATATTTAATATCTTTAATAAAAGTATTTTTTTATAACTTACACCTCTTCAATTATACTCTTAATAATATCAAAAAAACTAATTTTTTAATCTTTATAACCCCCAAAATTTAATTTATAAGTTTATGACCCCTTATGGTGTTCCTCCATTTTTCCTATATAAATTCGTAGTTTGTTTCATCCAAATTCTCATTCAATATTATCCTTTCTCTACTCTATCATCATGAAACTTATGAATTAACCAAAGTGTGAAAGAACATGACAAAATAAAGATGAGAAAATTTTCATTTTCAAAATCTTTCTTTGCATCTTTTATGTATTTGGTCACATTTTCTTTTAGTACACTTATATTATGGATGATA